>CM031371.1:24024023-24501268 GCA_018208015.1 Medicago ruthenica | reverse complement strand
AATATCATAATACGATGTTTTGAAACTCAACTAATCTGACACCCCAAAACAATGTGTCAAATACACTTTGTCCTATACAGATTATTAATAAAAAGTAATAACAAAACAAAAAAAAACTGAGGGGTCGAACCAAACCATGCAAAGTTAAGTAAAACGATAGACAGACATACCAAATTTTATATAAGTTTTATCATCTGATTTGATAATTCAGCTAATTTATTACCTCTAAAATTCTCAAAAAGCTTCATAATCATTTATCACCATAAATCTAAAATAGTATAAAATACACTTCCCTCAAACCCAAAAACATGAAAATATTTTATCATTTGTCAATAGAATATGATATGTTACTTATAAAAAATCACACAAGACCAAATTTGGTGTCGCAAGCATGAAACTTTCATGATGACAGTCATATTATATTATGAAATCTAAATACAAATTCATGTTAGCTTCAATTTAAAACACCAAAAAACATCCTCAAAATAAAAACAAATTTAGTCTCTGCAAAGGAGTAGAGATTTTGCTTTTTACGTGTTGCTTCTGCGATTTACGTTTTAATTCTATGTTTAGCGTTTTGGCCAATGTTGGGGGTGTGAAAATGAAAGCGTTGGGCTATGAAAATGAAATGTTGCTGAGTTATAAAATAAAAAGGATGAAGGACTACTGGGCTGAAGTCTGATAAATAGTTGGGCCTTCTTTGCGGTTTGTGCTATATATACCCCCTATAAAACAAGTGTTTCTATATACACCTCCACATATAAAGCAAAATTTTGGACCCCCTAAGGGCATTGGCCCTAGGCCGCCGCACCCCCGACATATGCCTTGGGACGGCCCTGGTGAATAGCCTTGTGAACACTAACACTTCAAATTGACAAACACAAGCAATTTTTTTATATTAAAGATAGAACATAATTCAACAACAACACTTTAAATTGAAAAAGATTACACAAATTGACAAACATTACGCAAATTGACAACATAATTTGGGTTTGTTCAAATTGCAAGTGTCATTGGAGTTTGTTTAAAGTATTTGGTTGAAACAACAACTCTTCAACCAAATAAGTTAAACAAACTCTATTCACATGCCTATCAGGAGCTATGTCCAAAACACAGTTCATGAGTTATCTCACAAATACAATTCAAGAGTTATCTTTTGAACCAATCCGTTTGTAACTCTCAAACGCTTTATTTAAGGACATAAACAGAATTATGAGGAGCCTGCAAGCAATGAAGGGGGCCAAAAGAGAAACTTTCATAGGCAATATAGCTCACAATCCTGCTATTTATTTTTGGGCCCAAAGTCCATGATGCTCCTAATTGAGTACTTTTTGTTCCACCACATTTCTTGATCATATTTCACCCATTATAAACACCATTTTGTGACCATGAATAACAAGCAACTATACAGAGGAACGATATTTGTATAACCATTTTTGGGACAACTAATTCTTCTCTCTTCTTTTGGAACAAAAACAATATATATATATATATATATATATATATATATATAGAGAGAGAGAGAGAGAGCAAGAACGCGATGTGGGCATGAGAGAGAGTTGTTCCAAAATTTGTCACAAAATAGTTGTACAAATATCATTTCTCAACCAGATAGCCACCATTTTATGCTACTTTGCACCTCAGTTTGAAAACAATCTTACATTTACAAAAATGTATTATTTTTAAAACCTTAAAGTGTATTTTTTTATTTATGGAATAAATTGTTTGAAAGTTTACTTTTAAACAACAAAAAATTATTGTAGTTTTCTTCAGACTATATACATTCAAACTCGCGTGGGAGAGTGTGAATAATTCTTTCTTTTGATGAAGGAATATCTGTGATGTTCAACATGAGAGAAACCAAGGTCATCCAAGTTTACGATGGTTCGAACCGAACAATACTGTTTTCAAAAGAAACTATTATATATATTTTTTATTTAAAGCGACACTTTGGAAGTATGCTTATAAAAATCACCAAACTTTGCACATTTGAATGCATGTTTTGAGACCAAATAAAGTAAGCGGAGGGAAGGAGAGAAATATGGTATAAACTAGTGATGAACAAGTTTAGCGTATTTAAAAAACTCTTTTTAACTAGTGTTGAAAACTAAGTAAAAAGGTTTAGGAAAAAGAAGATCAACACAAAATATTTATAATGGTTCAGTACCAACGTGATAGTTAGTCAAATCCCTTCAACCTCGAAGATTTCCTTAAAACAATCTCACATACTAAAAATCATTAGACTATAGTTTGTTCAACACTTATGGCCTAGTATGGTCAAACCTTTTGAGAACTCACGCCACTACATGGTAGATTACAGCTTTTACAAAGTTCTTTAAAATAGGGTTTACTAAGTTTTTAGTCTTTTTAAAAAATTTCTTCAAACAATGGTCATTCAAATGTTTTTTACCAACATTTTTTGTCTTTATTTTTGAGTCAACTCATGCGTACCCTTTAGGTTTTTAAATGACTTTTCGCAAGCATGTTTATATCATGTAAGTATCTCTTCCACGCAAATTTAGAATTTTTTATCATAAGATGAATTAAATATGAATTTTTAAGCATCAAAACCATACAAATTCATATTTAATTTACTTGTTAAAAAATTCTAAACTTTTATGGGAGAGATTTCTATAATATACTAAACACGATTAAAAAAAAACGTTCAAAATTTTGAAGAATACACATGAGTTAATGTAAAAGCAAGGACACAAAATATTGGTCGAAAACATTTGAATGACCATTATTTGAAAAAAAAAATTTAGAGGGACTAAAAACAAAATATGATATATTTATAGGGATAAATTTTTTGATTAACCCTTTAAAATACAAAGGTTTACTCACAGAGAAGATATAAAAATAATTTCAAATACAATTGGAAATAACTTTCAAACGAAAGGATTTAGGTATTCACTTTTGTTCAATGTTTCCTAAACTTCTCTCTCTTTTTGATATCTTGCATTTAAGATATTTGAGCTTGAAATAACATAGTGCCTAAAATGGTGATGAGATTTCTCTAGATTTTTTAGTCTTCTTGTGTGATAGAGTGGCTTCTTCTACGATATAGACTTCCTTTTATACTAAATAAAGTGGAGATAGTTGATGAACATCGGTAATCCTTAATGTCTCGAATATGTTTTTGCTGCACTACTACATACTCCAGTATAGTTGATTTATGTCACTTCACACCTTGTCCTTTTAATTCCGTTCTTTAAGTCCTTTTAAATGAATCAAGATTGGACTTAGGGAGTTGAGATGAAGATGCTCACATTAGACACAGAGTTTTGAATTATGGTAAGTGAAAACAGATGATTCAATTGCGTGAAACTCCACTAAACCATGTATATGCTTTATAGTGTGTCTTCATTTCTAGAGTAAACATACACATCAGAATGTGTTTATTTATGACAGTGTGTTTTGCTTCAGAACGTGTTTCTCCACCGGAGCGTGCTTTCGGACAATCTTCAGGATGTTACTTGTATTGCTTTGCAAGAGGGTACTATTAACCTACACACTTAACACACATTTTTAAAATATGAAATATTCAAATTATATATAATTTAACATTACCAAATTTTTATTTTAATATTTGGCTTAATTCCACTTTTCACCCCTATATTTTTCCAATTGTGCGATTTTGCACCCCATGTTTTTTTTTGAGCGATTTGGCACCCCAACATTTACCCCCTTTCTGATTTTGTGGCCCCTTCTGATTTTTTTTGCTGATGTGTTGATTTTTTTGCTGATGTGTTGCCATGTGTGTAATTTAATTTTTTAAAAAAATAAAAAATGAAGGCTTTTTGGACCATCACGTGACAGATTCAGGAATCATGTAGCCCCCTTCCTCCTCTTCTTCTTCAATTCGACATTCTTCTTACTTTTCTTCTTCGTCCGTACTCAAGTTCTTCAGCTTTGGGTCACACATATTATCTTCTTCTTCTTCACGCATATTCATCTTCTTCTTCTTCTTCTTCCTTGCATTGGGTCACGCATAATCTGCATCTTATTCTTCTTCTTCTTCGTAATCTGAACATGGCTGGTGCTGGTTCTAGATCCAGTTCTTCATCTGCATCTTCTTGGAAGAGGCCTCAATTCAAGTGTAGGTGCGGCGTTGATTCTCCTCTTCAAACATCATGGACTTTAGAGAACCCAGGCAGGAGGTTTTTCGGTTGCGGGTTGTACACAAAAAGCAAGGGTAAGGGCTGTAACTTCTTCAATTGGTACGATGAAGCATGTTCTGAGAGAGAGAAGAAGCTTATCAATGCTTTGTTGAAGCAAAATGATTCACTGCAAAATATGAACAAAAAGCTTGTTAGAGGAGTTATATGTTTAGGCTTGATTGTAATGTTATTGCTGGTTGTGATTGTAATGTGATGTCTAAGTAAGATTGTAATGTTAGTGCTGGTTGTGATTGTAATGTGATGTCTAAGTAAGATTGTAATGTTAGTGCTGGTTGTGATGGTAATGTTGATGTTTAATTAAGATTGTAATGTTATTGTTGGTTGTGATGGTAATGTTGATGTTTAATTAAGAATGTAATGTTATTGAGTAGTTCATTTCTAGGCTCATTTCTAATGTAATGATGAAGAAGTTTGATTGAAAAAGTAATGTTATTGTTTGGTTAAATGAGATTATTCATTCTATATATACATTGTTGCGTATAATGTTCCTGTAATATTTGGCCATAATATTGATATTCATTGCTGATAATGGAAATAACAAACATAACATCATTGAGTTATGCCTCATGGCAATTACATCTCCAAAGCAATTACATCAAAATTCAAACAGATTGACAGATTAGTTATGCCTCATATAAATGTCTACAGGCAAATTAGTTATGCCTCATAAAATTCAAACAGATTGTCTAATAGCAATTACATCAAAATGGCTAATTTAATAGCACTTCAAAAAGACTAAATGTACATCAAAATGGCTAATTAAATAGCACTTCAGTTGTTGACAGATTGTTGTGTTCCTAGTGCCTCACTTTGGGCCTTTCTCTTCCTTCCCCTCTTGGCACCCTTTTGTTGTGCAGATTGTGATACAGTTCCAGAGTGTGACACAGTTCCAACTGCCTCACTTTGAGTTCCAGGTTGAGTTGCATTTTGAGTTCCAGCTTGCCTCTTATCAGATTGTGTAACTGGTGCAGATTGAGTTCCAGTATGTGTCACAGGTGCAGATTGAGGTGCAGATTGAGTCTCAGGTTGCAGGACACAAGTATTTGACTACACAATTAATTGACAATAATTAGTGCTCTAAATTATAAATGTAATGTAATAAGATTAAAGTTATAAATGCTATAATATTCACCTTGTTTCCACCCTTTGGTATAGTTCTGTCTGCAGCTGTTTTCCCCTTACATGTTCTTCTATTGTGTCCTAATTCAAAACATCTTTTGCATCTGACAGTTCCATCCACCTTCTTCAATCTTCTAGAATTTGTAGGCTCATCATTTGTCTTTCTTCTAGCCTTCTTGGGTCTTCCTGGTGCCCTCCTAACATATGGAGGCTGGATGGGTAATCCATCAACAGTTGGCCATAATTTTGGTCCATTGTTAGGCAGTATGATGTTGTTATAACAGGCTATAAATGTGTTTTTCCTGCAAACAGAATAATTCAACATAATTAAAATGCATGCATGCTATAACCCAAACAGATTAATTCAAACAGAGGAATCTAGATCATATACCTATACCAATTAGCAACATAATCTTCAGGTGCTTTTTCATTGAACCAAATACAGCATATTGCATGTACACATGGAATACCAGATAATTGCCATCTCCTACAAGCACAAGTCTTATCCTTCAAATTGACCACATACTGATCTACACCATTTGATACAGCAAAAATACTATAATTCAAATCTCCTGACCAATTTGGAGTCCATCCATCAGCTTCCTTTTTTGTAATTTCTAATCTCTTCTGAATTATAGGACATATATCCCCCTCATATCTCAACATAAAATCTCTAAGTCTAACAATTCTGTTAGTCATGTAGAACTTAATCCCCTCAACAATTAAAATAATTGGCAAATCCCTATATTCTAGAATTGACATGTTAAAAGCCTCACACATATTATTAACTTGCAAATCACATTGAGTGTGAGTACTGTAATGTGCTCTGCTCCACATACTAGGGGGAAGTTTGGACATTTCCTCCCATGCTTCCTCACTGATCTTCTTCATATTCTCCATGGCTTTCTCCCATTCAGGAACTGTGTTACATCTAGCAGCTCTCCATAGTGCTTCTTTCATTGCTTCACCAGGAAATCTCTTCCTAAAATTTCCATACAAATGCTTCACACATAACCTATGTTCAACATTGGCATCAACATCCTTCAGAGTATCTACTAGTCCCTAAAGCAAAGAAATAAAAAACTTATTAATATCTCCTAAAATAGCTTGAGAAAACAGAAAAAGACAAGTTCTAATTCAAGTTCTGATTCAAGTTCTGACCTAAGTTCTGATTCAGCATGCTAACCCAAGTTCTGAGACTCAAACATTAGTTCTGATTCAAGTTCTGACCTAAGTTCTGATTCAAGTTCTGACCTAAGTTCAAGTTCTGATTCAAGTTCTGATTCAGCATTACAGACTCTAATTCAAGTTCTGATTCAAGTTCTGACCTAAGTTCTGATTCAGCATGCTAACCCAAGTTCTGAGACTCAAACAGTTTAATTCAGTTTAATTCAGTTTAATTCAAATAGCATAAAAGACAATAAAGTAAAGAACAAATACCTTTTGTTGGTCAGATATGAATGACCATCTCCTATATTGAATTCTGTTTAGATCTTCCAGAAGAAGGTTAATAAACCATGACCATGAGTCCTTTGTCTCAGCCTCAACAATTGCAAAAGCTATTGGAATCATTTGATTGTTTCCATCTTTACCAACAGCAGTTAGTAATTGACCCCCATACCTTCCTTTCAAGAAACAACCATCAAGACCAATCAAAGGTCTACAGTTATTCACAAATGCTCTCTTACATGCATTGAAGCATACATACATCCTAGAAAATACTGGGCCATTCACACCTAATTCAGTTTTGATTATAACTGTGCTTTCTGGGTTACTTCTTAACAACTCTTGTGCATAACTCCTGAGATGCTTGTACTGTTCCACCATACCTCCCTCAATCATCTCCAAAGCTTTTGTTTTTGCTCTATATATCTGAAATCTACTTAGCATCACACCCCACCTAGTTTTACATTCTGCTTGCAATGCTTTAATTCTCATACCAGGAGTGTGTCTAAGAATAGGTATCAATTTCCTACCTATGACACTAGGTTTTGCTTGTCTGTTCTTACCAGTTCTGTGACATTTATTGTTATTGCACGAATGCAAGTATTAGTTTTTATATCGTTCCACAGGGATTAAGGTGATATCATATTCCATTCAACTTCGATTATCGTCTTAAGTTAGGGTTTACTTGTTTGTTTTACTACACTACTCATACTTTTTAAAACATAATAAATAAATGGTAGAGAAATAGGACATAGAGGGTGTTAGGATTAACGTTCATCAATCAAAACATCGTTTATATCCGATTGATTACAAATACGAATTCTAGCGTTTTCTTATATATTGCATTATTACGTATTGCTCACAACATCATTGATTTCCCAAATGATGTCTTGAGATCGATTGTATCGTTTAATCGATGATTTCTCAATCTATTAAACGATCCAAAAGCATTAAGATTCAATACTATAATGTAATTATCAAAACCAAATCCCATTTCTAGAATTTCTTATCTTGATAGAAAATCATTCTAAACCTAGATTCAAAAGCCTTTTTCAACAACATTTAAATCAAACATAAGATTGAAAAGCAAGAAGAAATTCAATGGTATATAAAAATTGCTAGAATCATATATTAAATAATCAAAAGTTTACAACATGAGTGATTGATTACCTATCAATCCCAACAAAGGAGATTGGTTGATCATTTTCATGACAACACTTGCAAAATAAGAAAGGAAGATGAAGATAGTTGAGAGCTTGATGTCTCAAAGCTTCTAAAATCTATTCTTCAATCCAAAGTTACTTGCTATTTTGAAGTTCTTCTCCCTCTATGCCTAATCTCTCTTTCTTAGGAATAAGCTCTTAAATTTCGTGTAAAACTGTAGTCAATACAATAGTAACTTTTTAACCTAAAAGCTGAAAATAGCTTAAATACTAAACTGATAATTACACTTTCGCTCAGCGATACGTATCATCGCTCAGCGAGAAATTCAAAACAGCCAATAGAGATTTGCCACGTCATCTTCTACAGTTAGACCGCCTTGATGATGTCGCTGAGCGAACCAAAATATCGCTGGGCGAAAATAGCTTCCCCTGTTCCAGAAAATCCCTGTCTTGAATCGCCAAGCTTTCGCCTCAGGATCGCTAGGCGAAAGTGTCCGTTACTGTTTCAGCTGAACTCTCTGCCTACCTTCGCCTACCTTTCGCCTCTCCGTCGCTTAGCGAATATGGCAGTTACTGTTCCATCTGAACTCTCTGCCTACCTTCGCTAAGCTTTCGCTTTTAAATCGCTAGGCGAAATATCTCTGATACACTTCGCCCTGCAATCGCCCTAGGATCGCTAGGCGAATGTCTTCATGCTTCTCTTCAATAATTCTTTTGATGTTCAGGTCCTGGCTTGCTTTTTCCTACACAAATGGGGAAGAATGAGATATACAAAGAATAATTGGCATTTATTCATAAATTCCATGCTTTTCCTAAGATAACTTGCAAAACAAGTAACTAAAAGGCATTATAAAAGACATGGATTTATTCATATTTTGCCACTTATCAAATACTCCCCAACTTAGTTCTTTGTTTGTCCTCAAACAAAAGATTCAAAATAATTGGAAAAACAAGGCTTTGGACAAAGTTAAGCATGAGGCAAAAATTTCCCAAATGGAAGAAAAGATTTATCAGGTGAATGATTCAACTATGATAGCGCGAGTAATAGTAAAGTTTCTCATTCCACTAAATACATACCATGATTGTGACACAGTCCTAAGCACAAAGTTTATATCTCACAATTCTTGGCAAACAATATATTTAAATTTGAACCAACCTAACACACTCTTATATAAAAGTAGATAAACATGTTGAACATTTGTAAGGGTTATGAACACTCATCCAATAAACATGATAACATACAATCAAATTATGTGTCCATCTAATTATCATTTCTAAAAGCATAAAAGGCATTGATCAAAAGGTCTTTCAAGGTTGTAATTGGGCTAGGTTACAAAAGAATTGTCATATGTGGGATATTTGAATTCAAATGGCCAAGCAAAAGGAAACATTCAATCTAATTGCAACTTCCTTCTTTCTCCAATACAACACTTGGTGAATTTCTTTCTTTTCTATTATTGATTGATTCTTGACAACTTTTCTTTTTCTTTGAAATCTTGCAAACCTTTTCATTTTTCTCTTTTCTTTTTCTTGGTTTGCTTTTCTTTCTTTTTTCATTTCTTTTCAAGATTGTCAAGATCAAATATTACATTCACCATACATTGACTTAAATAAAACCTTCCTTTCTCCCCAACTTATTTCAATGATACCCTAATCGAATGTTCCTTTGTTATTATGGCAAAGGTCAATAAAAACGACGGATAAGGGTTCAAAAGAAAACAACAATCAGAATTTAATAGAGAGTTAACTGTGACTGAATTTTTTTACAAACTCCGGCAATTTAAATAAGCATATGAGCTTATTAAATTGACAGTCCACAGTTAACAATTCTGATTCCATTAGGCTCAGCTGGGTTAACAGATACTCACACATCTCACAGGGTAGGTTCATTTGGTCAATTATTTCTCTCAATTTCAAAAAATTGCCTTGATCATTTCAATGCTCTTACACAATTTAAAACAACAACAGATTTAACATAAAATAACTGAGTTAAAACATGATATTGGTCGCCTGCATATATATACATTGGTTGAGGATTCCTCACATTTTTGGCTAGTTCTAAATTGGTTCAAACGTAAATATGTGCTTACTTAAAACTGAGTAACATAAACATTGTGTGCAAAGGACTCATTTCACAATCAAGTATATACCTAGAAAAACAAGAAACGAGTACCTTAACTGCGCGCTTTCTCACTAACTTTTATCATTATCACTCACCTGATCTTTTGCTCATAGCTTTGGCTTAGTTCAAGCATTTAGCTTTGAGTATTTGAACAGGGTTCACACAATTGAAAATTAACTATACTAACTAAAACATGATACTAAAATAAATAGCTATAACACACAAGATTAACATAAAACAAAAACTTAAACAACTTGTACCAAAAGTACATAATATTCAAAGTACAGAATTGAAATACGGAATTAAAAGTACGGAAACAAAGTACAAAACAAAATACAGAAACAGAGTACGGGAATTCAGATACAAGCCATGGTATAATTCAGACAATCCAAAAAAAAATAAACAACTGAAAGCTTTAAATGGAATTTTTCACTTTATGCGCATGCTTTCAAATCCTTGTCTTGCTCCCAGCTCAATCCTCCATCTCCTCATCACTCGCAGTCTCCTCATCCGAACCCTCAGCTGCTACAACATCATCAGCACCAGCAACTGCATCATCATCATTATCATCAGCAACTGCAGCTCCACTGCCCCCTCCATAGTAGAATGGCCTGTCCCCAGGGTAGTTCACATAAGAACGATACTGATCCGGGGTCATCACCTGCTGAGCAGAGTCTGCGGGAGCACCCCAATGCTGCTGCATACGGTAGAGTGACTCCTGGATACCCAGCTGACCTCTGTAATGCGCCTCCATAGCATCCCAAGTGAAACTCTGATACCTAGGATCCCACTGGTGAATCTGAGGCTGCTGTGGCTGTGTAGGTGGCTGCTCCTGTGCTTGTGATGGTTCAGGCTGATCTTGGGTTTGATGGTGGGATCTTCTGACTGGCCTCCCCTCATTGTGTCGGGCAATGTAAGCATCATCCACCGGGTTTACTATCTTCTCATGGATTTGTGGTGGGAGGACGATGCGTGCTTGCTGGCATAGGCCCATAATCAGTCCGGGGAAGGCAAGTGGACACTTAGCAGTGGTTATGCCACTCATTGCAACTGTCTTAAGTTCCTTTGCAATGATCCTGGCAACGTCCACTTTCTTCCCAGATAGGATACAGTAAATGAGGGGGGTAACATCCAATGTGGTGGAG
The DNA here is from genome assembly GCA_018208015.1 of Medicago ruthenica. NCBI lineage: Eukaryota > Viridiplantae > Streptophyta > Magnoliopsida > Fabales > Fabaceae > Medicago > Medicago ruthenica. The sequence goes on along the minus strand of CM031371.1, from coordinate 24,490,092 downwards.
GACATATGGCTTTTGGGTCGGATGTTGTGTAGGATAAGGTTGAGGATCACCTGAGCTGGCATTGTCATGTCCTGCTTCAATGCCCTAAAAGGCCTCCCAGATGCATTCAAATCATAGTCTTTTCCTTCCTTGAAAATGGCCTTTTTTATCTCTTCGTGGTCCCAGTTGCCACGAGCTTGCTGAGCATGGTACTCACACAAGTATTCCGATTCAGCAGGAGTCAAAGGGTTTCCCAAGTAAGCATTGATAGCTGGGCGGTGAAACTTCACAACATGGCCTCTGACAAAAGTCTGGAACTCAAAGGGGTCCTCAGGGCTGTCAGGAATTGCATTCGCATAAAACTCCCTGACAATATCAGCGTTGATATTTGTCGGAGGACTGACCAATGTCTCCCACTTGCGGCTCTCAAAAATCCCCAAAATGCCGGTGTATTTGCCTTGAGGACTGATGATAAACTCTTTCTCATGCAAGAACTTCCTCTGAAGCAGCTCCTGGTACCTAGCAGCATGGTGTGCGCTCCGGAAGCGGCTCGCATCAAATGGAGCGGATGCACGAGAAGATCCTTCTCCGGCTTTCCTTTTGCTTCCGGTAGATTTAGATTTAGGTGCCATGCTGCAAAACAATCAGGAAAAACACACAGAACACAAATATTGATAGAGGTTAGTATAAAATCAATTTGAAAAACTCAGATCAAAAATTAGAAAATTTTTAAAAATTTCTGGGTAAAATCGCTTAGCGACCCATATAATCGCTAGGCGAAAATGTTCATCATTTCTGGGTTTTCCAGATGAACTTTCGCCTAGGCGATCATACTTTCGCCTAGCGAAAATACGCAGAAAATGAAAAAATTTTCTGAAAATCTGCCTGAACTACCTCTAATCACTTCTAATCACAACCTAACACACCCAATACTATTAGAAATGAGATATAATAACAACTATGGCATACAAACATCTTAAACCCAAGTTTATTTCAAATTTACACAAAATGGGTATTTTTCAAAAAGTGATTCAAAAACGTGATTTTGCATGGCAATCGTGTTGTTATTCTAGTTCATATCTAATCTAAACTAACATCTAACCTAACCAGCATTCTAAACACCAAAAATCACAACAAAAACAACCTATTCTAATAATTCCATGAAAATAACCCAATTCGAAAATTTTAAAAATGAATGAAAATAGCAAGCTAACCTGGATTAAATGCACTCAGAAATGACAGAAAGATATGCAAGTGTAGAAATCTGGCTTTGCTAGGCTTTTGGGATGATTTTTGTTTTGTGGAATTTGAAAGGTTTTGTGTTGTTTGTGTGAGAAATAAAGAAATGAAATGAGAAAACCGGTTTTGGTAGTAATGGGGTGGTTGGGGAAACGGTTGGGACACATTAATGAGGCAAGAGAGTTGACTGGCTTTGGAACCAGGAACTGTCTGCCTTCGTATTTTCGCTAAGCGAACTTTCCGTCGCTAAGCGAAATGAGTTTGGTCAACAATGGTCAAACTGACCTATAATCGTCGCTGAGCGAACGTGTGTGTCGCTAGGCGATCCATGACAGGTAAAATTTCAAGTTCTGAATTTGGACTGGTTTCTGATTTTGAATGAGAAATGACCTAAACTAACATGCAAAGCAGTAAAATACTTACAAAATTGGGGTGCCTCCCAACAAGCTCTTGTTTAACGTCATTAGATCGACGCCTGATTCGCTTCAGTGTAAGAATCAATGAGAGAAATTGTTGTCGTGTGCCGAACAACTTCTCCTCCAAAGTATGGCTTCAGCCTTTGTCCATTCACTGTCCATGTCGACTTGGTGATAGGATCCTCTAATTCCACAGCTCCATAAGGCTTAACTTCCTTTATCATGAACGGACCAGACCACTTGGACTTCAATTTACCCGGAAATAATCGTAGTCTTGCATTGAACAGCAACACCATCTGACCAGGCTTGAATTCCCTCTTCATGATCTTCTTGTCATGATACCGTTTAACCTTTTCCTTATAGAGCTTGCTAGACTGATAGGCTTGGTCACGCATCTCCTCTAACTCATGCATTTGAAGTTTCCTCTTCTCCCCAGCTTGCTCTTGATCAAAGTTCAAAAACTTGAGCGCCCAAAACGCTTTATGCTCCAACTCGACCGGCAAGTGGCATGCCTTCCCATACACCAACTGGAATGGGGTGAAACCCGTAGGAGCTTTGTATGCGGTCCTATAGGCCCACAACGCTTCGTCCAGTTTCATCGCCCAATCCTTCCTTGAAGATGACACGGTCTTCTCAAGTATCCGCTTGATTTCTCGGTTAGATACCTCGGCTTGACCGTTCGTCTGCGGATGGTATGGTGAAGCTACCTTGTGCTTTACTCCATAGTGCTCAAGTGCTTTTGCTAACTGCTGATTGCAGAAGTGTGAACCTCCATCACTTATTAACACTCTTGGAGTTCCAAATCGGGAGAAGATGTTTCTTTTCAGAAACTTGACCACTGTTTTGCTGTCGGCTTTCTGAGATGCTATTGCTTCAACCCACTTTGAAACGTAATCAACAGCCACCAGAATATACTCGTTGTTCAAAGAAGATGGAAATGGCCCTACAAAGTCAATACCCCAACAATCGAAGACTTCGACTTCAAGGATACTTTGTAGAGGCATTTCATTCCTCTTTGAAATCCCTCCGGTCTTCTGGCAACTCTCGCATTCTTTCACATGTTCATAACAATCCTTGAACAACGAGGGCCAATAAAAGCCAGCTTGAAGAACTTTAGCTCCAGTTCTTTCTCCACTGTAGTGACCACCATATGGCGAGTTGTGACAATGCCACATGATGTCCTTGGCTTCTTCTCTTGCAACACATCTTCTGATTAAGTGGTCTACTCCAATCTTGAATAAGTATGGGTCATCCCAAATGAATTGAGTGGCGTCTCTCAACAACCTCTTCTTCATTTGCCAAGTGTAATCCTCCGGAATGAACCCCGTTGCTTTGTAGTTGGCCATGTCCGCGAACCATGGTCTTTCTTGCACCGTAAGCAATTGCTCATCCGGGAACTCTTCAAGGATGTCCCTTTCATTCTTTGTTATCTCTTTGTTCACCAATCTGGACAGGTGATCAGCTACTAGGTTCTCAGTCCCCTTCTTGTCCTTAATCTCCAAATCAAACTCTTGGAGTAGCAACATCCAACGGATGAGTCTCGGCTTTGAGTCGGGTTTGGTAATCAAGTACTTGATAGCTGCATGGTCAGTCCAAATAACAATTTTCGAACCTATGAGATATGAACGAAATTTTTCTAATGCGAACACTATGGCAAGTAATTCTTTTTCAGTGGTAGCATAATTGACTTGTGCGTCATTTAAAACTTTACTTGCGTAGTGTATAGCATGAAAAATTTTGTTTTTGCGTTGACCTAACACCGCGCCTACCGCATAATCACTAGCATCGCACATAAGTTCAAAATCGTAAATCCAGTTTGGTGCGGTGATTATGGGTGCGGATGTTAAGCTATCCTTCAAACTATTAAATGCATTTAAACAGTCAATATCAAAATCAAAAGACTTATCTTTGTTGAGCAGGTTGCTCAATGGCTTTGCAATTTTTGAGAAGTCTTTGATGAATCTCCGATAGAACCCGGCATGGCCTAGGAAGCTTCGGATCCCTTTGACATTGACTGGTGGTGGAAGTTTTCCTATCACGTCGACCTTAGCTTTATCAACTTCGATACCCTTGGAGGAGATCTTGTGACCAAGGACAATACCCTCGGTTACCATGAAGTGACACTTCTCCCAATTGAGCACCAAGTTGGTTTCCTTGCACCTTTTCAGTACCGTATCCAGATTTTCCAAGCATAAATCAAATGATGACCCGAAAACTGAGAAGTCGTCCATGAACACTTCAATGCTTTTCTCTATCAAGTCGGCAAAAATGGCTTGCATGCATCTTTGAAATGTTGCTGGAGCGTTACATAAACCGAACGGCATGCGTCGATATGCGAATACCCCAAAAGGACATGTGAAAGCAGTCTTCTCGTGATCGTCTGGATTTACCAATATCTGATTGTAACCTGAATACCCGTCAAGGAAACAATAAAAAGCTTGTCCTGACAGCCTCTCTAGCATTTGATCCATAAATGGTAGAGGAAAATGATCTTTTCTCGTTGCTTTGTTCAACCTTCGGTAGTCAATACACATCCTCCAACCGGTCACGGTTCTCGTCGGTATGAGCTCATTCTTCTCATTTGTGATAACCGTCATACCTCCCTTCTTAGGGACAACTTGAACCGGACTAACCCAAGAGCTATCCGAGATCGGATAAATCATGCCGGCTTCTAGTAGCTTCACTACTTCTTTCCGGACTACTTCTTTCATGTTTGGGTTTAACCGTCTTTGAGGTTGTGCCACCGGCTTATAATCCTCTTCCATCATGATCTTGTGCATACAATAGGAAGGACTTATCCCTTTTAAGTCGGATAGTGTCCAACCTATTGCTTCTTTGTTGGACTTCAAAACTTCGACCAATCTGGTTTCTTCTTGGTTTGATAAGGAGCTACTAATGATCACCGGTTTGGTACCCTCTTTGTCAAGAAACACATACTTCAAATGTGAGGGTAATATCTTCATCTCCGGTTTCACTTCTTCTACTTTAGCATCATTCGTCAATTCCTCGATTATTGCTTTGTGAGGAGGAATTTCCTTCAACGAATCGAGCTCCTTCAAACACTCTTCAAGCTCTAGCTCATCTTCTTCTCCTAGGATACTTAGTGCGTTTGTCAAAACTCTCTCAAGATGCGTCAAATCATGCAACTGGTTTCTCGTATCAACTATCAATTCTTCCGTTGCATCCATCTTGAGACACGCAGCTTTATCACTAGGGAACCTCATGGCTTCATGGATGTTGAAATTGACTTCTTCATCGTCCACACGGACCTTCATTAAGCCTCCGTCAAGATCAATCATCATCCGTGCCGTTTGCATGAAAGTTCTTCCAAGAAGTATTGGTACGTCATCATCCTCCGGAATGTCCATCACTACAAAGTCGACGGGGAACAAGAACTTGTCGACTTTCACCAACACGTCTTCAGCAATTCCCAATGGACGAGTGTAGGATTTGTCGGCTAATTGCAAGGTTAAGTTGGTTCTCTTCACAACTATATGACCTATCCTTTTGACAACGGATAGTGGTATTAGGTTGATGCTTGAACCCAAATCAATAAGTGCCTTGCCGACATCCACATTGCCAATGGACACGAGCAATGTAACTTTGCCCGGATCTCTCTTCTTTCTTGCCAATGTGTTTTGGATGATCTCACTACAATTTGCATCTAGCAAAATTGTTTCTTCTTCATTGAACCTTCTCTTCTTGGAAAGGATTTCCTTCATGAACTTGGCATAAGTAGGCATTTGCTCTAAGGCTTCCGAGAATGGTATGTTGATTTGTAATCTCTTGAAAACTTCAAGGAACCTAGCAAACTGCCTCTCCTTCTCTTTTTTGGCTGGTGTAGTTGGGTAAGGTAGGTGCGGTGTTGGTGCATTCTTCACTATATCTTGCTTCTTGCTCTTCTCCTTCACCACATCCTTCTTCCATACAATATTTTCATTTTCAACTACATCCTTATTATTTTTTTCTACTTCTACATCCTCTATATGTACATCCTCCGTTTCTTCCTCATGCCCTTCATCTTCATCCTTCTCTTTCACCTCATTCTCAACCACCTTCCTCTCTACTTCTAAATTGTCCCCGATACCTTGGCCAATTACCTTCCCGCTCCTTGTAGCTATTGCCTTGCAATTTTCGTTGTCTCTTGTTGCAAGGACTTCCTCATCAAAATGACTTAATTGTCATTTCGATGATGATGCATGATCCTTCGGGTTGGTTTGTGTGTTGGCGGTAAAGGTTCCGCCTTGTTGAGTAGCTTGTGAAAGTTGTTGTGCCAATTGACCCACCTGCGTCTCCAGATTTTTAATGGACGCATCTGTGTTTTTCTGGTTGGCCATTGACTGCTGCATGAATAGATTGAGGGTTTCATCAGTGGATTGGTTTCGGTTTTGTTGTGGAGGTTGATATTGGTTGTAATTCTGGTAAGGTTGTCGGTTGTATTGGCCAGCTTCTCCTCTCCACCCTTGACCATAATTTGGGTTATTCCCTCTTGGGAAGTTGTTTGGATGGTTTTGGAATTGGTTAGGAAACTGTTGAGGCCTTGGTTGATTACCAACATAGCTTACCTCTTCTGTGGGGGGTGGACAGAATCCGGTTGGGTGATCTCCTGAACAAAGCTCGCAAGATGCGACTTGATGTTGTTTTCTTTGCTCGTTGTGGATGTCCTTCATCTGTTGGGGAAGGTTGGCCATTTTCTTTGTCAACTCTTCCACTTGTTGCGTGAGCAACTTGTTTTGTGCAAGGATCGCATCATTAGTTCCCAACTCTAAGATTCCCGTCTTCCTTTGGCTTTGGCTCCGGTTGTGATGAGCTTGGTGATCGTTCAACGCCATTCTATCAATAATAGCAACAGCATCCTCCGCGCTCTTGGCCATTAAAGAACCACCAGCTGCAGCGTCAAGCAAAAGCTTTGATTGTTGTTGCATTCCGTTCCGGAAGAGATGAATTTGTGTTAACTCATCAAATCCATGGTTCGGACATCGTCTGAGCATTGACTTGAACCGCTCCCAGGCTTCACATAGTGTTTCACTTGTACCTTGTGAAAACACCGCAATGGTTGTCTTTGCCTCCATAAACCGGTTCTGAGGGAAGAACCTCTCAAGGAATTTCTCCTCAAGTGTATTCCAGTTTGTCATCACCGTTGGAGGTTGGTCTAAGTACCACTCCTTTGCTTTGCCAATCAATGAATGTGGAAACATTCTCATCCACATTGCCTCCTCATTATTTTCCGTCTCACCGAGAGTTCCCGCTATCTCATAGAATTTAGTGAGATGTTGGAACGGGTCTTCATGATCTAATCCTGAGAATGGATTAGCATATAGAATTTGTAGGATCCCCGTCTTCATTTCCGTTTGTTTGGTAGTCCGTGTTGCTTTCCCCAATTGAGCAAAACGACGTGGACTGTTTAAACATGGAACCCCAGAACCTCCTGCACCATCTCCAGCTACAGCCATATGTAAATCTTGGCTTGGATTAGGACTAGATGATTGACTAGAAACAGAACTCTCCTCTTGTTGCCTCCTCTTAGCTTGTTGCTTCTTTCTCCGATTCTTGCTATTAGCTCTTCTAGCTGTTCTTTCAATCTCGGAATCAAAAAGAAGTTGGTCCTCGGAAACTTGACCTCGCATAAACGATTTCAATAATCTGACCACAAAGAATTAGCAAACAAGATGGATAAGAGTATTAGTTATATACATAAAAGAATTTTGTGCAAAATTGCTTAAAACCATAATTAAAGTTGCAATGATTATAACATCAAAAACTTTAATCCCCGGCAGCGGCGCCATTTTGTTATTGCACGAATGCAAGTATTAGTTTTTATATCGTTCCACAGGGATTAAGGTGATATCATATTCCATTCAACTTCGATTATCGTCTTAAGTTAGGGTTTACTTGTTTGTTTTACTACACTACTCATACTTTTTAAAACATAATAAATAAATGGTAGAGAAATAGGACATAGAGGGTGTTAGGATTAACGTTCATCAATCAAAACATCGTTTATATCCGATTGATTACAAATACGAATTCTAGCGTTTTCTTATATATTGCATTATTACGTATTGCTCACAACATCATTGATTTCCCAAATGATGTCTTGAGATCGATTGTATCGTTTAATCGATGATTTCTCAATCTATTAAACGATCCAAAAGCATTAAGATTCAATACTATAATGTAATTATCAAAACCAAATCCCATTTCTAGAATTTCTTATCTTGATAGAAAATCATTCTAAACCTAGATTCAAAAGCCTTTTTCAACAACATTTAAATCAAACATAAGATTGAAAAGCAAGAAGAAATTCAATGGTATATAAAAATTGCTAGAATCATATATTAAATAATCAAAAGTTTACAACATGAGTGATTGATTACCTATCAATCCCAACAAAGGAGATTGGTTGATCATTTTCATGACAACACTTGCAAAATAAGAAAGGAAGATGAAGATAGTTGAGAGCTTGATGTCTCAAAGCTTCTAAAATCTATTCTTCAATCCAAAGTTACTTGCTATTTTGAAGTTCTTCTCCCTCTATGCCTAATCTCTCTTTCTTAGGAATAAGCTCTTAAATTTCGTGTAAAACTGTAGTCAATACAATAGTAACTTTTTAACCTAAAAGCTGAAAATAGCTTAAATACTAAACTGATAATTACACTTTCGCTCAGCGATACGTATCATCGCTCAGCGAGAAATTCAAAACAGCCAATAGAGATTTGCCACGTCATCTTCTACAGTTAGACCGCCTTGATGATGTCGCTGAGCGAACCAAAATATCGCTGGGCGAAAATAGCTTCCCCTGTTCCAGAAAATCCCTGTCTTGAATCGCCAAGCTTTCGCCTCAGGATCGCTAGGCGAAAGTGTCCGTTACTGTTTCAGCTGAACTCTCTGCCTACCTTCGCCTACCTTTCGCCTCTCCGTCGCTTAGCGAATATGGCAGTTACTGTTCCATCTGAACTCTCTGCCTACCTTCGCTAAGCTTTCGCTTTTAAATCGCTAGGCGAAATATCTCTGATACACTTCGCCCTGCAATCGCCCTAGGATCGCTAGGCGAATGTCTTCATGCTTCTCTTCAATAATTCTTTTGATGTTCAGGTCCTGGCTTGCTTTTTCCTACACAAATGGGGAAGAATGAGATATACAAAGAATAATTGGCATTTATTCATAAATTCCATGCTTTTCCTAAGATAACTTGCAAAACAAGTAACTAAAAGGCATTATAAAAGACATGGATTTATTCATATTTTGCCACTTATCATTTATGAATAGGATCTAAGCTAACAACCTGAAAGTAAGTCTTGTGAGTAGACTTAATAACTCTCATATAAAATGGACAACCATCAGAACACTTAACAACAATTCTAGCCTTCTCATTTTTGTTTAAATACACATTCTTCCTAGATTTCAAAGCATATTCTTTCACAGCAGTTCTAACAAGTTCTGCAGAAATAAATATCTGACCTAGCTGAAATCTCACTGGCTCATCACCATCAGGAACTTTGAACTTGGGAAATTTCTTCTTACCACCATCTTCACTTACTTCATCTGCTGTGTCTAACTCTTCAGTGTCACCATCTTCATCATCAAAGTCTTCAATAGTTGTTGGGTTTGGATTTCTTGATGCAATAACCCCCTCCTCTACAGATCCAGCATCAACAAAATCATTGTTACCCTCTTTTGAAGGATTCACTGTCTCTTCTGGAAGTATATCAGTCCAAGCCCAATTTTCATCAAAATCACTATCCTCAAATTCTGATCCAGATCCAGATCCAATTTCAGATTCACCATCAAATTCACCATCACTTACATCATAATCATCATCACCAGAGTCACTAAACTCATCACAACCCTCATTACCCTTGTTACCCTCAGCTGGAATCTCTTCTGTGTTGGTTGGGTTATGAGCTGGTATTTCATTTATGTTGCTTGGGTCAGAATATGGTATCTCATTTGTGTAGGTTGTTGGGTTATGAGCTGGTATTTCATTTGTGTGGGTTGGGTCAGAAGATGGTATCTCATTTGTGTAGGTTGTTGGGTTATGAGCTGGTATTTCATTTGTGTGGGTTGGGTCAGAATACGGTTTCTCATTTGTGTAGGTTGTTGGGTTATGACCTGGTATTTCATTTGTGTGGGTTGGGTCAGAATACGGTTTCTCATTTGTGTAGGTTGTTGGGTTATGAGCTGGTATTTCATTTGTGTGGGTTGGGTCAGAAGATGGTTTCTCATTTGTGTAGGGCCTTGGGTTATGACCTGGTTTCTCATTTGTGTAGGGCCTTGGGTTATGAGCTGGCTTATCATTTGTGTAGGTTGGGTAGGTTGGGTTAGGGCTGGGTGTTTCCAAATACACATCAGCATAATTGAAGCCCTTATGCTGTCTTACAAACTCATGGACATCTTTGTCACAGCCCAACTGTCTAAGCCCACCAGATAGGCCTTTTTTTGGGAGTACATACCAAAATCTAGTTGATTCAGGGTACCCTATCAATTCTACAAATTTACTTAAATCTAAAGTGTTAATCTCATCCATATCCCAAACACCATCACCTTCATATACCTCCCCATTTAAATATGCATCTACAGGGTCAGAGGTGAAATATCCCTTGTAGTGGAATCTGATCTTTATCATATTCTCAGATGGCCTAGTTGTATTGAAATCATGCATAAATGACAGGAAATCATAGTTTACATAAAATTTCATACTTTACAGAAAATCATCTATTGAAATCATGCATAAATGACAAAATCATAGTTTACAAAAAATTTCATACTTTACAGAAAATCATCTATTGAAATCATGCATAAATGACAGGAAATCATACTTTACAAAAAATTTCATACTTTACAGAAAATCATCTATTCAAATCATGCATAAATTTCATACTTTACAGCAAAACATCTATTGAAATCACACTTTACAAAATCACACTTACTCTGGCGTCCAAGCTTTATGCGTGTTTCCATCGTCCTCCTTCGCACACACATCGTTCTTCTTCGCCATCGTTTCTGTCTTCTTCGTCTTTCCACATTTGTTCTTCGCCATTGTTTCCTTCATCTTCACCTTTCCATTGTTGTCCTTTGCCATCGAAATTACGGTTTAAGAACAAAAGGGGTTTCGTTCAGAAGGTGAAATGGTGGGTTGCGATTAGAGGTTCGATTCAAAAGATGAAATGGTGAGTTGCGAAAGGGTAGGGTTTCGTTTCAACAGATGAAATTGTGAGTTGCGATTAGATTAGGGTTTCGTTTGGGAGAAGAAGAGGAGAAGATGAAAAGGTGATTTGCGAACAGCCATGGGAGAGAAGAGGAGCGGTACGAGTTTGTGTTTGGAGGGTTTGGAGGGTCACGTGCCATTCCAAAAAAAAGCTAACATATGTGGAATTTTCTTTTTTTAAAAATGCCAATTACACACATGGCAAGGACACATCAGCAAAACTACACACATGGCAAGGACACATCAGCAAAATTCATCAAAATCAGAGAAGGGGCCACAAAATCAGAAAGGGGGTAAATGTTGGGGTGCCAAATCGCTCAAAAAAAAACATGGGGTGCAAAATCGCACAATTGGCAAAATATAGGGGGGAAAAGTGGAATTAAGCCTTAATATTTATATATACAATTACTATTTTTGTTCCTAAGTACCTCTTAAGCTTTTTGTCCTTTTTTATAACATCTTTTTTAAATTTCCAACTTTAAACAGAAATTTCCAACTTTAAACAGAAATTAATTTACAATTTATTTGATTGGTAGATTTAACTATGAGTATCCCATTAGAATGTGGATTTATAAATACATGTGTCGTGTCCGACACTGTGTATTAAAATTTTCTCTTAGGAGTCAAATACCCAACCCTCTAAACATTTTTTTAATTACAAAAACTGAGATTTGAACCAAGATATTGTCAAAGCATTGAACAACTATTATTTCTTTATGATGACGATTATGATAGATGAAGTGGCTGGCTAGGTAGATCACAAATGGAATATGTGGGGTCTATATATAGACCTTAGTTGGCAACAAGACACAAAAGAGTGTAAAAGGAAAATGCAACAAGTGCCGGTGAAAAAAAGGTGAAATTAAAAAAAAAAAACATCATGTGTCATGTCACATGTGTGTTTTGTTGATTGAACTTGAAGTGGTGTACTCTAAATTTTCCAAGCTCAGAAAAGTCAAGCACACCACAAATCGCGATCTATCAAATACAAATACAAATACAAATACAAATCCACTTAGATAAACTCGTTTTTATTTATTTTCCAATAATCTCAAAAACAACACACGTACTACAATGTTTCGTAACATCTTAGTTTTGTTATTGTTATTGTTAGTATCATCCTATGATGTTTATTCACATGAGGAGTCGGGTCCATGGAGCTGTGAAACCGGGTCAGAGATTCATGTTGAGTCCGAATTTCAACCCGGTGTTATTACACTTGATGGTCATGCCGATGATTGGAAGGACATTGATGGGTCCCACTTCTCTCTTCTTCTTGCTCTCGACCCTGATGCTGAAAATGAATTCAATGGCGGAAAAATGACCGTTAAGGTATTATTCTCTTTTCTTTGTCCTTTTTTATTCACATTCGAGTATCTTACATCGGTGTTTGTTGTTTTGTTGTTGTAGAGTGTGCATGATGGCCGTGATATTTTCTTTTTGCTGCAAGTTGATGGTGATTATGCGTATTCTAATGGGTAAGATGTGTTTGTCATGCAACGAAAACTGAATCCAGTTCTAGCCCATGAGTTTGATTTATTGAGCTTAGTTAGTGATAGTTTAGTTTAAGTTGTTTGATTTTTTTCGGTAACCATGTAGTATACACCGATTTGATGGCTAGTCTCTGTCGAGAAACTCCTTACTGGCCACCTTTCATGGGGTCTCCCCGCTTAACCACGTTTTTTCTATCCACAAGTCTCGAACTCTAGACCTTGCTTTAGGGATCCGAGTCCAGTATTGGGATCAAGTTTGAGTGGTTAGTCTCACATCGATTATGAGTGATAAAAATGTTGAATATATAAAAAGGTGACCAGTATATTTATTGCCTTAAGATTTTGGGTAGAGATGTTGCGTCTTTCTTGTGGTCTTGGAGCATTAACCGGTTGCTACTGACTCCCAACAATATCAATTGTTGATAAGCGGTTGATGAGCGTCTCAATGATTGATATTGTTTGGACATTCATAACAAATCATGAGTGGTTAAAATATCAACTCTTGATTTTCTCACTTTACTAATTAATTACTCATTTTAGCGGAGTCAATTTTGTTTCGTTCTTCTCAGATCAATATAATAGTGGTTTGAACTTTAAGTTGTTTGATTACTGAATTAGCTTGATTTATTTATGTTGACAACGTTATAAGTAATGATATTTTTATTGAGGGACCAACATGATGGGATATAAGAGTAGATTTATAGACAAAAAAAAAAAAACAAAATATAACTTTCTCATATTACTATATGATACACTTTTAATAAGTTGGTGCATTTTTTGTTTTTGTGATGATGCAGTGAAAGCAAGAAATGTCCCTCTGTTGCACTCATGTTTCAAATTGGGGATAGTGCCTCTTATCATAATGTAAGTTGGTGTACTCAACAATGTATTCTCTAAGGGTTAATTTGGGAGTTTGGATGGTAGGGGACGGGAGGGTTTTGGGGGGGGAGGGGTGTAGAGAGAAAGAGAGAAATCTTTCACCTTTTTAGAGAGCGTTTTTGTAGATTAATATATTTTTAATTTTGTGATTATTAAAACAACATAGATTGGATTTGAAGAATTTACCTAAGTCATCCAAAACCTTCAAATATCCTCCTTCAATACATTTTGAGTTCCCTCAAATTAGGGGGATTTTATATTATGAAGAATAAAACTCCCTAAAGCCCTCCCCTCCCAAATCCCTTCATACCTTACACTTTCTCCTTCCTTCCCTTCATACCTTACACTTTCTCCTTCCTTTTTCTCAAATCCCCCCTCCTCTTCCCCTCCCGAACTCCCAAAAAACCCCAAACTTCATCGCTTCATGTTTTTCAATCTAAGGGGCATTTGGATAAACAACTTAGGGCCTGTTTGGATGGACGTATTTGAGTCTATCTAATGACATAAACACTTGTGATTGTTTGAGAGAGCTTATGGAAATAACTTATGATATGTCCATCAGTTGTTTTTAGCTTATTTCCATAAGTTTTTCAAGATAGCTTATGAAAACAGTTTATAGCTTATATACGAAAACATTTTGACTTTATTTAATCTTTTGGTATAGAAATAGCTTATATGATATAAGTACTTAATTAAGTTGTTTACCTAAAAAGAAACTTAATTAAACACTTCCAAAAAGTGCTTATGGTAATCATATTTTTGTATAATCTGTTTTAGGAATGTGAGAAAACTTCGTAAAAGCTTTATATAAAGTGTTTTTATATGCTATTATGAGGAGCTTATGAAAATAAATTGAAAAAATTTATGGACATATCATAAGTTCTTTTGAACACTTATGTAAGTGTTTTTGTAATATGATTGGCCTAAATAAGTTATTGTAAACTCATCACTAATCCTGATCTTTATGAAAGATCTCTATGAATCGTGATTGATAAAAAAATGTGTTAATTGTTGTAAGATGGGTGGCTGTGAGGAACATTCAACCTCGTGCACAAATAAGACCTGCAAAGGTCATGAAGTTGACATTATGCACTTTTCAATTGGAAATGCTATTCCAGGACGGCTTTATGGCGGGAATCCCATTGACAATAGGGATGGAAATGGTGGTGACAGGTGATTAATATAAAAACTCCTTAACTTTAACCATATCGGCTGACAATTTATGATGATTATAGTGGAGCTATTTTTCACGAGATGTGTTCATTCAGTTTCCTATAATCGTCCTTACAGGTTTGGCCATTTGGTTGATCTTTATGCCTGGAATCCACACTGCAGATACTTGGATGGAACTGGTCCTTCAGGTTCTGGTATGCACAAATGTAACATCTTTAGTTGGAATTATATATTTATATGATTAAAATAAAAAAAGGAGAATGAATGAGATTAAAACAGCAAGTGGAAGTATCAGCGGGTTCAATCAATGAAAATTTGCTCAACTTTTCCATCAAGTAGTTTGCTTCATGATTTGGAAGTTCATGCTCCTTTTTAAGCCTAAAGAACTTTCTAAAATCTTTACGCTACTTGTCTGTAGTAATAGTAAATCCGGCCATTGCTTGAATGACTTCACTCTTGTTTACTAATTGAATTCTCCTTGATACCTATGCCTTTTATTTAAGGGTTGATGCATTTATTTTATGTTATTTGTACTCAAATCCCATTTCTCACCTGAAAATGTTTTATACATTTTCCATTATCATATTGCTTTTCTATTTTCCTTTTAACACTTATCTGCCTCATATTTTCTATTTTACATTTTTTAGTTTGCTTATTGATATCTTTCATTAGAGATAAGATGTTGCGTTGGATGTGTGGTAAGACTAGATGAGATAAGATTAGAAATGACAACATTAGAGAGAAGGTTGGGGTAGCACCTATCATAGAAAAGATGGTGGAAACTCGGCTTAGGTGGTTTGGGCATGTAGAGAGAACACTTGTAGATTAGATGGAGGATAGTCAAATCATTAGAGATAGAAGACCTAGAAAAACTATAAGAGAAATTATTAAGAAAGATCTAGCTATTAATGAGTTGGATAGAGATATGGTATATGATAGAACATTATGGTGTCGTTTGATCCATGTAGCCGACAAATGCTTGGTTGTTGTTTTTGATATCTTTTACATGCTTCAGCCATATAAGAAACAATGACATATTGTTTTAAACCTTGCATTTGGATGTCAATTATTTTATTCCTTTAGCTTAGCCATGTCAAACCAAGGTTTGCGTTAGATATAAATCTTTTCTAACTTTACGTTATCATAAAGTTCATTTACAAAAAAAAGAAAATTGTTAAATAAATTATCTTTGCCCCACACACCCAATTTAAAATTTGTGCCACTTCACAAGATGAAAGTGGATCCCAAAATGATTAAGCAGTGATTGGATTTGAGCATGAGCATGATGTCTTAAGTTACTTTAAGATTGCTTCTTCCAAATTGGAGGAAAGGAAGAATTAATTAAGGCATCTGTATAGAAGGGGACAAATAGATGGAGGGATTATGCATATTCTATGCTAAGATTACACAGACAATTTATTAGTGCCTAACTTGGATAAAGACGATAAGCAGATAATTATGTTTGAAAATGACATACAGAAGATTGACAAACAGACAAACACATTTGCTGGGACCACAAATCAGGATTCTCAACATAAGAAGTATTTCATCATCATAATTGCTTTTTTCATCAATTCCTTTATTTGTCTCAATGGGATTTTTGCAATCACTTCGTTCTGTTTGTGGTCAAAATGTGGCGTTTCTGCACAAAATAGGAAGCCTCATTATGCCAAACCAGATTGTGTCCTTTTCTTTATCTTTGCAAAACATCATTTCATTGAGTAACTTTTAAGTTTGATCCTTATGTGCATAATGAATTTACATATGTAGATTTTGTGCATAAAATTGTTGGACGTGTTGTAGCGCTATTAATGTTTATGAATTGGGAATTCAACAAATATCCCATTGTTTCATACTTTCATATGCTTTGAAGTGGGGTGATGACAATGTCTCTTTTCAAAGATTTAGAGACTTTCTAAAGAAGACACGTCTCACCTTGTGACCATACAATTGGATATATAAGCTATAACCCTACAATGTGGGTTAAACATCTAATCTTCTCTTCAACTCCCTTCATTTGTTGATAATTTCCTAGGTTGTTGTATAATTTTTATTTTAGGGATATACATTAAGCATTGGACCTTTTTCTGTTTTCAGTTAATGATTCTAGTGCACAGAATGACTGGAAAGGTGCTTGGTGGCATAGCAGCTTTACAGTTCACTCAGGTAATCCTTTTACCGTTCAAAAAGAAAATTAAAATGTCCTATCAATTAACTATCGTCCAAAGTTGATTTTAGACTGAAATATTGGTTGGTAGTGGAATGAATCCCGAAATCTCCCATATATAATTAGCTAAACAATCATGCAATCATTTATTTATCTCAAATATGATTTCAGATCCGATTCTTAATGATATTCATACCAAAGAAATATCTTTCAACGTTAGTTGCTACTAATAGTATCAAAGATAATTTGAAAAGTAAATATACCAATATATGCACAATATGTTTTCTGGTCTCCACCAACTTTTTAAAAATACCACTTTGCTGGGTTGGAGGATGTTTGCTTTTGTGGGGTGGTACATAACATTTTTTTTTTTTTTATGGAAACAGTTGTTTTCAAACTTTCTTCTTATAAATATAATAATTAATACATAATGTTATTTTAGAAAGAAATAAATGCATAATATGTATATATATTAATAAGTAAAAAACTGAAAATATAGACCATGAATCGAATGTTATGCATATAGTATGACATAGAGCATGTCCATACATCATTTATGTCCTCGGGAAATATGTCAGCAGCAATTTTTCATATGTGTAATAACCTGCTGCTGCTTTCAATAATTTATAATATAATTAGTGCTGTTCCAACTAGGTAGGTTAATGTAATTCCCACTAAGTGCCAAAAGTTTAGTGATCCATAAAAGAAGGATGACTGGTTTGTTTCTTATGGATTCATTTATCCACAAGAATTTCCTTTTATAATTATTTTAGAAAAACCCATTTTTTCATCCATGATGGATATTGAGTCTCTCAATATTTCAAAATATCATAAATTAAAACAGTCTTTGTTGGATCGAGGGAGAATCTAATACTGGGCTAACTTTCACTCCACTCCAATAGCATGGGGGAAATGGCTGAAGCAGATAGTGTAAGGGAGCTCTAATTTAGGGACTAATTTGATGACATTTTGAATTATTTAGAGACTATAACGATGATGTTTTACATTATGTAAAGACTACATTGATGTAAAAAATACTTGGTGGGCCAAAATGATGAACTCTGTTTATTAAGGGATTAAATTGAGGACAAAATCCTTGTTATGACTAAATTGACGATACGTGTATGTGGAGGACAAAAGTAAGGGTTTATTCTATTTTTTATGTTAAAGCATATTATGGATTCTATTGCAAGTTGCAACCCTGTATATGATATTAAAATTGGCCTTAGTCGCAGCACCTTAAATATGAGATTTCTGCATTATTCTACCCTATAAATTAGTTATTCTGGATCATTTTGCTGTAAATTACTACTCACATGTTTCTCTATAACAGGTTTTGTAAAGGATGAGAACCCTTATGCAGAAAATGGAAAAAAGGGCACATATTTTTTTGAATTCTCTAGGCCTTTGAGGACTATGGATCATCTGCAACAGGTTAGAAGTTAGAAACCTTTATGATGCATTTAGAAGAGTTTTATTTGCTTAGAGATTACGTTGATCTTTCCTCTTCTGTTTGAATCCCTATTTTGAATTAACTGAGTTCTTGGTCTGTCAAATCCTTCTAGATAACTCATGGACTACATATGAACTTCATTATTTATTAATCATAATGAATTCTGGCATAGAGTACCCCGAGTCACATAATAAACTACAATTTTGTATTTCTGATATTATGGATCTATGCTATTTTGTCAAACAGTTGTGACTTTGGATAAGATATCTTCTACCGGTTTGTTTTGCAATACCTTCTTTACAAAGGAAACTTGCCTTCACAATAAATATTTCTCCGCCATGCCCAATAGCTAAAACAACCAAACTTTGAAGTGCCGTCTTTCTTAGTTTTAGTTTTTAATTTTGTGGATGTAGTTGAAGTGGAGGGAATAAATCATAAAGTTCTTTTCAAATATAATGTTTATGTTCAACCTAATTCTTCATATGCAAAGATTCATTTTATAGCTTTGTGAGAACTCAAAACCAACACATGATGCAAACACGCATGAATGTCATTTAGGCGATAACAAACAATTAAAATCATGCAAATTTATACCTTACAGGATGTGCAATTCACCATTGGCGGATCAAGCAAGATGTCTGTCGGATTCTGGTATCCAGTAGACGGTAAGCCATGGCACGGTTCCGGACACTACTCTGTTAACTGTGATTGGGTTCCAATTGATATATCTCAGAGCAGTTCATTGAGTGGCAAGTCAATGGAGACAGCATCAAGTAGCTCATGGAATTTTGCAAGTGCATTTTCACTTATACTTTCAGTAGCAGCACTTTGTGTGTCTGTGTTTGTGAGCTATCGTGTTTTACATCCCAAGAGTGTAGCCTTTACTCCTATGGAGAACCTTTAAATATTGTATCAACAGCTTCAGTTTGGGATTGTACTATTCATTTACGATTGTACTAGATAGTTTTGTAGTTTGTACTGTTTAGTGCTTTCACTTACCCTATTTTTTAATTCTATTTGAAGTATTACTTTAGTTATTTTACTTAGTGTCAGAAAAGTGTTAGTTCAATAGTCATGTATAATGGAGTTCCATCTTGTGCTCAGTTGTTGCAACGTGCAATTTCCTTTCACCAGGGGCTTTTTTTTTTTTTAAAAAAAAAACTGGAGTAATAGTACACTATTATGGCATTGTCAACTCATAAGTATTTCAATAATTGAACATTACACATTTTGCAAATTAGAGAAGAAAATGAGACATTGGATGAAATGAAACTAATTATCTCATTTTATTTATTCTTTCTTTAAGCTATCAATAAATAGTATTCCATATCTTTTTATTCTATTGGATTCCTTTTCAACTATACTTTTTATCGTTTTGTTTTAATCCTTCAAATCAAGGGAGTGGCGCCCTAGTAATATTCAGCTGAGAAATAAATAAAACCTTTTTTATTGTACAAAAAAAAACCTTTTTTATTGACACTAAAATAACATAAAAGTAACTGATATAAATATATAAATAATAATTAGGGGTCGCTCATAAATTGGTTGCCTCTAATTGCTAATTGATATATTTGATATTTTTTTTTGTGTGTTAAGCCTTTGGTTTTCAGGAGAAGGATGCACTCTCTGGTGTGATAAATATAGTCTGATCAAGAATTGTTTCACTCAGAAATCGAATTCGGTTTCTCTTGAACAATTCGTCATTTAGTGAAATTCGTTAACCACTTAAATTCAACTGTTTGGTTTGTTATATTGATATTTTAGCAATGAATAAATTATACTTCATGCATAACTAATGGTTCTTAAAAGCAAAAGGAAAAAGTTCCCATCAAAGGAACACGTTTGTGTGGAGAGAATCCATCCAAGAAAATGTTAAGGGTTGATGTTTAAGACATTGACTTTGTGAGTAAATTGTGAAACCTTCCCCTGTCAAATCACTTTCTTTCTTTTAAAATGATGAATCAAACACCGACGATTGATAAAATATGTCTCCCTCGTATACACTTCCTCCGTTCCTTTTTAAGTATTTCTTTTGTAGAAAAATTTTGTATCAATTTAACTGTTACTTACAAAGTTCAATGCAATATTAAATGTTATTTTACCAATATTATCCTTAATTATTTATTACAGAGAGAGGAATATATAAAACAAGATATTAAATGAATACGGTTATTATTGGAAAGAGATAAATTATTATATCAAAAGTAGTAACATTTAATGATTGTCTTAATTTGTGTAAAATGTCAAAATATGACAATTGAAAAGGAACGGAGATAGTATTGTTTTGGTTTCTCAAAGCATCTGCTACCATTAATTATGGAGATTAATCTCTTTAAAATTTAGAGTACATTTACATATCGTCTCCTTTTTGTTTAGTAACTAAAAAAATTGCTTAATACAAAAGACTTGTGGAAATAGTGACAGTCACATTGCGAGTTTTCAAAGTCATTTGTGAAGTATAAAGTTGAGCCAAACAGTATAGGAAAATAAGTAGGGCTTACTAAATAAATTTTTTTAAGTAATGAGTATCCTAGCCAGTTCTAACTCCTAACCCTATTGAGTTGTTATAATCTTCATAAATTAAAAGGATTTGGGACTTCTAAGAAGGGACAAGAGGATATTGTTTAAGGATTCCAAACAAAACAATTATTCATTAAATAGTTAAGTATGTACATCTATTAAATACACATGTCATAGGAGTTATGTAGCAAAACTTGTTTAAGAGTTAAAGGAGTTGGAGAACTTGAGTTCAAACTAGTAAAGTAGAAAATAACCACCAACATTTGTATATCCAAAACAAAAATTACACATTCCATATGAACAAATAAATACCAATGTAATTCACCAAAAAGTAAAAATAAAATAACAATAAAAACCAATTTTACTTCGACAATGACATCCAATAAAAATCCATTATTTTGCTTCATACATTTTTGACAAATGTTTTTGAAATTTGATATGAAATGGAAAAATAGATGTTTCTAATTGGAAGGTAGAGCACGGTTAAGAAAGATAGAAGAGGAATGTAAATTGTATTCAAATGCAATGAAAAAGAGAATCTCTCAGTACAAGATTACCAAAGCTAAGGCCCATCAGAATGGAGAAAACAATTCTGTCTCTGCCTATAACTAAGGGACCTAAAAGAATAACGATGACATGAGTGTGCCAATACTCATCCAACACCATCCTTATTGGAAAATCCTAACTAATTGGCCAGATGCCACCTTAACACTATCCCTCGTTCTCTTTCTTCTTCCTCTCATAGACTATCCATATTTTGCGCCTATCCTGCCTTAAGCCCAAAAGAATATTCCCTCCTATTGGACTGAGGTCATACAGCACTCTATCAATGCAAGTGTAAAACTAGTTTCCACCGACAGTTCATGTCTATTTTAAAAGTCAACTTATAATCATCATAGCGAACAAAACACCAGACTAACCTTTCAATTCTGATTTTTTGTTAATAAACCAGTACTTATCTTAAGGAAAACAAATCAATCCTGATTGTCAAATCATCACTAGCTCGGAAGTACCTACATATGATACACACATGATTGTTTTTTCAATGATGGGTGTACTCATGGTGAACATCAGCTTCCAAGTTACAAGTTCTCATGCGCTTGGTCGGCATAAGAATCTTCCTTCAATACTGGATGAATACCACGAGATGATTCGGATGCAGTAATGCAAGTTTTAATATAGGATTCATCAAAATTGTGATTCCTAAGAATCTTGCTTAACTCATCAACACCATCCAGATCTGTTTCTTCATAATACTTCAGAAAAGCACTCACAACTTGTGGTGAAGGTTGGTATTTGTAATCATCAACTTCTGAAAATGCGGCCTCTAAGTGGCTGATAGCACCATCCAATTGACCTTTCTCCAATAAAGACACCATGAACGATTCCCGAATCCTAAAGAAAGGTCCTCTGCAGCTCTTGAGAGCTTCCTCAAAGACCGACATAGCTTCCTTGTCCATGTTTTGACTCAAGTAAGCATGCACTGCAACACCAACCAACCTTGAATCATAACTAACATGCCTAGATTCCCACTCCTTAAACAATTTTATTATGCCCTCCATATCATTAAGCCTTCTAAGGGTAGAAAGCATAATAAGATAGCTCCGATTGGTCACCGGGGTGATCTTCTTGAGGGTCCCCCACACTCTATAAACCTCTTTAACATTACCAGTCCCACCATAAAGGCTCAGCAAACAATGGTAAGTTTCACGTTGCCGCGGTTTCATTACTTCTTCCATCTTCTTAAGCATCAATTCAGCTTTCTCAAATAGTCCAGCTTTTATATAGATAGCAGCAAGGTTGCTATAAGTCTTCCAATCAATTTTGTCTTCATCTTCTCTTTTCATCTCCTCATAGACCCTTTCAACCTCACCAATGTCATTCAAAACAGCACAACTATTCATCCAAATAATGTATGCAAATTCAGTCACGCGAATTTTCCTCTCCTTCATAACATTAACCAACTGAGGAACTTTCGACGGTTGATCTAGCCTCATATACATAGACATCAAATTGGTGAAAGACAAACTAGTCACATAACCTAATTCATCCATCTTATCAAAATGAGACAATGCCTTGTCTAGCATTAGTTCCTTGCAGTAACAGTTTAGAAGAGAACCGTATGTGTACTTGTTCTTAGCAGGAGGAGGAAAACTGTTGAAGTGATTCTCAGCTTCAACCACTCCTTTCACTTTGGACACAAGATCTAAATACACTGCATAGTTATCCCATGAAAAATTAATTTGCCTCATCATCATCCATTCCATTATCTGCAACCAATCAAAACATCATTATAAAAATTTAAAACATCACAATCAAATGAAAAATATCTCTAATTACAACCTCAAATATCTCTAATTACAACCACAACCAAGCCTTATCCCACTAAGTGGGATCGGTTACATGGATCAAACGACGCCAAAGTGTTCTATCATATACTATATCTCTATCCAACTTGTTAATCTTTAAATCTTACTTGATAGTTTTCTTTGTAGTTTTTCTAAGTCTTCCTCTGCTTCTAGTGATTTGGCTAACCTCCATCTAGTCAACTCTCCTTACTACAAAATCTACGGGTCTTCTCTCTACATGCCCATACCACCTAAGTCGAATTTTTACCATCTTTTATACGATTGGTGCTAACCCAACTCTCTCTAATATTGTCATTTCTAATTCTATCATGTCTACTCATACCACACATCCAACACAACATCCTCGTCTCGGCTACGCTTATTTTATTCTCGTGTTGGTTCTTTATCGCTCAAGACTCTGTCCCATACAACATCGCCGATCTTACGACTATACTATATAATTGTCCCTTCAGCTTGAGCGGTACTTTAGTAAAACCACTAAGCCAATTGATTCATTTATTAACAAAAAAACATATCTCTCATTACACAAAACATAATTAGTTTTGCCTTGTCTATGGATTGTGATGATAAACTATGAAGCATGGACACTAGGCAAGACATGTCAACACTGATAATAATTTGAGAAAGTGACGTAACTCAATTTAATCAAATTAGTTAGAGTCGTTTAGGTGTCAGACACCGGCAAGTGTTGACACCGGACACACCTTCAATCAGAGTCGATGTTACAAATATATGATAAAGCTCAACATTAATCAAAATTTAGGGTGGAAAAAATTGGTGAAAAATTGCGATACCTCGAATGCGTGATGGAATCTACGATACTTTCGAAGCTCCTGGACGCATCTCTCGAGTTCATCTTTTCCTAAGGCTTTGCCTTCGATTATATACTGGTTCAACGTCTGCGACACGGTTCCTCCGGTCTTTTCTAGCTCCGCTAGTCTTCGGTAAAGGTTTGCCTTCTTATTCGGAAGCTCAGCCACCGTCGCAGCCGTGCATAGTCGTCGGAGAAGCCTTCCTCCGCCGGAGATCAAACGGCCGTAATTCATCTCAGAGTCTCTATGATCGAACCTCCGCCAGGGATTTTGTCTACTTCTTGTTTCTTGAAGGGTTTTGTTAGGGTTTATCAAAACGCGAATTCTGGCGTCGTGTTGTCTTTCACTATAATTTACCGGGAACCGGTAAAAAAGTGGACAGTTAAAGTGAAGTGTGGAGTAAATATCCAAGTTCATCCTTGAAATTGAAACAACTATCAACCTAATCTTCTACAATAATCTTTGAAATAATAAAAAATCTAAAAAATACTATTTAAAATTGTAAGATGTTAATCAAGTTTGTTTTTCTGAGACGACATAGAAATGTAAATCAAAATTATAACCCATTTAAATTCGTGTTGATTTTGACAGGAAACCCCTCTTTAATCGAATAAGGGTGTCGATTTTGGTTTTTCTCAATATTCATAGTCGAGGATTTAATTTTCTTTTCCTTATACACATATGTATTCATTTTATGTAGTTTTTAATTATATATTATACATTTTAATCTCTTCTAAATAGAAAACATAGTTTTAATATGATTTAATTTTTATTTTTTATATGGCAAGGCGAGGAAAACTAACATTCGTTGTGGTGGAAATGGAGATCTAATTTTCAACCTCGACGAAGAACGAGTGCAGAGTGGGGAAAACCAACATCTATATGAGGCGGGGTGTCGTAGAATGTGGGTTAACATTAATCCATCATTACAAAATCGGTTTGTAAAGTGAAGGGCGTCTCTATTTATAAATATTTGTTTATGTCATATCACTTCCGATGTGGGTCTCTTAACACCCCATATGCCCAAGACTAGACAACTAAAGTGTGACTGAAGTGACTCGATAGCAGAAATCTGATAGTGGATGACCTATTAAATTTTGGATAGGCTTTCAACATCTTGACATTTGTGGTTTGGCGTAACACAATCACACAAAACCGATTGTGAGATGAATATTGCCTCCACTTATAAATATTTGGTCAAAGTCATATAACTTCCAATGTGGGACAGACAAAAAGCGTCCTCGCGCTGCCCGTGGACATACCTAGACCCAAAATTGGTATTTGGAGGAACTATAATGATATTAAATTTGTAAGATGTTTTTTTTAAACGTAAGTGAATAACGACAAAGATATATCAAATCAAGATAGTGGGATGGATTTGATTAAGGCCCCATTTGTATCAGATTTCTTTTAAGAAAAAATCTATTCTTTTTTTTCTTCTGAAAATAAAAATTTGAGTGTAAAAGCTTCGATTTTAAGAAAAATTAAGGCCCCATTTTTATGATAGTACACTAATATTTTAGCAATGAATAAATTATATTTCATGCATACATAATGGCTCTTACATTGAAGCAAAAGGAAAAAGTTCCATAAAAAAAAATGTTAAGGTTGATGTTATGTTATTGACTTTGTGAAGCCTTCCTCAAGGGTAACCTTAATGATAAATCATTTAGCCTTGAGCCAAATAGTACACGAAACTGTCGATGTTTGGGAACTTGTTCGTGACTTCGTGTTACCGTCACAGCAAGTTTGACTACATTTCACCGTGGAAATGCATTAGCTACAAACTATAACTTCAAAAGCAACACACATCCACATTTAGTGTGTGTTTGGTTCTGCGGTGATAAGAATTGAGTTTGATAGAATTGAGTTTGACTAAAAGTGAATTGAATGTAATTGATTTATGTTTGGATACAATAACCTAAAATTGATTCTTATCAATTTATGTTGTTCAAGTAGTTTGAATCAAAATTACTTTTGAAAGTATAATTACTAAAATGGATTTTAATTGTATTTAAAACTATATTTTTTTATTTATTTTAGATAATTTAAATTTATGTTATGTTATCAATTTAAATTTTGTATAGATTATACGAACTTGTAAAAATACATAATTTTTTTTACCAATTAAAATAAAATGCATAGCATGATTGAACGAGTAAAAAAATATAGAAGAATGATTGCATATAAAAAATAGTTCGCCATGATACCAGGAAAAAAATGCTTGCGTAAGAAAGAAAAGAATGGTTTACATATAAAAAACAAGGGCATAAATGAAAAATAGAGATATTATATAAAATAATTGTTTAGCAAAAGAGTAGAATTGGGTTGGTTCAACGCAGAAGCTTTAAATCTGAGCTTCAGACTAACTCACGTTTGGGCTTCATAATCAATTTGCCTTTTTGAAAGCCAAACATAAATTTTATAATGAAATAGCGTTTCATTGCCTCAAACGTGAGTTTTGGTGCACCCATCGTGCAACCAAACAGGTACTTAGCCACCCCCTATACAAACATACACTAAATAGATTTTAAATAGATTTTATCAAGCAACGAGTCTCCTAGCCACATATGGTCTTGCTAATAAGTGATATATAAAGATATTGTTTAAGAATCCAAACAAAGTAATCATCAATTGAAAAGTTAACGTTATCTTTTTACAATCTATTAAATGTACCACTTCTCTTAAAAATTACCATTTTAGACATGTTAAACAATGTCTTTAAGATACTCATCATCATTTGTCTAATAATTAAAAAGATATGTCTTGTCGGTGCAAACTAATTTTACATTGATATCCAATTGAAATCCAATAGTTGCTTCATCACACACTTTTTTGTAAGTGTATTTTGGAATTTGTGGAGTGACATAGAAAAATAGAAGTGTATCTCATAGTCATATGTATGATAGAGCAGGTTTAAGAAAGATAAAAGAGGAATGAAAATTGTATTCAAATGAAATGAAATGAAAAAGAAAGAAAAACTCTCGATACAAGATAACTATAAAATGATGTATAAACAAGAATTGATATGGAATGATATATTTCTTATTCATGTAAAATGCTATATATACAAGTATATAAGGGATCTATGTAATAAAATCTAGCCTATAATTTGACTATAATATTAAAAACTATTAAATCATTACATGAGTTGACTACTGTATAAGGAATGTGTCATGATTTTCTTCTTTAATTCCATAATATGCCATTCATTAACATAATGATTCTTGCTTTGATTTTCTTCATTTGACCATATTCCATATATTATGGAATATGGTCAACACTTGATGAATCAAAACTATGATCATTAGCTAATGATCATAGTTTTGATTCATTAAGTGTTGACCATATTCCATAATATACTCCTAACAATAACCAAAGCCAAGACTCCTCAGAAGAGAGAAAACAATTCCTCCTCTTCCTACCACTAAGGATCCTAACTAAATAATGATATGAGTGTGCCAATACTCAGCCTATACTATCCTTATTGGAAAATCCTAACTATGGTCAGGTGGCACCTTGCCCCTTTCCCTCCTCTTTTTTCATCTTCCTCTCTCACAGACTCTCAATATTTTGGGCCTATCATGCCTTAAGCTGACAAGAACATCCCCTCCTAGTGTAAATGTGTAAAACTAATTTACACTGATTACTGCATCATTTTTTTTTTTATTTCTGCATAAAAAAAAATTACACTAATTATAATCATCATAGCAAACAAACGCCTAGACTTTAATCTTTCAATTCTGAAAGAATTTGATAAACCAGTAGTTATCTTAAGAAACCAAATAATTTTTTATTGTCAAATCATCACTTGCTCGACATTAACGGCGCCTACATGATGCACACTAACACACATAATTGGTTTTTCCATCATGGGTGTATTCATAGTGAAAACCAACTTCCAAGCTACGAATTCTCATGTGCATGGTCAACATCAAAATCATCCTTCAATACTTGATGGATACCAGGAGATGATTCGGATGCAGTAATGCAAGTTTCACTACAGGATTCATCAAAATTGTGACTCCGGAGAATCTTGCTTAACTCATCAACACCATTAAGATCTGTCTCTTCTTCATAATACTTTAGAAAAGCACTCACAACTCGTGGTGAACTGAAGGACAGTATTTATAATCGTCGACTTCTGAAAGTGCGGCCTCTAAGTGGCTCATAGCAGCACCATTCAATTGGCATTTCTCCAATAAATACAGCATGAACATTTCCTGAATCCTAAAGAAAGGTCCTCTACACCATTTAATAGCCTTCTCAAAGATCGACATAGCTTCATCATCCATGTTTTGACTCAAGTAAGCATACACTGCAACACCAACCAACCTTGCATCATAATTAACATGCTTAGATTCCCACTCCTTAAACAATGTTATTATGCCCTCTGTATCATTAAGCCTTCTAAGGTAGAAAGCATAATAAAATAGCTTTGATTGGTCACCGGTGAGACCTTCTTGAGCGTACTCCACACTCTATAAACATGTTTAACATTACCAGTACCACCATAAAGGCTCAACAAGTGATGGTAACTTTCGCGTTGCACTGGCTTCACTATTTCTTCTAACCTTTTAAGCATCCATTCAGCTTTCTCAAATTGACCAGCTTTTACATAAGTCTTTCAATCAATTTTGTCTTCATCTTCGCTTTTCATCTCCTCATAAACCCTTTCAACCCCACCAATGTCATTCAAAGCTGTACAACTATTCATCCAAACAGTGTATGTAAATTCAGTCATACGAATTTTCTTCACCTTCATAACATTAACCAACTGAGGAACTTTTTGGGGTTGACCTAGCCCCATATACAAAACCATCAAATTGGTGAAAGACAAACTAGTCATATAACCTAATTCATCCATCTTATGAAAAAGAGACAATGCCTTGTCTAGCATTAGTTCCTTGCAGTAACAGTTTAGAAGAGAACCGTAAGTGTACTTGTTCTTAGCAGGAGGAGGAAAATTGTTGAAGCGATTCTCAGCTTCAATCACTCCTTTCACTTTGGACAAAAGATATACATACACAGCATATGAAAAATTAATGTTTCTCATCTTCATCCATTCCATTATCTGCAACCATTCAAAACATTGTTATAACAATTTAAAAATCACAAACAAATGAAAAATAAAAAAAATATCTCTGTTTACATAGAACATAAATTATTTTTGCCTTGTCTATGGATTGGATTGTGATGATAAACTATGAAGCACTGATAGCGGACACTAACATTTCGACACTGATGATAATTTGAGAAAATGACATAAATCAATCTAATAAAATGTGTTGGGACAGGGGACATATCTTTGATCAGAAGTGTCGGTGTTACAGAGATAATTAAGCACAACATGAATAGATACTGTGATACCTCGAATGCGTGATGGAATCTGCCATACTTTCGAAGGTCCTGAATATATCTCTCGAGTTCATCTTTTTCTAAGGCTTTGCCTTCGGTTATATACTGATTCAACGTCTGCGACACGGTTTCTCCGGTCTTTTCCAGCACTGCTAGTCTTTGGAAAAGGTTTGGCTTCTTCGTCGGAAGCTCAGCTGCTGTTGTAGCCGTGCAGAGTCGTCGGAGAAGCCTTCCTCCGCCGGAAATCAAACGGCCGTAATTCATTTCTGCTGGGGATTCTGTCTATGGGTTTTTGTATGGTTTATTGAAACGCAAATCCTTGCGTCGTTTTATTTTTCACTTGAATTAACAATAAGGGATGTTGGCCTCAGACTTAAAATGGGTTTCTTTCAAAGTCTCTATGCCCCTTGTGCCAAGACTCGTCCCACGTGCCACATCGGTGCCTCATCACTAATCACATGCCACATCACATCACTAATGAGATTATGACCAAAATTTAAATGATTAAATTTTGCACTAGTTGTTTGAAAAGATTAATAAATTCAGGGACAAAAACTCAAATCGCGCACATTTGCGGAGACTGGATACCTATTTAAGCTAGGAATTAATTTGACAAAAAAGAAATGATATATTATATATTTTTTTAATAAAAAAGTTTAGGTGACTTAAACCGTAAGAGTTCATTAAAGTCACATATCTCAAAATTCAAATAGCGTTTATATATTGCAAAAAGGTCAACTCTTTGTCAACTAAACCAACTTTTATTGACACAAGAAATAATATATTAGCGGTTTAATGTGATTAAAGACTGTGTTAACTTTCAAACCCAAAAGCATTTGAATAAAATTGTAAAAGATATTTTTTAATTTAAGGAGAGGATTTAAGTTCGAATCTAATCATAAAATTAGTCTATCAGTTGGACGCAGAACATATCCGGTTAAAAAAAAAAAAAAAAAAGCAATTTAACTTTATATTTTCAAAATAATTTTTAATGAAAATTTTAAACTCATTCGTTATAAATTAAAACAGTAATGTTACCTTTGATATTCATTATAAAGTGAAGTGGGGTTAGTTAGTTTAGTTGTTACAATTAGAAAGAAATGAAGGCGCTAAGTATTGTTGTTGGTGGTGTTCCAACGCTTTGTTCAAACGGAATTCGTAATCGGTTCTGCGTTTCAGCCTCTTGTTCTTCTTCGTCGGGACCCAAAACGGTTTGCATCTTTTGCTATTGTTTTTCGTGTGCGATTATGAAATTGTGTTTGTGTGTTGATTGAATTTGAATTAGGTTGGAGTTGCAGGTCCAAAGAGTGAATACAAGCCTGGGGTTATTGATGATTTGTTCCTCAATTTGTTTCGCACCAAATTGGTACAGGTAACCAAACAAACAAGCCCCTTCTAGTTGTTATTTATAGCTTTTAGAAAGAAAAGAGGGATATATGAATATGAATACTATAACAGGAGGTGGGATGGGACTCGAAGAAACCTGGATATGATGGACTAATTGAAGTTGCTAACCGTCTAATGATGAAAGGCACGACCAATTCTCATACCATAGAAGCTACGGTAATTGTGAAACTGTTTAGGCAAACTTATGACATTTTTCATAAGGTGTTTTCAGCTTATTTCCATATATGTACGCTTATATCAAAATAGCTTATAGTTTTGTTTTGTACTATAAATAAAATAATTTAACTTTTTTTTTTTTTTTTATCTTTTGTTATAGAAATAACTTATACATAGTGTTTATCATAATATGCACTCATGAGTGGTTTATCCAAGTGTCTTAGAAAGAGAGAGAAAAGCTTTTGGTTCAATTTAAATATAAAATAAAATTATTAGATGATAATAACTGAAACTTTGATAGACTTTTGTTTGATTTATTTTTTTTTGAAAAACCGATGAGATTAAAATTTGATGTTTTTGCGGATGGATGACAAACATTACTTACCAAAGATTCAAACCAGTGAAATTAAAGAACTCCACCATTTTGGTTTTTAGAGTTTATGATTAGAGTGGAATGGAATAAGCTAGTTGCGTTTTAAAAAATGGATACTACTCCATTCCATTTCATTTCATTCCACTCTATACCACAATTCCAGACATACCGTAATACAATATCATATTACTTATTCTGGTCATACATGTATGTGTTTCCACATCACTGCAACATAAGTCATCACATTTGTGATGTAGTAATTCACCTTACATGGTTTCTTCTGAATTTTGAATGGTCATTACTCATTTGTCCAGAGCAAGTTCTTTAGCCCTTATGTCTTGTGGCAGGTACGAATTTTGAGGTCTCTGTTTCCTCCATTCCTTTTGGAGCTCTATAAAATGCTCATAGCTCCTTTAGGTGGAGGCAAAGTTGCCGCTATAATGGTTGGTGAGTCTGATAGGATTATGTCTCATTTTACAATTCTTCAAGATGATGTTGCCCTGAACGTAACAAGCTAGTGAGAAACTTTTTTGAGATATCCTAAAACATTTATTTAAGTTTTGAAGCAAGGGTTACTGCACTTACTTGTCGATGGCTCATGGGACCCTGCAAAGTCAATTCTGTAGACCTACCAAATGGAACCTCATGGAATAGTGGGGTGATCACTTATACCTTTCTCTGCGTGTTTATGACTAAATAACAATATCATCTTGTATTATTGAAAGTGGTGTATGTACTATAAAATGTTGTAGGTGCATGTTCAAAGATGCAAGTATCTGGAGGAAAGCAAGTGTGTTGGTATCTGCATCAACACCTGCAAATTTCCAACACAGGTTAGTGAATCTTCAAACTACTATCATTTTCTCTTCATGTCTTTTGTGTCTTAACCCGCCAGTTCTCATGGGAAGGGCTTCTAGTAATCTAGAGTTTGACCGAGGGTAACAAAATTATGGCCAGTAATTGTTTCAGTCAGGATTTGAACTCGGATTCAACCAAACGATTCGTCTTTAACTGAAATGCATTAAACATTTGTGTCCGATCCCTTGGTTTTTTCATGTTAGTATAAGAGTTAAAATACTGTGCCAGCTTTGAAGTTGTTGCATTTTATGGATGGTTCGATCTGACTCTATTTTGAATTTAGACCTTCTTCAAGGATCATATGGGAGTTCCATTACTCATGGAGCCCAACTTTGCTGATTATAGCTGTCAGGTAAGATTACGTAAGCTCTTCCCAGAGTCCAAATTTATATGATGAGTTTGCTATATCACTATTTTCTTGACCTTTTAAATTGCAGTTCAAATTTGGAGTTCTTCCTCCACTTCCTGAAGATGACACCGTCCTGAAGGAGCCTTGCTTGGAAGCATGTCCAAATGCTTCCCTACGAAGAATGGCTTCCAGAAACATAGGTGTCACTGCCTGCCCAAAGACATGAACATATTCTTCTTGGGCATATAGAGCTATGAGAACATTGATGTACACTTTCCATAGCTTTTTACACATTCTAGCTCCAACTTATCTTTGAAGATAGAATTGAAGGCTTGGGTAATGGGTATATTCCATAACGCTAATCATCTTTGACTAAGCTCACGTTTGAAATTATTAATTAATAAAATACAACCGATCTCTGTACAATAGGTTGGACTTGATTGTAAATTATGAATGTATTCCTGGGATGAATTCATTGATAACATTTTTATCAAAACAAGGAGTATGAATATATGTCAAAGATGACGCGGCTTATCTTAGACACTGAATGTGTAGCTTAGTGAGTTTTGAGTTAAGATATCGAAGGAGTTCTATGTTGAATGTCAAGTTCGATCTCTGCTACTAACATTTTATCATCCATTAAACATCTCTCCTTCCGTCTCGAGCCTGTTTATCACTTTAGGAGAAATGCATGTTAATCCTACGATTGAAAAGAAAGTTCCAATAGCTGGGAAAACATTTTATAGTTGTTTCCGCTGAGCAAGATAGAACGACGATGAAATAACATTGAAAAATTGAATTACTTTTTTCTAAAAGAATGACTTTTGAGAATTGAAAAACTGAAGGACTAAAAAATAATACTATTAAATTTGGAAAAATATAATTTGGTTTTAAAAATATTATTACATGAAAAAGAAAAGATAACTTTGCTCTCTTTAGTAGGGTGGTTTCTACTGGTGAGAAGTGTATTCTACCGTTTAAGTTGATCAATATTTAAAAATTGTTCAAAAACGGTGTTGTTTTTATGTGAGTAAAAATTTGTGTTATTAATCTGTCTGAAACGGTATAATTCATTCTCAGACTGAAATGATAAAGTAATACTCATTCAAAAAAATTAATAAATGTTGTTTTTTTAGAATGACAAAGGAAAAAAAAAAGGAAAAAACCATACAAATAGGACTCGGCTGGGCATCAAACCTCAACATTGTCTCAAACTCTGGTTGAAGAGCCTGCCAAAAGGTAGCACGTAATCTTGAAGAGCATTGAGTTCTGCTAAAAAATTCGATGTAACAGTTGTCCTCTTTAAACACATGTTGAAAAGAAATTATATTAATATGCTCCTTTAAATAAAAAATCGTCACCAACAAGAACCATATATGGAGGATCCGAATGTTGAAGAATATAAAGGACTTTTAAAGAATTTGTCACACAAGTAACTTAAAGTTGTTGATTACCAACATCAAACCATGATAAACCTCAAATAACTCAGCAAAAAACACATCATCTGAACCTCGTTAGAAGAGAAGTCAATGGTCTAATCTTCATTGTTGTCACGAAGTAGACTCGTAGAACAAATGTATCCGAAAGTACCACAACTTTCATCAATATTCAATTTAACACATCTCTTTTACTTAACAAACGATTAATTTGATACTCAGAGAAATAAAATATTAATATAAGTTAGTCGGCAGATAAAACAAAGTAAATTTTGGGTTTTCCATGAAGTCTTATTCAAATGTGACCACAATGGTCAAAATTTTCAAACATGATGACACTTTCAGAATCTAGCAGTGACTCAAAACCAAACCACTAAATCCTTTTCCCCAAAACAAAACCCAGAAAAAGAAAAAATAAACACACAAGACACACACAGGGAAAGTTGTAAACCGTACCAAACTCTCCTAACGATTCAACTTCCTCATGCAAGCACATACCTCACTTCCCCAATTCAAAATCCCCCCCTTTTTTTCCTGAATCCCATCCCAATTCCCTTAGATCCATCTCATCCCAAAAATCCCCCCTTTTTCTTTAATGGGTAATCATACTTTTCATTACCATAACCAATCTTAATTTAATGGCTCATTATATTATATGATATATATATATATATATATATATATATATATATATATATATATATATATATATATTTATGCTGATTCAGTATTTTCACAATTGATGCAGGTGGGTTTGAAATGGGTCAGTGCATATTGCTGAAAAGAGTGTTTGTGTTATTATTTAGTACAGTGTTTATAGTTGAATGTGGTGCATATGATATAACACTAGAAGCTTCTCATTTATCTATTTCCCCTATGCATGCAATTCCTTCTGATATGGCTCATCCACCATTGTCCCCTTATCTTTCCAGTAAGCCATTACACTCTTTTGCAAAAAAAGAAAATCATGGGTCTGTTTACTTTCTATAAATATTTTCAATTTTCATTCTCAAAAATACTAATTTGTTTTAGGGTTAAATACGCATCTGCCGTGTCAGCTTCCGTTAATTGGAGTTAATTAGCGGGGATTAATTTTGAAGGCCGAAAAGTTTATAGGGATCATTATTCAATGAAAATTTTTAGAGGGACTAAAAATGAAAATTGGTATATTTAGAAGGGTCAAAAAGATATTTAACCGTTTATTTTAAATTGCTAACAATAAGATGATGGACTCCATTGTGAGTTGTGACATAGAAAAGATGGAAGACTTCTTAGGAAGACTGCATTTTCGGAAATGATGAAAACTTTTGAAAATGCTTACCATTTTCTTTTCTATTTTTGATTTTGTAAAAGAAAATGGTGAGAAAAATACTGAATCTTGTTTTTTGTAATTTTTTTTAAGTTTAAGTGAAAATGAAAAATCAAAGAATGCTGGTAAAGGGATTTTTTTTTCTTTCCGATTTCTAATGCTGCTTTCCATTAATTAGAATATGTTGTTGTAAATTTGTATTGCCATATGACTTAGTATGATTTTTTTATTCGACCAGATTGTTGTGAAAAAGACATGGTGTTGAAACGAGGTAGTGAAGGCTGCCATTGTGTTTATCCTGTAAAGTTAGACCTTCTTCTTTTGAATATCTCGGAAAACCCCGAATGGAATCTTTTTCTTGATGAATTGGCCGCACAATTGGGGATGCATGCTACGCAAATTGAGCTGATAAACTTTTATGTACACAGCTTATCGACTTTGAATATATCAATGTATATCACTCCGCGAAAAGAGATCAGTTTCTCTGCCAAGGAAGCATCTAAAATAAACTCCTCCCTTTTATTTCATAAGGTTCGACTGGACAGTAGATTCGTGGGCGATTACAGGGTTCTCAATTTGACATGGTTTAAACCTCCAACTCCTTCTAAAGGTAAATGGGTCTGAACTTCTGAAATATGTCACCACAGATCGTGATCTTTTGGTGTTCATAATATTTGAAAAGTACTTACAATGAGATCATTATTGTAAAGAAAATATATAGTGAATTTTTTTCTCACTTGGTTTTGAAACCTTTGTTATGTATGTAATCTTGCTGTTTTAACAACTTAGACTGTATTATTTTCATGTATATGGATTACTTGTCCATTTGTTTTGTTTCATTGTTGCTTCACTTCTAAGTGGTAAGGAAAGAAAGAAAAATATACGTCGATGATATGGGGTCTAATCCATTATTTAGTCATCATGGCTTCTTGACTTATTCTGATTTTTCCTGCTAGCCCAAATCTTGTAATTCTGATGCTCATGAAAATCTTATGCTGCATTGTTCTTTATCAAATTTAAATCTGGATTTTTGACTGTACATAGCTAAATATTTATGTCATCGCAATGCTTAGAAGAATTTAGCCATCATGGATTTGCACCTTGTATACGTTCACCATTACAAACATGTTACTGCCTCTCAGTCTTCCTTGTTCCCGGATTTTATATAACTCATTTAGTGAGTTATGTTTAATTTTATAGCAACATTACAGAATACTGTTAGGTTTTTTGCTCATTCAAAGCTTTAGACAATTTAAGCAACTACATCTATTTTGCATAGTACCAGAGACTTTTCTGTGACTATTGATAGAAGTTGAATAGCAATCATGTGCCTCCTTCTGGGGGTGGATCCCTGGATAGCGGGTCTAAGAATAAATATCTATGCATTTATGTATTATAATGTATCTTTGCATTCTACTGCAGCTCCTACTTTTGCTGCATCAACTGTGAAAACTCCTGAGAGACAAGTACCTACAGCTACATCATCGAGTACTTCAGACAAGGGAAGGCATTCAAATTTGCTTGTTATCCTTGGAATTGTTACTGGGATACTCATCATGTCCATTATATGTGTACTTATACTTTGTTTATGCACGCTAAGGCCAAAAACAAAAAGACCTACAGAAACTGGCAAGTATTCTTTTTTTTTTTTTGAAAGAAAGATGCTTATAGCTTTTCATTAATAATAAGAGATTCAATACAAGATGGGATTTCATAATAAATAATGGGACTAGCTAAGAAAGTGGCTTCTCTTGCTAAGGCATGAGCAACCGCATTCGCTTGTCGCCTGATAAACTCGACCCTGGAGTTTGTAAAAGATGTGGAGAAAAGTACTCGACACGCTTCAATGATATTGCCAAATTCTGTAACATCTGCCGTGCGGGAATGGAATGCATCTCTCGTGATTTTGGAATCCAGCTCGAACTCCACATTATCAAATTGCATATCGTGCATCCAATGGAGAGCGTGATAAAGACCCAAAGCTTCACCGATAGCTACTGGATAAATGTGATCAAACTGCAGCACCTTAGCTAACACAAAAGTTCCCGAATCGTCCCGAATACAAATACCAATACCTGTCCTTTGAAATTGCTCCGAAAAAGCCGCGTCGACATTGCATTTTAGCCTCCCACTGCTGGGCGGCGCCCAGGCCTGCAGAACAGGTCCTATAGGAGCAGTAGAATGCTGCCCGGCCTGCTGGGTGGTGCTGGCAGCCTGCAGAACAAGTCTTGTAGAAGTATTAGGGTGCTGCCCGGACTGTGGGGAGGTGCTGGCAGCCTGCAGGACAGGCTTTGTAGCAGCATTGGAGTGCTGCCCAGCCTGCAGAACAGGTCCAGTAACGGCATTAGGGTGCTGCCCGGACTGCTGAGTGTTGCTGGCAGCCTGCAGAGCAGGTCTTGTAACGCCATTAAATTGCTGCTCGGCCTGCTGAGTGGTGCTGGCAGCTTGCATTTGCGTGGCACCTGCTAGAGGAGGAGCTGCTGACCGTGGCAGATTGGCCTCCTGCCAGTCATGAAGGAGGTTACAGCCTCTGTCAACAACTTGGGCACTCGTCTCCGTTGCGTTCTCCCAAATCTTGAGATTCCTGTGCTTCCACAAGCTCCAACACATAGAAACAAAACGGTATTGAACAGTCATGGGCAAATCTTGCAACATATAAAAAATAGCATCGATAGCAGAATTCATGTGAATTGCAGCATATTGGACGTCATACCAAAGTCCAACCGCCTGCAAGACTTGGATAGCAAAAGGGCATTCAAAAAAATAGGTGGTGCAACTCCTCATGGTCAGAGTCGCAGCTTGCACAAGTGGTTGGACAAGAGACCCCTTTGTCTTGCAAGCGAACTCTAGTCGGTAAACAACCTCGACACATCCGCCAAATGAGATTTTTAACTTTTGGCGGAACCTTCAAGCGCCAAATATTCTTCCAATTACCCGACCGACGAAGGTGAGACACATCAATAAGCTCTTCCACACATAATTTGTGTGCGCTCCGCACCGAGTAACAACCATTCCTTTCCGCTTTCCAAATGAGACGATCTTGGCTGACTTGCTCATACAAAGGTGTATGCAAAATTGCATCAGCAATGTCACTACTAAACATCTGTCGAACAAGGGGCAAGTTCCAATGCTTACCATACTCAGATAGCAAATTTTGAACATGAAAATCACGAACATAGAAACCTCCTACAATATTTCCATCAATAACCTCACCATTGGACAGCCATGGTGCATCAAGAATAGGGATGGTCGCACCCGAACCAATACTCCACCTGGCTCCGCCTCGAATAATAAAGCGGGCACGCAAAATGCTCCGCCAAACATAACTCGGATTATGACCAATATTGGCAGCGAGGAAGGATTTACCTGGAAAATATCGAGCCTTAAAAAGACGCGAAACAAGAGAGTGAGGTTCTGAAATAGATTTCCATCCTTGCTTTCCCAACATCGCGAGGTTAAAAGCCGAAAGATCCCATCCCCCCATGAGCTTTATGCATGGAAAGCTTTTCCCAACTCAGCCAGTTAATTCCCCTATGAGAAGTTCGACCATGACCCCACTAAAACGCATTCATCATCCTTTCGATAGTAGTGATAAGAGTAGTCGGTAGTTGAAAAAGACTCATAACATAGGACGGAATGGCTTGGAGAACAGACTTAATCATAATTTCCCGACCTGCCTTTGAAAGGCACTTAATACTCCAAGAATTTATCCGTTGCCACACGCGGTCCTTAATGTATGCAAAGGTGGCTGTCTTGTCCCTTCCTATCATGGATGACATTCCTAAATACTTACCGGTGCCCAAAACAGCACGAACCCCCAAAATAGCGGTTATACTATTTTTCAGAGTATCATCCACATTCTTACTGTAGAAAATTTCAGACTTTGGCAGGCTGATAGTTTGGCCAGACGCCTCCTCATAAGTATTAAGAATATTTTTCATCGTTTGCGCCTGACTCTCTTCCGCTCTGAAAAATAGAAAGCAATCGTCGGCAAACAGTAGATGAGAAACAGAAGGTGCTCCCTGACATATTCTAGTGCCAGATATAGACCCACTCTCCTCAGCATTTCTGATTAAGGAAGAAAGAC
The DNA here is from genome assembly GCA_018208015.1 of Medicago ruthenica. Classification (NCBI taxonomy): domain Eukaryota; kingdom Viridiplantae; phylum Streptophyta; class Magnoliopsida; order Fabales; family Fabaceae; genus Medicago; species Medicago ruthenica. Next base: position 24,451,051 of record CM031371.1, on the reverse strand, counting down.
CTTCCGCACAAATAATAAAAAGATACAGAGAGAGTAGATCACCTTGTCTGAGTCCTCGCCCGGGAATAACGGGTCCAACATGTTCCCCATTCACCAAAACACTATAATCAACAGATTCTATGCACATAACCATCCACTGAATCCAACTCTGACCAAAACCCATTTTATCATAACCTCCTTAAGATAATCCCAATCCATTCTATCATAAGCCTTACTAATATCAAGTTTAAGAGCAACAAATTTATCATTACCTCGAGTTTTCGTCTTCATGAAATGAATAACTTCGATGGCAACCATCGCGTTGTCCAGAATGGACCTATCCGGGACGAAGGCCGACTGAGTGTCAGAGATGCACTTATGAAGAATTGTTTTGAGCCTATTGGCAAGCACCTTAGAAACCAGCTTGTATAACACATTACAGAGGGATATGGGCCGAAACTGGCAAGTATTCTTGTTGTGACTGTTATTGTATTTATTTTTTATTTTTGCATTTCTATAACAGCATTCTAATGGTGAAAATTGCTATAAGTTATACACTTGGTCACCTTTCTTGATTTGGATATCATAAAGGCAGTAAGTGTAACAGTTAAATCGAGGCAAATCGGGTTCCTTTCAAAGAAAAACTACTTCATGACACAAGCAGTTTATAGGGTAGAAAGTTTTCTGGACTGAAGCAAATTTTTTGCTTTTATTTAGCACAAGTATTTTCAAAGAAGTTTGTAGACTAGAGAAATTTTATTAGATTTGAATTTGAACTTGTATGAATGTTTTGTGATTGATCAAGAAACTTGATTAAGCGTACAATTTTATCTATTGAATTGGGACTAGAAAATTGATGCACACTTACACACAATATAATTTCCATTATCGTCTGTAAAACTGTGTGGTATTCTATACTTTGATGCCTGCTACTGACATTTTGCTTTATATCCTAAAGAAAAGCCAAGGATAGAACATGCAGTTTCATCTGTTGCATCACATCCCCACCCAACCAGTACACGATTTATTTCTTATGAAGATCTTAGAGAAGCAACAAATAATTTTGAACCAGCAAGCGTACTTGGAGAAGGAGGTTTTGGTACAGTTTTTAAAGGTGTTTTGAATGATGGAACTGCTGTTGCGATTAAGAGGCTTACTAATGGAGGGCAGCAGGGAGACAAAGAGCTTTTGGTTGAGGTTGAGATGCTTAGCCGGCTGCATCACCGTAACCTTGTAAAACTAGTTGGATACTATAGCAATCGTGACTCATCACAAAACTTACTTTGCTATGAGCTTGTCCCAAATGGAAGTTTGGAGGCCTGGCTTCATGGTATTGTAATTTCTCGAATAATGGGTTCAGTTTTTTAATCTTGAATGACCTGCTTTGTGTCTCTATTGTTACATTGATAGTTATTTTCAGAAATAATTTCATTATGCTTAATTGAAATTGGCCCCGATTTCCCTAGGTCCCTTGGGAATAAATTGCTCTCTGGATTGGGACACCAGGATGAAGATTGCACTTGATGCCGCAAGAGGACTTGCTTACCTGCATGAAGATTCACAGCCATGTGTCATACACAGAGATTTCAAGGCATCTAATATATTGCTTGAGAACAACTTTCATGCTAAAGCTGCTGATTTTGGTCTAGCTAAACTAGCACCTGAAGGCAGAGTTAATTATCTGTCTACTCGAGTTATGGGCACATTTGGGTTAGTTTCATTCTTTTCTTTCTTTCACTTTTATTTCCGTTTGATCTATAGTGAAGATTTAAGATGAAATGAAACTATTATGTAGGTATGTAGCACCTGAGTATGCTATGACTGGACACCTACTCGTTAAAAGCGATGTTTATAGCTATGGGGTTGTCTTGTTAGAATTGTTGACCGGAAGGAAACCTGTGGAAATGTCACAGCCAACTGGACAAGAGAATCTTGTGACTTGGGTTAGATTCATAACTCAACATTTCTTCATTATTCTCATTCAGTTCAAACTCGAAAGCATTTCCACCTGGTTTCTGTTGGAAATGATTGGAATATGAAACTAAATCCGTCCTTTGTAGTTTACACTTGATAGGTCATAGAAAATAATTTACCAAATTATACTTTCAGGCAAGGCCAATTCTTAGAGTTAAGGAGCAGTTAGAAGAACTTGCTGATCCAAGGCTCGGGGGAAGGTATCCAAAGGAAGATTTTGCCCGTGTTTGCACTATTGCTGCAGCCTGTGTTGCACCTGAAGCAAGTCAACGACCTACAATGGGGGAAGTGGTACAGTCACTTAAAATGGTTCAGCGCATCACAGAAAATCATGATCCTGCATTACCGTCATCCAATACAAGGCCCAACCTGAGACAGTCCTCTGCCACTTATGACTCTGATGGGACATCTTCAATGTTTTCTTCTGGTCCTTACTCTGGTCTAAGTGCCTTTGACTATGACAACACTTCTAGGACAGCTGTTTTCTCTGAAGATCTTCATGAAGGACGATGAATGTAGTTTGAAATGCAAGCTAACCACGAACCAGCAAACAATCCAAATGTTTTTACATCTTAATAGAGATCTGTTATTTCTCATAGCTGAAGGTGGATGGAACCATATCCAATGGGCAATGAAGGTTTATATGTGTTGTTGCTGGTTGGCTAGGTAGGGGATTCTTTTGTTGTCATTTTCGCCATCTGCACGGTAAACCACAGTCCTGTTCTCCCCTAAGTGACAGTAGTTCCAAGTGGATAAAATTTTGTACATATGTGCATTGTAGTATGTTACTTTGTTTTTCAGATTGGCTTTAGAAAAAAATAATCTTAATTAAAAAGAAAAATCCGTATTATTTCACTATCCTTTTCGGCTTCCTCATTTTATCCATATTATCATAACCAGATATATGCCCTTGGGATTGTGAATTTGACCTGAAAGTCATGTTGGCTCCTCTTTAGGTGGTATATTATTCAGGCTTAGTAGGAAATATGTGGTCTATATTAAGGCCTAAAAATATCATACTTAAAAGAATTGTAAAATTTATTATTGATTTAAATTATTAAAAATAATTTCTATGAATACAATAATGATGTTGATTGGTTTCTGTTGAAATTTGGAGCCTAACTCATTCTTACAAGCGTCTTATCTAAAAGACAAGCCAACACAAGGCAACTAGAGGCAGATCACAATAAAGGTGAGATTACCAACACACCCCCTCACCCAACAGTAGATCTTGGATAGGCTTTGATACCATTGCGGAATCCCAATGTTAGATCTTGGATAGACTTTGATACCATGTTGAAATTTGGGGCCAACTCATCCTTACAAGCGCCCTATCTAACCGATGTGGGATTAAATCCACCCCCTCAAAGACAAGCCAACACAAGGCAACTAAGGGCAGATCGCAATAAAGGTACCAACACACCCCCTCACGCTCAGACCCAACGGCTTGTCTTGGATAGACTTTGATACCATGTTGAAACTTGGGGTCAACTCATCCTTACAAGCGTCCTATCTAACCGATGTGGGACTAAATCCACCCCCTCAAAGACAAGGCAACACAAGGCAACTAGGGGCAGATTGCAATAAAGGTACCAACACACCCCCTCACGCTCAGACCCAATGTGCATGAAGCTTGCGGAATCCCAAGGGTAGATCTTGGATATGCTTTTATACCATGTTGAAATTTGTTGCCAACTCATCCTTACAAGCGTCCTATCTAACCGATGTGGGACTAAGGTATCGTTTGACTTGACTTTTTTATAGTCTAAAAGCTACTTTAAAACAAAGTTAAAATTAAGGGTTTTAAGAGAGAAGTTAAAGTTGTTTGGTTACTTTATTTTTTTTTAGTTTTAAAGTTTTTTCCATTCAATTTTATGTATTCTAAAAAAAGTACTTTTTTTAATAAGTACTTGATAGATATTGTGTTTGGCCTACCTTCTCCTTAAAATTGTAGAGAAGTAGAAAAAAAAAAGCCGGGTCAAACGGTACCTAAATCCACCCCCTCAAAGACAAGCCAACACAAGACAACTAGGGGCAGATCGCAATAAAGGTACCAACGCACCCCCTCACGCTCAGACCCAATGGGCATTAAGCGTGACATTGTGGAATCCCAACGATAGATCTTGAATAGGCTTTGATACCATGTTGAAATTTGAGGTCTAATTCATCCTTACAAAACCGGCTTGTAAGGTGAGGAGTGTCTCATATTTATAAACTCTTATTAAACGTCATATCTAATCGATGTGAGACTAAATTCACCCCCTCAAAGACAAGCCAACACAAGACAACTAGGGGCAGATCACAATAAAAGTGGGATTACCAACCCACCCCCTCAAGCTCGGGGCAGGATTTCCAACAGTTTCAAATTTTTATCTGAATATATAATATTTTTCTTTATATTATTGATCGCTTATATCTTCCAATTTTTTGTTCTATATATGTTGATAAATTATCATTCTCCTTATCTCCTAATTTTGTATTACTAAATTACAGTCTATCATGCAATGAGAGGAATGTTAGTTAGAATTATAAAACTTGAATCGTAAATTTATATCTAAAAAATTTAGAAAAATTAAATAAAGGTGAATTAGTTTGTTGTATTAAATTTCAATTATAGGTCATTAGTTTACCAAGCCAACCTGCCTCTTTCTATTTATGCATGTAATCTTCCCTCCATCATTAACTCATTAACTTTTATTTGTCTTTATCTCTCCAAATCGAATAAATGAAGGGAATTATAAATGGAGAGGATCCTAACTATGTGTAAGGTTCTATGTATTTGTACGGACGACAATTACTGTCGAGAGTACCAGCCTTTTTTTTTTTTGTTTTGACAGAAAGAATACCAACCTTTTAGGTTGCTATTATTATGCAGAATCTAATGAGAGCCTATAATAAAAAACTAAAAAGGTGCCAAAATTTGTATGGAAATTCTGTTTCCACCTACAACAATAAAACCCAACCCTTCAACCTGAGTTTCACTGTCACTCTTTGTCTTTGCTCTTTGAATACTTTCTGAAGAGAAGAGACAATGGATTCTAGGTTCAATAAAGCCTCCTTGTCATCCTATCCTTCTCTTCTCTTCTTCTATCTTCCAATGCCGTCCCATCAACTCGCATTGCCACAAGTGTCCCAGCCCCAGCCCCAGCCCCTTCAATGAGACAGTTGAGTTACTTGGACAACACAATGTCGTGGACTCTTTTTACAAGTTCAGTTCTGTGATATCATACAAAGCTTCATGTGAGGATGCTTTTGTGGAATCTCCTGGAGTTGAAATACCATTTTCTCAGGATTCACGTACTCTATTTGATTTGGGTGGTAATTGTTTGGGCATCATGAACAATTTAGTCAATAACCACAAGTTTTAAATTACTTGGTTCATGAAATGGGAGATCATGACATGGGAGGGAGAAGAAGGTGGTGACTGGCGAGGTTGTATCATTAGTAACACTATGTTTTGTACCCTTTTCATATTGTTATGGAATGATGCTATTATCATAATATATATTGATGACTAATATACATGCTTATACTATGATTGCAAGTTCATTAGAGACAAGTTTAACGTGGAATTGGCACGTTTGTCCTAAGACTAGATCAATATAATCATTTTATCAATTGCGTGCGTTTGGATTGTTTCTCCTAACCACTTCAATACAATTGCTAGGCTTAGGCTATATATAAATAGCCTAATTCTTTACAAACAAACAATAAGGAGGCTTACTGCCTTTCAAGAAAATAATTAAGGAGGCTTGGTAAAAAAAATGATTTTTTTTGTGATCACTAAAAAAAATGAAATAACAAATATGGATATGATCTTTGGTCATATAAATATATATTTTAGAGAGAATCTCCGTATTCTCTCTAAATTCTATTTGTCTTTCACTCATCTAAGAAGATGGTTTTATGTCATTTTTTAGTCTAGAATCAACCATATACATTTTTTGGTCATAAAAATCCGTATAGTTTATCATTTTTTGGCTTCCTCATTTTATCCATATCATTAACTTGATATATATGCCCTTGGGACTGTGAATTTGGCCTGAAAGTCATGTTGGCTCCTCTTTAGGTGGTATATAATTCAGGCTCAGTAGGAAATATGTACATTAAGGCCTAAAAATATCAAACTTTAAAGAATTATAAAATTTATTTCTTATTGATTTAAATTATTAAAAATAAGTTCTATCAATACAATAACAGTGATGACTGGTTTCTAATTTTTATCTAAATATATGATATTTTATTCTTTATTTTTTTTCTTCTTTTTGGTCGCTATATCTTCCAATTTCCGTTCTATATATATTGATAAATTATTAGTCTCCATATCTCCTAATTTTGTATTACTAAATTGTTGGAGATTTCCAAAATAGGTGAGAAAAACTGAAAAACAGAAAATTACACATGGTAATCGATTACCACGGGACTGGATGTGTTTTTCTGCACTTTTTCTCATAGTTTTGGGTTCCAAAAGTTGTAACTCTTCATGGGAATGACTTGTATACATTGAGAAGTTATCATTTACTGATAAATCATGAATCATTGCATTGATTCAAGCCAAAAGTTGAATGTATATGGTTGTAACTTTTGATTAAAAGTTGCATTCTCTCATATGAAGGGGCATATGATGCACTATAAATGCATGGCATTTGTGTATCAGAAAAAGCACGTTTTTGACATCAATTACAGTCAAATTCTCCCTCATTCTCATACTCTAAATCATCCATCAATTCTCTAATGCATGAGTGAATTGTTGGAAACATATTTCTGTCAAATATTGTTAGGAGATACGCTTGGTGTGATTGTGCAATACACATCAAGGAACTCATAGTATCCTGAAGGGGATTCGCTGGACATTCCTATTGCATTCAATATAAAGTTATTGGTGGGGGCGAATCGAACCTAAAGGTTAGTGTGGCAACCCCATACGCTTTGAGTTTTCGTGCATAACCATTAATCATTTCAGGTTTCAAGTGCAGCAGCCTCTTCCCAACAAATCAAGATTATTAACAATCTTTAGGTTCGATTTTATGGCTGCTTCATTGAAAGAAATGACCTCTGACTTTGTTAAGTTGGAAAAGTTTGATGGAGGAAACTTCATCCGTTGGCAGAAGAAAATGAAGTTTCTTCTCACAACATTGAAGGTGGCTTACGTTCTGAACATGGCAAGGCCCGTGGAGAAAGATGATGAAACCATTGCTGAGACCAGAGAGAGACAGAAGTGGGACAACGATGACTACATCTGCTTGGGACATATCTTGAATGGTATGTCTGATTCTCTGTTCGATATCTACCAGAGCAGCCCATCGGCAAAGGATTTGTGGGACAAATTGGAAACCAGATACATGCGTGAAGACGCTACAAGTAAGAAATTCCTTGTCTCACAATTTAATAATTACAAAATGGTAGATGGTAAGCCTGTTATGGAACAATTATATGATATTGAACGTATTCTTAACAACTACAAACAACATAACATGCATATGGATGAAACTATCATTGTGTCATCCATAATTGACAAACTCCCTCCTTCATGGAAAGATTTTAAACGATCCATGAAACATAAGAAGGAAGATATCTCTCTTGAGCAATTTGGAAATCACCTTCGTTTAGAAGAAGAATACCGAAAACAAGAAGGTATTAAAAATCAAATTACTCAAGAGAAGGTGCATGTTGTGGAAGAGGGAAAATCAAGTAAGACTTCCAAAAAGAGAAATCATGAAAATGATGAGTCTCAAAACCACAATGGTAATAACATTAAAAAGAAAAAGAAAGGTAAATGTTATTTTTGTGGGAAAGAAGGACACTTTAAGAATGAGTGCAGGTTCTTGAAAAAGAAGAACAAAGAAAAGAATTCAAGTGCAACAAATGATGATCTTGTTGCGGTCATTTCTGAAATCAACATGATTGAAGATGTTGATTCTTGGTGGATAGACTCTGGTGCTACTCGTCATGTGTGCAAAAACAAGGAATTGTTTAAGACCATCAATGAAGATGGGAGTGTTTTGTACATGGGAAATGCTTCAACTGTGCAAGTCCAAGGAAAAGGGACCATAGAGATTGAATTCACTTCTGGAAAGACACTTACTCTTAAAGATGTATTTTATGTTCCTGAAGTTAGGAAGAACTTGATTTCTGTACCATTACTTAATAAGAATGGGTTCAAATCTGTATTTGAGGGAGATAAATTTATCCTCTCAAAAGGGGGTATGTTTGTAGGAAAGGGATATTTGTGTGAGAATATGTTCAAATATAATATTGCAAATATTAATAATAATGATATGATTTCTGCTTATATTGTTGAGTCTTGTGATTTATGGCATATGCGATTGGGACATGTTAATTTTAGAAAATTGGAGGATATGATGAAATCAAATCTAATTCCTAATCTTGATAAAAACTTTGATTCATGTACTACTTGCATGTTGACTAAAATTACAAGACAACCTTTTAAAAGTGTTAAAAGAAGTTCTAGGGTGCTAGATTTAATTCATTCAGATGTATGTGATTTACATGGTTGGCCCACCATTGGTGGTAAAAAGTACTTTGTTACTTTCATTGATGATTGCACTCGATTTTGTTATGTTTATTTAATGCATTCAAAAGATGAAGTCTTAGATAAATTCAAAATGTTTAAAGCACAAGTAGAACTTCAACATGAAACTTTCATTAAATGCTTTAGAAGCGATAGGGGAGGAGAATTCTATCATCCGAGTTATTTTGAATCCACCGGTATTGTGCATCAAGTTACTGCACCATACACCCCACAACAAAATGGAATAGCAGAAAGGAAGAATAGGACTTTGGTAGAAATGGTTAATGCCATGTTGTCCTATTCTGGATTATCTAAAGGATATTGGGGTGAAGCAATGCTTACAGCATGTTATATCCTCAATAGGGTTCCAAACAAAAGGAACAAAATAACCCCATATGAACTTTGGAAACAAAGGAAGCCAAATCTTAGTTATTTAAAAGTTTGGGGTTGTAGAGCAATTGTGAAAGTGCCTGAACCAAAAAGAAAGAAGTTGGGTGAAAGAGGAATTGAATGTGTATTCTTAGGCTATGCAGAAAATAGCAAAGCATACAGATTCTTGGTTATTGAATCGAATGACTCATATTCTGTCAATACAGTAATTGAGTCAAGAGATGCAATTTTTCAAGAAGATAGATTTAAATCATTCTCTTATCCCAAGGACATTGTTCATTCTAATGTACCAAATTTAGAAAACAATGAATCAAATGTAGATACATTGGATGGTTCAGAACTTAGAAGGAGTAAGAGGATCCGAAAAGAAAAAGATTTTGGACCTGACTTCTTCATGTTTCTTATAGAAGGAACTGGTACATCCATAAATAGTTATGGACCAATTTGCTTTAACCTTGAGAGTGATCCAGTGACATATGAAGAGGCTATAAAGTCTCAAGATTCAGCCTTTTGGAAAGAAGCTATCCAGGAAGAAATGGATTCAATTATGGGTAATAAAACTTGGAAAGTAGTAGATCTCCCACCCGGATCCAAACCAATAGGTTGTAAATGGATCTTTAAAAGGAAAATGAAAGTTGATGGTACCATTGATAAATTCAAGGCTAGACTAGTTGCCAAAGGGTTTACACAAAAAGAAGGAATTGATTATTTGATACATATGCACCTGTTGCAAGAATTGCATCAATTAGAGTGCTAATTGCACTAGCATCCATCCATAAGTTTGTTATCCATCAAATGGATGTTAAAACTGCTTTCCTAAATGGAGAGTTGGATGAAGAGGTATATATGAAACAACCAGAAGGGTTTGTGATCAAAGGTCAAGAAGATAAAGTGTGTAAATTAACTAAGTCTTTATATGGGTTGAAACAAGCACCCAAACAATGGCACCAAAAATTTGATCAAGTTGTGTTAGCCAATGGATACATTATAAATGAATCTGACAAGTGTATTTACAGTAAATTCCACAATGGAAAAGGTGTCATGATTTGTTTATATGTAGATGATATGTTAATTTTTGGCACAAGTTTAGATGAGGTAGAAAAGACTAAAGCTTTCTTATCCAAAAATTTTGATATGAAAGATTTAGGCGAAGCAGATGTGATTTTAGGAATTAAAATCATAAGAGATGGTAACCACATTGGTTTATCCCAATCTCATTATATAGAAAAGGTGCTTCAGAAATTCAATCATTTAGATTGTAATCCGGTCTCTACCCCATTTGACCAAACTGTTAGTTTGCAACCAAACAAAGGTTGTCCGGTGGCACAACTTGAATATGCAAAAGTAATCGGATGCTTGATGTATGCCATGACCTGTACAAGACCTGATATAGCATATGCTGTTGGAAGGTTAAGTCGGTATACTAGCAATCCAAGTAAAGAACATTGGCATGCTGTGGAACGAGTATTAAAATACTTGAAAGGAACAATGAATTATTGTTTAACGTATAGTGGAGACCCTTCAGTTTTGGAAGGATACACAGATGCTAGTTGGGTAACTTATGTTGAGGATCATGCTTCCACAAGTGGATGGATCTTCAACCTTGGTGGAGGTGCAGTTTCTTGGGGTTCAAAGAAACAGACATGCATTGCCGACTCCACCATGGCTGCAGAATTTATTGCATTGGCTGCAGGAAGTAAAGAGGCAGAATGGCTAAGGAATTTGTTGTATGAGATACCAGTCTGGCAAAAGCCAATGGCACCAGTATCCATACATTGTGATAGTCAATCCACACTATCAAAGGCCTATAGTCAAGTATACAATGGGAAATCAAGGCATATTGGTTTAAGACATAGCTATGTAAGAGACTTGATTTCTAATGGAGTAATATCCATCATGTTCGTAAGAACAGAAAAGAATCTTGCAGATCCTTTGACGAAAGGTTTGACAAGAGACATGGTGTTGAAGACATCATTGGGGATGGGACTCAAGCCCATATCTAATTGATTACCAATAATGGAAACTCAACCCACACTTGAGTAACATCAAGTCTTGGGTTCAATGGTGAAAGTACATTATTAGAGTAATTGAAGTACTTGTTAATAGATACATCCCAAGGTTAAAAGTACTTGGACCATAAGATTAAAAAATGGTAGGTTGAGATTTTTCTCTTAATGGACATATAGCATACATTTGCTGAAATGCATACTTATGGGGCATTTCCGATATAGTCTACCTATGTGAGAATGAAGTTTGGCCGCTTCACGGAGTTCAAGGGCTTGACTCTTAAGTTTTCATGAAAAGGGATATATGACACAAGGCCTTATTAATGTGTCATCTTACAGTTCTCTTTATTAATGATATTGAGATTCTATGTGTAAATTATGTACACTTGTTCTAATGAATAGTTGGTTCAAAGCTTGCCTACCATACTATTTGGGAATGAGCGAAAACTTAATTTACTAAGTAATGGTTCAAATCGTGAGATACCATTATCTGAAACCATGGAATTTCCAGTTTTATGGGATTTAGTATTTTGAAAATGGTGGGGGATTGTTGGAGATTTCCAAAATAGGTGAGAAAAACTGAAAAACAGAAAATTACACATGGTAATCGATTACCACGGGACTGGATGTGTTTTTCTGCACTTTTTCTCATAGTTTTGGGTTCCAAAAGTTGTAACTCTTCATGGGAATGACTTGTATACATTGGGAAGTTATCATTTACTGATAAATCATGAATCATTGCATTGATTCAAGCCAAAAGTTGAATGTATATGGTTGTAACTTTTGATTAAAAGTTGCATTCTCTCATATGAAGGGGCATATGATGCACTATAAATGCATGGCATTTGTGTATCAGAAAAAGCACGTTTTTGACATCAATTACAGTCAAATTCTCCCTCATTCTCATACTCTAAATCATCCATCAATTCTCTAATGCATGAGTGAATTGTTGGAAACATATTTCTGTCAAATATTGTTAGGAGATACGCTTGGTGTGATTGTGCAATACACATCAAGGAACTCATAGTATCCTGAAGGGGATTCGCTGGACATTCCTATTGCATTCAATATAAAGTTATTGGTGGGGGCGAATCGAACCTAAAGGTTAGTGTGGCAACCCCATACGCTTTGAGTTTTCGTGCATAACCATTAATCATTTCAGGTTTCAAGTGCAGCAGCCTCTTCCCAACAAATCAAGATTATTAACATAAATTACACAGGCAATCATGTAGTGAGAGTGGAATGTTAGTTAGAATTATTTGATTTTAAAACTTCATATACAAATTTATATCTAAAAAATTCAGAAAAAAGTAATTAAAGGTGAATTAGTTTTATTGTATTAAATTCCAATTATAGTTCATTAGTTTACCAAGTCAACCCGTCTCTTTCTATTTATGCATGTAACCTTGTGTAAGGTTCTATGTATGCGTACTAACGACAATTACGGTAAAAAAATACCAACCTTTTAGGTTGCTATTATTATGCAAAATCTAATGAGAGCCTATAATCAAAAACTGAAAAGGTGCCAAAATTTGTGTGGAAATTCTGTATCCACCTACAACAATAAAACCCAACCCTTATAAACAAGAGTTTTGTTAAACCTGAGTTTCACTGTCTCCTTTTGTCTCTGCTCTTTGCCGAAGAGAAGAGACAATGGATTCTAGGTTCAATAAAAACCTCCTTGTCATCCTATCCTTCTCTTCTCTTCTTCTATCTTCCAATGCCGTCCCATCCACTCACGTTGATGATTCCATTTCTACAAGTGTCCCAACCCCAACCCCAACCCCAACCCCTTCAAGCCAATTTATTGATTACATTGTCCCAGATAAAACGGACTCTGGTCTCAGTCTGCCAGAGAATTCCGCTTCTCCAGATGATTCCGTTTTTCTATTAGAGGATCCAAACTTGCTAGGAAGTATTGCAGAAGACATTGCCAAGAATGCCGATCCCGAGATCGTAAAATTATGTGTCGACGGAGAAAGTCCATCTCTTTGTGCTGCAACCATTTCGTCACTCTTGAAAGGTCCTTTTGACCCCCTCAAGGCACTTGAGATTGAGGTTGATCTCACCCTCCAACAAGCCAAGAATGTAGTTGCTGCCATTACAACGTTGCTTAAAGACCCTAGCACCGACAAAAAAGCCATCAAAGCTCTTCACATATGCCAAACACAATACAATTCAATGCTGGATGCAATCAATGAGACAGTTGAGTTACTTGGACAACACAATGTCGTGGACTCTTTTTACAAGTTCAGTTCTGTGATATCATACAAAGCTTCATGTGAGGATGCTTTTGCGGAATCTCCTGGAGTTGAAATGCCATTTTCTCGGGATTCAAGTGCTCTATTTGATTTGGGTGGTAATTGTTTGGGCATCATGAACGCTTTAGTTAATAACCATAAGATTTAAATAAATTAGTTCATAAAATGGGAGATCATGGCGTGGGAGGGATCAGAAGGAGGTGGTGACTGGTGAGGCTATATCTCATTAGTAACACTATGTTATGTACCCTTTCATATTGTTACGCAATGAGCTATTATCATAGTGTGTGTGAGTGTGTGTGTGTGTGTGTGTGTGTCTATATATATATATATATATTGATGACTAATATACATGCCTTATGCCTTATGCCCTATGATTGCAAATTCAAGGATCTTAATTAGGGTAGAATATGTATGTTTTGCAAAAATGGATAACGCATTCCTATTAAAATTTGGAAACAATTTAGATAAATAACATAATTTAAATATGTGGTTAATTATGTTGAGTAAATAGTTAATGAATATTATATGAAAAACTAGTGTTTGGACAGGCACTTCGTGTCTATTTATCCGCTCTTTTTATTGTACTAATACAAGAACAAATTATACTTATTTTTTTCAATGACACCAACGATATAACATATATAGTATAAATTCTTATCTTTTTGAATGACACAAAAAATCTAACATTTTTATATGTAAATTTGTTTAAGGGTATAATTGAAAGTGAAAAAATGAGCCCAAAACCATGTATATTTTTTATATAGTATAGATATATGGTATAGATGACAATACTCATTGAAAAATTACACAGAAGTAAAAGAGTCAAAATTTGAACTCGGATCATGACATCTGTATAACAATTTCGACAATTATGATAGTTGAGCATTACTTATGGACAACAACTCATTAAATATTTACTTAATACAATTAACCACAATTTTTAATTTGATTATGAGGTAGTAGTCATTTTGGCCTCTAAATGTGTAACGAGTAGTCACAATAGTCCCTCATTGTATTGAAATTCCAAAATAGTCCATGATTGTGCACTTCGTTAGTCAAAATAGTTCATGATGTCAAAATAGTCTCTCAATGCTAACATTAACTTATGAGAATTGATATGACATAAGTATATTGAGGGATTAATATGAAAATATTAACGAAACATTGTAATGTCAGAGACTATTTTGATTAACGAAATACACAATAGGGACTATTTTGAAATGTTGATTCATTGAAGAATTGTTGTGGCTATTCCTTACACATTCACGGACCAAAATCACTATTACCCTTTGATTATTAATTAATTAATATTAGGGAAATGCTAATCGGTGTCGCCCAGGGCACTGGTTAAGGAATTATAAAAAGAAAATATTTCCTTGAAAATTGTGTATTCTATTTTTAGAAGTTGAAAATTTGGTTTTTTCAATACAAATCATGTCTTTTCTTTCTAATTTTATTTTCTTAGCCAGTGTCTCGGTGCACCGATTAGCAAGACTCTTAATATTAATATACCTAGGGTTTTTCTAAACTATGCCAGTTTCTTCCCCATAAACTACCCTATTAATTGCTACTTTCTTGAAAAATGATTTTTGTTTTCTTTATCCTATTAGTCATTCTACTTTTTCTTTAAAACAAAAAACTTCATACAACAATTTTGACTACTACTATAGTTAGTAAATTCATTCATCCCAGCGAACTATAAGAAAGGGAGGCCATGAAAATAAAATGATATTTACAAATTTGTGCGTGAGTGCATGACTTTAAAGAGAGGATTAGTGGTGAAATACTTGTAAAAACTAAAGAGTAATGATGTACATGACTTTAACATATGGCATATGAGGCAGTAAGATAATTAAGAACGTGAACTACTTGTGTGCTAGTGTGCGTGAGTGCATAACTTTAACATATGATTTTTTTCTGATTCAAACATTTGATATATTATAACAGTTTTTCGATATTCAGCAGATTTTTAAAAATTTGGCAGACTTACTTTTGCCAAATCCGTGATTGAGAACATATAACAACAATTGACAAAAACGTGAAAGCAATTGAAAGAAAGTGAGAGAGAGAAAAAAAAAAAAAAAGCTTAATTACATTGGGTTGTAATTAGAAGATGACTAATATTTAATTTCTTTATTTCTTAGTTTTTCATAAGAGCGTCTCCAATGGAAAAACTAATTTTGGTTGCTTATTTTACTTTTTGTGGACCCAAATTGTCACATTACATCTAAGCAATTTTTAAGCAATCTTGACCAATTTTACTCCAATGATAATTATAATAAGCAATTTATATTTGACCCCACTAATTTGTATTTTTTTAATATTTTTTTCATTTTCACTTAATTTTGATTCAAATTTAAATTTTAATTCAATTATTTTTATTAATATGTCAAAAAAACCCTTAAAATAAAATTATAACCGTTACACCACTATTATAATTATTAAAATAAAAAAACAAATTGGAATAGTTGGACAACTTGCACCATTTTCTACCAACCCAACATTTCTTTCTCTCTAGAACTCTACACTCTTTATTTTCCCACCCCCACCACCGTAGAACACCATTTTCTAAACCCAGCCATATTTTCCTTTCCATAACAATCCCCACCCACCCATCTACTCCAATCGAAACCCACAGTACAGACTTCACTTCCATCATCCTTCACTTCCATTCTCAAACTCTCCTTGGATCAATCTACTTCACCAGCAAATTTTAATTCAATTTTCCTTTTTCATTTTTGTGGATCTCTAGTTTCCTTCCTCCATTTTTTTAGATTTACCTTTTTTTTTGTATTTTTGAGCATTCGTGAATTTATTTGTGGAGAAAGTGTGTATTTGAGACATTTTCTTGTTTCATTTCTCTTATTTTTGTATTAAAAATATTTTTTTTTAGAATTTCCATTTCCATTGTTATAGGTTAATACTACCTCCGTTACTTTTTAATTATCACTTTTTGACATTTTACACAAACCAAGATAATTAATAAATGTCACTTGATACAATAATTTATACTTTTACTATAATAACCTTATTCATTTAATATATCATCTCATATATTTCTCTCTCCGTAATAAATAACTAAGGATAAAATTGGTAAAACATTATTTAAAGTTGCATTGAACTTTGAAAGTGACAGTTAAAAAGAAACAAATTTTTTCTTCAAAAGTGACAATTAAAAAGGAACGGAGGGAGTATGTTTTTTCGCCACCTCATCAATGGAATTCTGTTGAGATTTCAACAAGGTTTTATTATTTTTTAATGGCAAGCAACACACTTTATGCATTGCTTAAATAGGCAACTAACACAAAAAAATAAGCGATGAAAACTCCAGCTGGATCTCCCCTAACGCTACCGAACTTAAGGGACGAGACCTTCCCTTCCAGCTAGGCAATAAGCAACCTGCATTGGAAATGCCCTAAGACCATTTACAATGGTTCTTTTCTTTCAACACCCTTCAACACACACTTTTTCAATTCCCAACACTTCACATCATTTTCTCTCTCTTCCACATAATAATTCAACACACCATTCAACACATACCCTCTCCAATGGTTTTTTCATTCAACACTCTACCCCACCACTCACTCTACCCCACCATTTTTTATTTCATATTCTTATTTAATTTTATATTTTGTTTTTATAATTACATAAAATTACAAACTAATTTAATTATAATTAAATTAAAATAATAAAAACTTAACAATTTATTTTTTAGTGTTTTTGTAAAAACAAAATTTATTTAAATAATTAATATTTATTTTCTTAAATTAAAATGCAATACAATACATTAAACACGCGGCACACAAATAACTTAAAATGCAAGACAACAAATTAAGCACACGACACAAGTAACTTAATTAGTACGATACAAATCATCTTTAATCATGAAACATTCCAAACTTTTCCCATATGTGCTTCACTAGATCTGCTTGCAATTCGCGATGAACATTTGGATCACGCAATTCGGATCTAGCACGCACATGATTTGCAAAAGCAGGTAACACCTCGGTTGAGTATGGTTGCGGTGTACTAGATCCACTTGCCTCAGATTGCTCAAAATCGGTCCAACGTTGAGCATATGTATCTCGTTCATCCTCAACAATCATATTATATAATATGATGCATGACCTCATGATGATACCCAAATCGTCTATGTCCCACAAGCGAGCTGGTTCACGGATGATTTTAAATCGAGCTTGAAGCACTCCAAATGCACGTTCGATGTCCTTCCGACATCCCTCCTGAACTTTTGCAAATAACTTATCGGGTTCACTTTGAGGAAGTCTGATCGATTTGACGAAAGTTGGATAAGAAGGGTAGATACCATCAGCTAGATAGTATGCCATGTTATAGGGACGTTGATTCACAAAAAAATTCACACTTGGAGCCTTTCCTTGTTCCACATCATCAAACACTGGTGACCGGTCTAGAACGTTTATATCGTTCAACGTTCTCGGACATCCAAAAAAGGCATGCCAAATCCATAGATCATGAGATGCAACTGCTTCAAGAATAACTGTGGTGGTTCCCTTATCCCCCCTAGCAAATTGACCTTCCCATGCTTTAGGACAATTTTTCCACTCCCAGTGCATGCAATCAATACTCCCGATCATCCCTGGGAACCCCCGCATTTCACTTACATGTAGTATTCTTTGCAGATCATCTTGGGTTGGTGCTCTCAGGTACTCTTGCTCATACAATCGTATGATTCCTTTACAGAATCTACGTAAGCACTCCAATGCTGTAGTACCTCCTATTTTGATGTATTCATCGACCGCATCTGCTGCCACACCATATGCTAGCATTCGCATTGCTGTGGTACATTTTGCTAACGGTGTTATACCTTCTTTATTGGCTGCATCAACTCGTTGGGTGAAGTAGTTATCACTACTTGAAAGGTCCCCAACGATTCGAAGGAAAACATGTTTTTGCATCCGGTACCGACGACGAAACATTGCATCGTCATATGTAGGCTCATTCGCAAAGTAGTCGTCAATTAGTCTTTGGTTTGCCGCTGCATGATCTCTATTGAGATATTTTCTACTACGATGTGCACTATCTTCCAATATTTTGTTTCGACGCTCTCTGAATCGGCTGGCCATATAAGTTTCTTCCATTTCACATTTTTGTTTGTAGGCTGCGATATCAAAAGGATATTCTGATGGATCCATTAATAGTTTTTTGTGATATTTTGAAGTAGATTGAATGAGATTTGGGATATTGGTGATTCAATGTATGTATCTATGAGTCCCTATATACAAGTACATTAAGTGGTGGACATTGACGGATTCGAAATAAGTTATTGTATTGAGTTAATACTCAGATAAGGATTGGGTGGTACATATTCAAACACAATAATTTCCAAACATTAAAGCCAAAAGTAACGGACAATTATTAAAGCAAACACAACAGATATCACTGACAATTATTAAAGCAAACACTACAGCCAAAAGTCACGGACAATTATTAAAGCAAACACTACAGATATCACTGACATTTATTAAAGCAAACACTACAGCCAAAAGTAACGGACAATTATTAAAGCAAACACAACAGACATCACTGACAATTATTAAAGCAAACACTACAGCCAAAAGTCACGGACAATTATTAAAGCAAACACTACAGATATCACTGACATTTATTAAAGCAAACACTACAGCCAAAAGTAACGGACAATTATTAAAGCAAACACAACAGATATCACTGACAATTATTAAAGCAAACACTACAGCCAAAAGTCACGGACAATTATTAAAGCAAACACTACAGATATCACTGACATTTATTAAAGCAAACACTACAGCCAAAAGTAACGGACAATTATTAAAGCAAACACAACAGACATCACTGACAATTATTAAAGCAAACACTACAGCCAAAAGTCACGGACAATTATTAAAGCAAACACTACAGATATCACTGACATTTATTAAAGCAAACACTACAGCCAAAAGTAACGGACAATTATTAAAGCAAACACAACAGATATCACTGACAATTATTAAAGCAAACACTACAGTCAAAAGTCACGGACAATTATTAAAGCAAACACTACAGATATCACTGACATTTATTAAAGCAAACACTACAGCCAAAAGTCACGGACAATTATTAAAGCAAACAGTGGGAACTTGATTGAAATTTGATTGAAATTACTTGATTGAAATTAATCAACGGACAATTTCATTACAGCCACAATTTGATTGAAATTACACAATAACTCATACATTACAGCCAAAAGCCACATACAATTTGATTGAAATTAATTATCAAACAGCTCTTGGCTCAACATATCCAACAACTTTTGCTTCCGATCATCGAGATTCTCCTCGGAACTTAGTTTTAGATACATTTTCATTTTCTTAGCATGAGTATTTTCTTTCATCAATTGGTTAGCCTCCTGTTGCACCGACGCTATCTTGTCCAATCGTTCAAGCTCTTTCTCCTTGAATTGTTTGAATTCAGCCCACTCTTTATCCACCACCTCCAAGGCAGCTTCCTTACTTTTCTTTTTACCTTTTTTGAAATTCTGGCCAGGTAATAAGAGACACTAACAGGTTCTGAACCAGACAGGTTCTGAACAATAAGCAGGGCACAATAGATCGCAAAACAGAGCACAAGTAAACACAATACAAGAGCAGCAAAATAAAGTGCAGGAAAGTAAAAGGCACAGAGGTTTGTTAACCCAGTTCGGAGTAAACACCTCCTACTCTGGGGGATACCAATCTAGGAAGGAATTCCACTATTGGAATTAATCCTTAAGACTCAGACACTGACTCCCAGTTCCTATCCCAAGCAATCAATCTCCACCTAGTCTTGAATTCTACCCAACACGTTGAGTATTAGAAAGACCTCTAACTTCCTATCCAAGTAACTACAACCCAGCCACTTGAACTACCCTATGAACTTAACCAGTTCTGAAACACAACTACCCTGTTTTTGAGAAAACCTTCAAAGACAAAACTTCATTCGTACCTAAAGGCTTAGAATGAATCACAACTCTATAAAAACACTAAACCAACTCAAACAATGAGTGGTGCACAATAAAAACTCTAAGTAAAAACACAGACTCAATTTTCTGAGATATAACTCTATAAATCGTATGTTGAATAGCAGCAACCCTTCTCCTTATATAGCCTTCAGTAACTCTTCTTAATTCTGTAGCCAATCTTCTAAAATTGATTTGTTTCTAATTTATGAGAGATCCAATAAGGAAACAAATAAACCAGGAATATATCTTTTAAAGATTCTGCAGAAATAATACGAGCTTCATAATTTAATACCAAATCTTCATTAATTCTTCTCCAAATCAACAGCAATCTAGAAGCAATAATCCTGGAACAAATCCTTGCCAAATGTCGCTAAGATTCGCATAAAAATAACTTGAAAAACATCAGCTTCTGATGAAGTCAACAAAAGTCAACATGGGCATCAGAACCTGAAAACAGCTTCTAAAGTGCTACAGTGCTTTCAGCTTCTGATGGCATTTTCAGCTTCTGAATGGCTTCAAAATGGAAAACTTCCAACTCAAGAAATGTTCTAGATGAGGAGATGCTACTATTCACTACTTTGGTTTTTGCCAAAACATGCAGCCAACACAAAAGACTCTTCATTTTTTCTTAGCTGCCTCCCTACCCATTGGACGAGCAGTAGATCCTACAGAGTTTGAGCCACATGCATCACTGTCGTGAGATCTCTTGGATCCACTACTGCCTGAGCCAATATTTCCTACTTGACTACCATAACGTGGTTGATCACGGAGAGCGTGCCATTCTGCCATTAAAGTAAAGTGAATATTCTTCCCACTTGCGTATAATTCCTGCGCTTTTGCCAAAATATCATTCTCCGACCAACCGCTTCGTTGCATACGCTTAGCGCTTTCATAAGCGCCAATCCATTTATTCAGTATTTTGTTCATATAATTAAAACTGTTTCGGCATGCAACACCATCCCGCGGATGATCGAATGAGCAATGCTCATTACAATACTCAGCAATTTTACCCCAATATGTTTCACCTTTCTGATTTCTCCCAACAACACTGCTTGTTCCATATTTAATCCACCCACTAATTAGCACCAAATTTTGTTCAGTGCTCCATGCTGGTTGCTGGGCTTTCTTGTTCTTAGGAGTTGAATCCTCTGGATTTGGAGTGACTTCGTTACCACTTGTCATGCCACCAAGAGTTATTTGTGTTGAAAATTCAGGAAATTCAGGTGCACCAACACTCGGAAAGTTTTCATTTCCCATTGGCATATAGCCACTAAACGGGGGTGTTTGAGATGGATATCCCATCATAGATCCATAATATGGATTAAAGTTTGTAACAGAGGATGGGTGGTTGAAATTTGGTGCAAATCCAAAATTATGCATGTTTTGAGGACGTTGGTTGGGAAATTGATTTGGATGTTGATAATTGTTGGGATTTTGGTAGCTAAATGGGTAACTAGAAGAATTCTGGGTGTTGAAATTATTATTATTTGGATCCATTTCACTAAAAACAAGTTTAAAACTTCAAAAGGATAGGTAATAGAAGGATAGTAATAAGATTAGGATACTGAAAAACTTGGTTTTTTTTTTCTGTGTCCAAATCAAATGAACCAAGTCTCTATTTATAGAGGAAAAAAAATCATGAATTTTGGTAATTTTTTTTTTTTTTTAAATTAATTTACATTGAAATAATTGAGTTGAAATTATTAAGATAATAAAAATCCAGCGAGCCAATCAGAAGCTGACACGTGTATGCAATTATCACAAAAGCATCTTCTCTCTCTCTGCTTTCTGACCTTCACACGCCTTGGTCGCGCGTGTGCTACTCGCGCTCTGGCCAACGAAACAGAGCGTGCCACGTGTCCCTCGTTACAGGCATTAAACACAGTTGAAAGCTTTCAACTCCTCTCTCCTCCAACTCATCTCTCAACATCCTTAAACACACCATTAGAGAGGCTTTCCATGTGTTGAATGAGATTCAACATCACCATTGCACATAGTCTAAGATGGTTAATAAAGGGGAGTGAGAGAGAGAAATAAAAAGTATTCCCTCCGTTCCTTTTTAATTGTCTCTTTTGGAAAAAAAATTTGTTCTTATTTAACTGTTACTTTCAAAGTTCAATGCAACATTAAATATTGTTTTACCAATGTTATCCTTAGTTATTTATTGCGGAGAGAGAAATACATGAAATTAGATATTAAATGAATAAGATTATTATAATAAAAATATAAATTATTATATCAAAAGTATTAACATTTATAAATTGTCTTGATTTATGTAAAATGTCAAAAAGTAATAATTAAAAAGTAACGGAAGTAGTAATAAATAGATTACTTTAATTTGAAGAAAATGAAGCATTAATTGCACTTGAACATGTGCAATATTGTACTCCCTCGGTCCTTAATATAACAAGAAAAACCAAAAAACATCAAAACTAAGACAATCATTAATTGTTGGAACTTTTAAAATGTTTTTACAAATATACCTTCATAAAAATTTGTGAAGTATTAAATATGCCCACTAACATTAAAAAGACAAGCATTAAATGAGGGTTACAAAGGTCTTTTATACAATAAATACACTTTAAAAATTGTGATATTTTCTTGTAAACAAGTCCAAAGATTTTTTTGAAAAGTTTCTTGTAATAAAGACATGAGGTAATAGATGGTTAGAAAAACTCAAATACTTAATGAATATAAAAAGCTGATTTTTTTTTTCTTTCTATTGGAGCCTTAAAAAAATAAAAACATTCTAGTCTTTTAAAGAAAAGCCCAACAGATCTCTTTAAAACCCTAACCCTCACATTCACAATCGTAGAATAGTTAGCCGCAAAATGATCCTCTTAACCTAGTTAATTCCCGAATCGCTTTCTAGGTTTTTTCAATCACAATTCAAAGTTTGTTTTTTTATTCTCATTGTTTATTTTTATTTTCTGGGTTGTTGTTTAATCTCTATGTTCCTTTTGTTCTAAACTTGCTTTGATTTTTTATATCTGAAACACAAATTGGACTGTGAAGATTTCTGTGATATAGGTCTCGTTCGTCGTAATTGGTCTTTTTTGACCTTGCCGACCATTCTGTAATATCACCACCCATATTCTGAGTCCTTTTTTCACAATCACAAATACTTATTTTTGTTTGAAATTATAAATTTTTATTGATTTTTCATTCTTATTTTGAATTTTTTACAAGTTGTTTGTTAGTGTTGATTGAAAATCTTACTAATATAGGTGAAAAATGTTTTTCTTTTTTTTTTCTTTCAATTTTGATATTGTTATTTTGTGTACTGCTGGTTTTTCTTATGATGTAGTGCATGATTTTTATGTCAAATTTTGGATTATTTTTATGATGGTCGTATGAATATTGTCTATAATGATATCTTGAAGGCTTGTTTCTCAAAACATTCGCAGTGGCCGCCTAAGAGCTTTCGCCTTCGCCAGGCTTGAGTGCTAGTGCTGTTTTTATCCTTCCTTGGATGTCTGAGACAATGTCTGTTTGAATATCTTATGTTCATATTACCCTGATTTGTCTTGTCTCTCTTGATTGGAGAAATTGTTTATTAGTTAGAACAATTATGTTTTTTTGGGCAATGTTAGAAGATCCAATACTTGCATAGGACTTGAAATTGTGTCTGCAAAGTTGATCTTGTGTCTCAGTCTTGTTATGTAAATTGAACAATGACAATGTTTGATGTTTTGTTATTTTATTAAGAATGACCAATGATGATAAATCTAAGGCTTGTTTCTCAAAACATTCGCAGTGGCCGCCTAAGAACTTTCGCCTGTCGCCGGGCTTGAGAGTTAATGCTGCTATTTCCTTCCTTGGATGTCTGAGGTCAAATTATTCTCTTATAATTTTGTTGATGTGCCTTATGTGTTTTCTATCACAATTGAAACATAAAATGTATATTGAATGAGTCATGAGTTAATCTAATTGTTGTTTTGATTGATATATAAAATTTGATGTCATTGATTTGATTCCTTTTTGATTGCATAAACAATTTGTGATTCACAATTATGATTAACTTTGATGACATGTGTTTTACTCTGTAAAACAAACTCTCATGTTTTGTATCACTGTGGCTTTGACAAAATCATGGTAGCATTGTGATTTTGCCAACTGTTTGATTTCAATTAACCAATGATGACAAATCTAAGGCTTGTTTCTCAAAACATTCGCAGTGGCCACCTAATAGCTTTCGCCTTCGCCAGGCTTGAGAGCTAATGCAGTTACATTCCTTTCTTGGATGTCTGAGGTTAATTTCTATTTGCTTTTGGGTTGATTTGCAAGTCTGGTGATTTGTTCTAATTATCTATTTATCATGTATTGCTATGAAAGTGATGGATTACATTTTCTTTTTCGTAATAGATGAATTACATGTTTCATTCTTGATTTATATTTATGTAACGTGATAATTTTGTATCGTCTGTCTGTTTGTCTATTTCATTTCCACATTTCCAATCTTTCGGACTATGAAACACAATTCCTACAATGAAATCTTTCATACTCTTTACACATAAGCAATTCAGTATACAAGAAATACTATTATTAATTTACAACTTACTAACGATTATTGTCAACATCTTTGAAATCCAATTACGAATATAAATGAGAATTTAGACAGTTTCAGGGAGGAGACATCCATCAATATTGGAATTTGAAGAATATTTGATTTCCTTGACTTGCAGCAGCTTGTTGGTTTCTGAATTGTATAAGTACAGAATGCCCTTGTATGTACCCATAATTGGTTGAAGGGTTTTAAAGAAGCTGGGACCTCTTGGCAAGTTATAATTAATAATAGTTCATATTTATTTGCAATTTGTAGATGTTCTAGGAATAAAGAAGATATCATTGTCTCTGCGAAATCAAACAATGGGCTGATTATGGTGATGTGTCACCATTTTCTCAGCAACTAACTTGCATGCACGTCACTAATTTGATGATCAAACAAGTTTTTATTCTAATTCAAACATATAATCAAGATGAACATAAGAAAATGAAAATCCAATACATGCATGTCCTTGGTTCAGCCTCAAAAGAACTAGGGCGAGAAGAAAAGAAAAGAGATTCATAAGTCATGAAATTAAGAAGATGATTTGGAATATGAAATGAAGACATGCAATTGTTTGTTTCGTTTTGTATCTCCATGAATTGTATTTTGGTAGTTTTGCTTTCTTTTTATCAATTGATGTCATAGTAAAAATGGAATGTTTAGCATTTCACTGATTAAACCTGATAGAAGGGTTTTCGTAGTTGATCTTGAGGGATCCTTGTCGATAGCTGCTGGCCCTATTCATGTAAGAATTTTTTTATTACCCTCAAAGTTTGAAATGGTCTCAATTTTATGTGCTTACTTTTATACTTTTAGTGGAGATTTATCTTTTGATTCAACTGAATTATCACTGCCTTGAAACTCAAGAAGTTTCAACGAAAATTTGGAAATGCTCCAAATCATTTTAAAGTCAAATGTCAAGATTGTTAAACTGCATCTATACTGACGCAGATATTAAAGATGACTTTGCTCGTTGAATGGCAAGAAAACCTGTCAAAATTAAATATTGTGCAATATCTTTCTTTCACTTTTGAAATTAGTCATGCCCTTAAATGATTGGTAGCCTTAGTGCTTAGTGCTTAAATATTGTGCAATATCTTTCTTTCACTTTCGAAATACTAATTTTTTTTTTACACAGAAGGTAAATATAACAAAAAAATTACTTATCTATCTACCATTATAAAATAATCGAGTAATATTCTTTTTTTTGAACAAGATAATCGAGTAATATTCTATCATTAACTATAATAAGTTTGTCGTGAACTTTGGTCGATGATGTTGATATCATATGGCTTTGGAACAATATAATAGTTTATTTTATTGACTACTGAACCTCTCATATACATATATTTTTTTATAAGAGTCGCAATGTTTATTTTGATTGAAATGTCATAGTTGTTATTTGATTTATATAACAGGTTTGTTGTGCCATATAATAGAAAATTGTTGCTAAAGTACAATGCTCACATAAATGTTGAATGGTGCAATCAGTCGCGATCTATCAAGTATTTATTTAAATACGTAAATAAAGGTCATGATCGTGTTACGGCAAATTTCTATAGTTCTAGCAAGGAAAATGGGAAGTCTGAATGTTTTGATGAGATAAAGATGTATTATGATTGTCGATATCTATCAGCGTGCGAAGCCTCTTGGAGAATATTTTCTTTTGACATACATTACAGAGAGCCTTCAGTTGAGCGGCTAAATTATCATCTTGAAGGCGAGCAGTCTATTGTGTATGAAGAACATGAATGCATAGAAGATGTCATAAACAAGCCAACAAGTCGAAATACTAAATTTTTAGGTTGGATGGCCGCGAACAAGAAGTATCCAGAAGCAAGGAGTTTAACGTACAACGAGTTTCCATTGAAGTTTGTTTGGAAACAAGATAAACATGAATGGACTCCCAGACAACTAGGTATGTCTATTGGACGTGTTCACTTTGCCCCGCCAGGATCAGGAGAGCGCTTTTACTTAAGAACGCTTCTGAATTATGTCAGAGGTCCTACAAGTTATGATGATATTAAAACTGTTAACAATGTCAAATATGATAGTTTCAAAGATGCCTGCCTTGCAATGGGTTTGTTAGATGATGACAGAGAGTATATAGATGCAATTTCACAAGCAAGCCTATGGGGTACTGGGACATATCTACGTAGAATGTTTGCTACATTAATGGTGTCAGGCCAACTATCCCGTCCAAATGTGGTTTGGAATAGTACATCACCGTATTTGATTGATGATATTCTTTATACCCAACGTAGATTGCTTGGTGCACAAGGTAACTATGTTTTTTATTAAAGTCAACTTTAATTTTTAGTTGAAAATAGTAGTGCATTAACAAGTCTGTATAGACTATACCTTTTAAAATGGTAGTTAGCCCATTATTACATATCCATTAACACATGTTATTAATCTTAGATAATTGTGGACTTTTTCCTAATTGCCGTTTAGAAAGTGGCCAAGTATACTGAAATAAAATGCTACTAGATAATAATGGACTTTTTTTTAATTGCCGTTTAGAAAGTTGTTAGTCATGTACGTATGTTTTGACTTTAACAACATATGTTAATGATTGAATCGTTTTTTGCAGATTTAGTATTAACAGATGATCAATTAAAGACATATGCATTGGCAGAAATTGAGGTCCTGCTGCAAAGTAGTGGGAAGAGTTTGAAAGATTATCCTCCAATGCCACGTGCTGACAGCTCATTAGTTCCGGATGTGCAGAATATATTGATTCATGAGGAGTTGAACTATAACATAGACTCTTTAGCTGATGAACACGAGAGATTGATGTCAACAATGACATCGGAGCAGCGATCGGTGTATGATACAATAATGAAGAGAGTTAGTCAAAACATGCCTGGCATTTTTTTTCTATACGGTTATGGCGGCACAGGGAAGACATTTATTTGGAGGGCTCTTGCAGCTGCATTAAGATCAAAAGGTGAAATTGTTTTAATAGTTGCATCCAGTGGAATAGCTGCATTGCTTATACCAGGTGGGAGAACCGCACATTCAAGATTTGGCATTCCTATAACCATTGATGAGGCTTCAACATGTGATATAAATCCTAACACACCTTTAGCATTGTTGGTAATCAAAGCGAAGCTTATTATATGGGACGAAGCTCCAATGATGCACAAACATTGCTTCGAAGCACTTGATCGAACTTTTAGAGATGTTATGAAAGAAGTTGACAAGAAAAATAAGTACATTCCGTTTGGCGGTAAAGTTGTTGTATTTGGTGGAGATTTCGGACAAATACTTCCAGTAATACCAAAAGGTACTAGACCAGAAATTGTAAACGCCACGATAAATTCTTCATGTCTTTGGAATTATTGCGAAGTTCTCACACTAACTAAAAACATGAGACTTTTAAGTGGTGCATCAGACATTGATATTGAAGAACGAAGATTGTTCTCAGAGTGGGTTTTGGCAATTGGTGATGGAAAAATTGGGCAAACAAATGACGTGGATATAACAGTTGATATTCCTCCTGATCTACTTATACCGAATTCAGGTGATCCTCTTACATCTATTGTGGAGAGCACTTATCCAAAATTTTTAGAGAGCATGAATGATATATCTTATTTTCAAAATAGAGCCATTTTGACACCCAAAAATTCAATAGTCGATCAAATAAACGACTACATGTTAGATTTGTTGCTAGGTGAAGAGAAAACGTATTTGAGCTATGATACACCCTATTCACGAAACCCGAACGTAGATGCAGTTAGTGATGTCCACACTCCCGAATTTCTCAACACAATTAATGCTTCGGGTCTTCCAAATCACAAGCTCAGATTAAAGGTTGGTGTGCCAGCGATGCTATTGCGGAATATTGATCAAAAATTAGGATTATGTAATGGAACAAGACTAATCATAACCAGGATGGGAAGATTTGTTCTTGAAGGGAAGGTGATATCTGAAAGTAATGTTGGTGAAAAAGTTTTTATACCCAGGTTATCTCTCACACCTTCTGACGTTAAAATTCCTTTCAAGTTTCAACGCAGACAATTTCCTTTAGCTGTTTCATTTGCAATGACAATTAATAAGAGTCAAGGACAGTCACTTAAAAATGTTGGGATTTATTTGCCATCACCCGTATTTTCTCATGGTCAACTATATGTGGCAATTTCAAGAGTTACTTCAAGAGATGGATTGAAGATACTGATAACTGATGAAGATGGTGAAAACACTAATGTGACTTCAAACGTGGTATATCATGAAGTATTTCGCAATGTATGACATCGTATCATTGTGGTAGTGTGTACATGAGATAATTTCAAATTGGAATTCAATGTTGTTCGTATCTATCAAGTGTTATATTTCTATGATATATCTTTCATTTTTTTCGTTGATATTTAACGTGTGAATGACCCGTGCATCGCACGGGTAGAAGTCTAGTTTTACTAATACATTAAACTTGTGGACCTGCTTTCTTCATTGATTTTACTAATACATAAACTTGTGGACCTCCAACAGATTGTAATTTGAAACAAATTTCAAAGCATGTGATGAAGCTTTATATTGAAAGTTGAAACAACTAACATATGTTTGGAACCACGGTGGGATGAGGTCTGGACGCACGTTTTGCTGAAGCAACAAATAGTAGTTTCTTGTTTTCCACGGTGAAACGAGCCCAGACACGCGGCTGCGGTGGATAGAAGCTAAACCAAACATACCCTAAGACCATTTACAAACATTCAACACCACCTTTTTCTTTTTTTAACACTCCACATTATTTTCTCTCTCTTCCACCTAATAATTTAACACTCATTCAACTTTTACACTCTCCAATGATTTTTTAAAAAAACATTCAACACCCCACCACCTTTTATTTTATATTCTTATTTAATTTTATATTTTTGTTTTTATGATTACATAAAATTACAATTATCGATTATAATTAAATTAAAATAATAAACACTTAACAATTTTTTAAATTTTTTAAAAAACAAAATGTATTTAAATAATTTATTTTTATTTTCTTATCTTATATTATTAATAAAAAGGTTCATCTTTCGATTAAATAAACTCTAGAAATAGCAATAGTCATTATCAAAACAAACAATCATTACAAATGACTTAAAATGCAATACAATAAACTAGGCATGTTTTGAGGACGTTGGTTGGAAGATTGATTTGGATTTTGATAATTGTTGGGATTTTGGTAGTTAAATGGGTAATTGTTGGGATAGTGAAAAACTTCATTTAAAGAATTCTGGGTGTTGAAAGGATTATTATTGGGAAGATAGTGAAAAACTTAATTTTTTTCTGTGTCCAAATCAAATGAAACAAGATTCTATTTATAAACAAAAAAAATCATGAATTTTGGTAAAAAAAATTTAAAAAAAATTCATTTGCAATGAAATAATTGAGTTCAAATAATTAGGATGAGATAAGATTTTTGCAAATTAAATCAGCCAATCAGCAAACGCCACATGGCAAAGGCAAACTTTTTCTCATCTTCTCTCTTTGCGTCTGCTTTCAACCACTCTCATCCTCTGGCGCGTGTGAGCCACGCGCGCTGGCAGCCAATGCTTTTGCGTCGTGTGGCAGTCTGCACGCCCACCAAGTCAGAATTCAACATGTTGAATTCTTTCAACCATGTGCAAGCCAATCATTTTCAACTCTCATTTTCAACCATTCATTGAATGACTTTCAACATGTTGAATATCACTTTCAACACACCATTGTATATGGTCTAATGGATTATATTAAAGATAAGACCATCTACAATGGTTTCAACATTCAACACCTTCTTTTTCTTTTCTCAACACTCCGCATCATCTTCTCTCTCTTCCACCTAATAATTCAACATTCATTCAACTTTTACACTCTCCAATGATTTGTTTAAAAACAGTCAACAATCTACCCCACCACTTTTTATTTCATATTCTTATTTAATTTTATATGTTGAAAGTGACACTACAGGACCCACCACAAATACCCCCTCCATTCATTCTGCGCCAAGTGGCGCTACGGGACCCACCACAAATGCTTTCAACATGTTGAAAGTTTTCAACACCACACCAATTTCAACAAATTTTCAGAATGTCATTGGACAACATTCAACATGTTGAAAGACAATTTCAACTATCCATTGTAGTTGGTCTAAGAAGATGCACTAGTTTGGTTCAATGAGGATGCAAATTTAGATTTTTGATCATGCCAAGCTAAAGAACTTCTTAATCATCTTAAAAGTGTACATGTAAATGAAGCACCGACATTTGCCACAATTATAGATGTGATTTAGTGAGGATGGTGCACGGTTTAGCATGTGATTTAGAGCAAAAAATGTTATCTTAGGCTTGTGATTTTTATGAAAATATGAGATGTTTATTCGATCTCCCCATACATGATAATTTTTCTCTATATTCGACAATAAATCTGTTTTTTTTAAAGAAATATGTTTATAACATTTCATTAAAAATAAGTGTATCAGTATAAGAGAATTTTTTTTTATGTATTAGTAAAATCACTTAAGATAGACATGGACATGCATACAAACTTCAGAGCAAAGGTGTTGTATATTGACAGAACACAAAAAAAAAACTCATAAAAACACCAATACAAACACGACTTAACTGTAAGCTACTACCAACACCAATAAAAAAACACTAAAACTAAAGTCAACGCCTAAATCAAAACCAACTCACCACACTTCCTCGTGAATGACCACGTAAACAAAATTCAATTACCTAATGACTGCTGCTCACCTAGCCCCTCCATAAAACCATTGATTGATCAAAATCCCGAAAATAAAGCATCTCCTCGTCACCACAACTGAGCCTAATTAAACACCAAAAAATGAATTATTCCAACACTCTTTTGGATTTCACCACTCGACCCCCTGATCATCTTGGGAAGACACCATAACAAGCCCAAAAACTTCAGTCAAGAAATTGACTCTCGATCTCGAATCAAAGGCGATCGGCTCATCAAACTCTAGAAACATATCACTAAGACAACCATATTAAAATAAGTGGTGGGACTAGTTGATAATATTGCCGCCCCAGCAAGGGCATAAGCAACTATATTTGTTTGTCGTCTGAGATACTCTTCCTGAGAGTTTCTAAAATGAGAAGCAAATAACTTTCTTGAGGCTGAGATGATATTGCCAAACTCTGTAGCAGCTACATACCTATTGTGGAAGGCATTTGTCGTCATTTGGAATATAGCACAAAGTCAACGTTATCAAATTGTATATCACATAGCCATTCCAAAGTATGAAATAATCCTAACGTTTCACTAATATCCACATGATACAAGGGAGTAAAGCATAAAGTTTATGCCAACACAAAAGCCCCATCTTCGTCACGTAAACACATGCTGATACATGTTATATTCAACTGACCTGAGAAAGAGCCATCAATGTTAAATTTGAGACCCCCTAACTTAGGGCATTCCCATCAAGAAGAAGCTGGGGAAGAGGTTGAAGCACCAACATGAGTGTTCGTGTCTGCTGATGCAGATGATTGTCTCATTGAAGCTGTCGTGGTTGTTGCAATACGAGGAGTGGTAGCGCAGGGTTGATTATGAGCAGTGTTGGTGGTTGTGTTTTCAAGTGTCCGTTCCTGCAACAAATGATAAGCTATATCAACCACTTGAGAAATTGTCTCTGTAACATTATCCCACACTTTGAGGTTGTGATGCTTCCATAAACTCCAAAACAAACTATCCATATTAGCAGCAAACTCCGGCGTGAAATGTTGTAACAACAAAAAGATCGCTTTAATTGTCGAACCAGTGTCAGTGACAACCTGCTTAATGTCGTTCCAAAGGCCAAACACAATCCAAACTGGAAAGTAAAAAACACGTGAGTCAAATCCTCGTGAGAAGAAACACAACTAACACACTTTTTTAGGGAATTGGGTACCTTTATCTTGTAAACGAATTCATGTAGGCAAACAACCTCGACACATTCGTCATACAAGAGAAGTAGGCTCAGTCTTAAGGTATCTCCCGTTTGGAAAGTATCGAGCTCAAAATAAACGAGAAACTAGAGAAGTAGGCTCAGTCTTAAACTTCAAACCTTACTTACCCAACATAACCAAATTAAAAGAGTGAGATTCTTGATCCCCCATACCCTCACGATTTTTATAAACCGATAGTTTTTTCCATGACAACCAGTGAATGACACGATAATTGGACCCACCAAGACACCACTAGAAAGATTTCATCATTTTCTCAATAATGTTAATAAGTATGCTAGAAGAAGAAAAATACTCATGACATACGAAATAGCTTACAAAATTGATTTAATCATGACTTCGCGACCTGCTTTAGAAAGATATTTGCTACTCCAAAAGTTGATTTTTTTGCCAAACACGATTTTTTATAAAAGAAATATTTGATGTCTTGTCTCAAACAATCATGGACGGTAAACTTAAGAATTTTCCCGTACCAAGCACCGCCTGAACACCCAAAACATTGACGATAGAATTCTTCAAAGTGTTATTGACATTCCTGCTAAAATAGATTTTTGACTTAGGAATACTATAATAGCTTGACTTGAGGTTGCTTCATATGATGTTAGAATGTTTTTCATTACTTGTGCTTTGCTCTCCTCCGTTTGGAAGAAAAGGAAGTAATCATCTGCAAACAAGAGATGAGACATTGAAGGGGCACCCCTATAAATTGTCGTACCTTGATTTTCTCTATGCTTCTTAGAACACCGAATTAGTGATGAGATACCTTCTACGCAAATAATGAAAATATAAGGGGAGAGAATGCCCCCTTGTCGCAAGCCACGTCCAGGGATCACTGGACTTACCACTTCATTGTTAGCGAGAATCGAGTAATCACCAAATTCTACACACATAGTCATCCATTGAATCCACCTCGCTCTAAAATCCATTTTACTCATCACCTCTCACATATACTCCAAATCCATCATGTCATAAGTTTTACTAATGTTAATCTTTAGGGCCACACAATCGTCATTACCTTTAGTCTTTGTCTTCATGTAATGAATAACCTAGCCATCATGGCGTTATCAAGAATGTAACGATTGGGACAAAGGCCGGTTGATTATCAGATATACACTTTGAGAGAACAACTTTCAATCTGTTAGCAAGAACCCTAGAAATCAATTTGTACAAGACATTACAAAGTGCAATGGGGCGACAATCTTTCATTGTTGTCTGAATGTTAGCTTTGGGAATGAGAGCTATATTGGTCATGTTTCGAGTTGCCGGAAACTGTCCCATATCAAGCCAAACACAACATTCCTTGAAAATACCATCACTACACAACTTCTAGAAATGTTGATAGAAACCCTAGTTACACCCATCAAGACTTGGGCATTTATCAGGACGCATAGTAAACATGGGTTCGCGAAACTCCTCATTGGTAAATGGAGTTGTGAGCAATCATTGTCATAATCATCAACAGTTTATCGAATACTCGTAATAACAAGACTTGTGACAGTCTTTTTCTTTTGAAATAGCAATAGGAAGTAATTTTTAGTTAAGCCACACATACCATAATTTTTGGTAACTTTGTTTCCAATATCCTTTATGGAAAGAATATGGTTTACCTTCTTACAAGCTGTGGTGGAGGCATGAGAAAAAATTGTATTACAACCACCATCTTTGTGCCGATGGGTTTTGGCTCGATATCCCCAATAAGCATCATCACGCAAGAGTAGTCGAATCATTCGTTTTTTAAGGACTATATTTGATGTTGATTTGCACTTGTATCATGGATACATTTATTGTTTAGTTGCCGACAACAATCATCAATGTGGCCTTTAACATATTGCAATGCTCTTTACTCCATATAGTAACCCTTCCAACTATCAGTGACCAAGTCAACAAACCCAGATTCAAATTTCTAAGAATTCTCAAAATTTGTATGATTAATATTGTTTTTTTTTACAATTGGATGATGAAGGTATATATGCATATTTGAACATCTAAAAATCGTGGATAATGACACTCAAAATTTCAGATTAATTGTTTTTGTAGATGGTTAATAAATTGTGACATCTTTTTATATTTCCTCTCCTTCTATTTATAATAGGTCAACAAAAATTGATTTATTTGTTGATTTTAAAGTCTCTTGTAAATAGGACCAGATGAAGTATTTATTGACCAAATTATGAAGATAATTAACAACAATTTTTTTTGAAAGATAATTAACCACATATTTATTAACCAAGTAATTGAATTTTATTTGTGTGTATAAATAAAACAAGTATTTCAATTTTGTTATCGAAAAATGGCCTCAAGATATTCCTAAAATGAAATTTGTTGTTTTGTAATAGTTTCCTTTCAACAAGTTTCGCATTAACTAACACTCCACTCCTCAAGAGATTTACAGATAACTTCTTCTTCTTCATTCTTTCACCCAACAAATAACAATGTCTCTTACTTCTTTTCTCACCCCCTCTTCCTCTCTTACACTCAACTCTTCTCTTCTTTCCCCCACCACCGGTTTTTCTCACAATCTTTCTCTTCCCTCTCACCCTTTTCTCTCCGGGTATGTATCTTTTTCTTTCTTTATATTTTCTTCAGTTTCAATTTTTTTATCTTTATAACAACCCTTGAACTCATTCCGAACCCTTTCTTTTAACTCAATTTTAATTCCTTGTAAAGTTTTTATTTTTATTTCATATCTATAACTTCGAGTTTTTTTTTTTTTTTCAATTTGTAGGTATTGAGTTTTTGTTGTATGTTTACCTTTTTCTTTGTTTTAGGTTATTAGGTTCATACAAAATTGCCCCTTTTCATATTTTTGCTAGTGGGGTTACGGTGAGATTGAAATTTTTTGGAATTCATTTTTGTGTTGTATCGTATCAATGAAAAATGATGCAAATATTATGATAAATTTGAACTGGCTTATTCTTAAGACAAATGAATAATCTGGGTTTGGTGTAAATGTCTTTCAATTTTTATTAGTTTAATCTCAAATTAACCAAGTGATTAATTAGCTCTAGTTAAGGACAAATCTTTTATGAGAATACCGAGTTCAAATCTTGGTTAAAACAATTATTGGTCAGACTTTACTTACCTTCTGGTTTAACTCCAAATTACCGGGGCTTCCTCCCTCGGGGCCTGGAGGACCCCCTTCCCGTAGAATATTATATGTTATTCTTTATATTTTACTTCAACTAAGGGAATAAAACCATGCTGTGATTTGCAGGAAATTGAGGAAATCTGTAGAATTTAGAAAGATTACCCGAAAATCTACCGTAAAAGCTGTGTATGGTGATCAATTTTGGGGACCTGAGAGGAGTTCACGTCAGGGTATTTGGTCCATAAGGTAGATTTTTGCTTGTTAATTTGTTTAATCTGTTAACTTTAGTCATATTTATTGACTTGATATATGTGTTCTTCTAGGGAGGATTTGGGAGTTCCGTCTTCGCCTTATTTTCCTACCTATGCACAAGGACAAGGGCCACCCCCAATGGTGCAGGAGCGTTTCCAGAGTGTTATAAGTCAGCTTTTCCAATATGTAAGGATTTTTTACTCTTGGCGTTGCTTAATGTTGAGTGTTTAGTTTATGTTTAGTCCTTCGAGTGTTAATAATCTATTTTGCTATGTAGAGAATAATCCGTTGTGGTGGAGCAGTTGATGATGATATGGCAAATATCATAGTTTCTCAGCTCCTTTATCTTGATGCTGTTGATCCAAACAAGGTTTGTCCTTCGTTTTTTAGTTGATCAAAGCTCATGGTTATATATACCTTTATCTATATAAAGTGATCCTTTGCATTTCTAGAGATGTCATCAAACACATACATTTTGATATGGCTATGATTTTGAGTTTATCTTATCTACTATGTTGAACAGGATATTGTCATGTATATAAATTCTCCCGGAGGATCAGTTACAGCTGGTAATAATTTTCTTATGCAACTATCTTGCACTTGTTTGTATATTTATTTTAATTACATGTACTCTAAACATAGGCTAAGAAAATATCATTTCATTCAAAAAGTAATACACTTTCTTTGTTTTTGTTCTTAGGTATGGCAATATTTGATACAATGAGGCATATCAGACCTGATGTGTCCACTGTCTGTATTGGATTGGCGGCTAGGTAATATTTCATTCTTCCTCCGGGTAATAATACATAATTGCTGATAAGTTACCACTCACTATCAGTAAAAGTCTATCCTAACTTTCATGTAGACACGCAAAACTTATTCACTTTTTTTTTTTTTGCTGAGTTCTAGGAGAATTTATGATGATGAATTAAGACCCTCCCTTGCACACTGTCTATTAAGCCTATCTTTTTTTAGATAAATATTTCTTTTCTATTTGTGTTTATTTATTTAGTGTGATTGGTCGCCCTCATACACACCCCTTTTGTCATTTTCTATGTTTCCTTTCACTAGTAGACTTTGATACCCCGACATAGATAGGGATACAGGCCATTGACACAGACACATCGGGATTTGTTGAGACTTGAGATCATGAGAGGAGTTAGTCTCAACCAATCATGTGTGGTTATATGATTATATATCTTTTGGCATGATTATGTCATGCACATGCTGAATACATACACGTGTGAGGGCAAGGGGGAAAGAAAAATATTCCAAATGAAGTGTTATTGTTAGACATTTAACATTTTTTTATAAGTGTTCTTATTTTCAAGTGTTAAAACATAATTGTCAGCTAAGGGTCCGTTTCGTATGCAGCAACACCAACCAAACTTTACGCCACTAATTGGTCGGTTTCATATGCATATTAGATCAAACTTGATTGTAATAGTATAAAACCGGATATTTTAATATCATGTGGTGTTTGATATGACATCGTACAAGTTAGTATATTATACAAGACAATACTATCTTACATTATGGCTTACACTTTTAAAAACAAGCATATTTTTACCAACATACCCTATATTGAGCATACATTATATTTACATAGATATACATGTTTTATTGTTTTTACAGAAAAAAGTCAATAAATACTAGATATGAAAGATCGGGTCTTCCTATGGAAAATATCAGATTTTAATAAAAATCTAGATTGAATAGTAATTGATGAATTTAAACAGGGTTGTGCAAGAGCATTGAATTGTCACCATAGTTTATGTACGGAATGAGTTTCTTTTAAATAGCCATGTATTATGTATGCATTATTGTATAATTAAGTATTAAACTTTGATATGATTTTTGTTTTAATTTTTTTATTTTTATCTGCATTACTGATAAACTTTTAAGGAATGTTATTTTATTTAGGCTATTTGGGCTAAATTGTTGTCTCATATTTTCTTTAATTATTTAAAAAATTTGATATTTTCTTTAAATTAGAACTTTTGAACTTAAAACTTAAGAGCTTCTTAGGCTATACCTTTGCAAAATATGCTGAACACAAGATATGTAAGGTCCACCATTTGCATTAGTCACTCAGTGCACTATATTTAGGCTATTTGGAGTTTTGGACTAAATGGCTGTCTCATATTGTCTTTAATTATTTACAAAATTTATATATTTATCCTTAACCAAGAACTTTTGAACAAAAAGCTTAAGAGCTTCTTAGGCTACGCCTTTGTAAAATATGCTGAACACAAGCTATGAGAGGCCCACCATTTGCAGCTAGAAACTCACAGTGCACTCTATTTCCAATAGATGTCATACGTGTTTATGTTCTGGATTTGTGGTCTACCGTTAGCCTAGTTCTTCTCAGTGGTTAAGACTTAAGACAGTCTATTTTAAGTGATACCATTAATATAAAACCTTAATTACTCTGTTGGCTTCCTTTTAATTTAGTGCTTGAAAATTCCAGTTCTCCTATTTTTTGCCAAATGTGGTTCACTAAACCGAGTTTCGTCCAACTGGTTAATTCAGCTTCTTAGTCTACGCTGATCTAATAGTTTACAGAAGTTGTGCTAACATGGCATCCGATGCATGGAGCTGTGTACCCTCTTGGTTAAGTATTTTCATTGACATCAACTGAGTTTAGTTGCATAACTGAAACATCTCTGAGCTTTGGGTTATGTACCTTCTCGATTGAGAGCCGAGTTCGACATTTCTCCGGAGCAGGGAGATGGTACTCTTTACCTTTACCTTTCTGACCAAGTATGGAGTTAGACAATTCAAGTTCATTCCCTCTTTAAAGCATGGTGGTTGGAAGGATGAGTAACCTCCCGACCAATCATAGCTTCTTGTCTGAGTATAGCAAAACCCCCCCAATGCAAGTCTAGATGATTTCCATCATGTCCAACTTAACTCTAACACATCCATCAGATATTGGACCTCAAATTAACAGATTGACTAATCTTGTTCAATTTTAAGAATAAGCGGACTGACACCGAGAACCAAAAACTAGAGAGACCAAAACAGCACATCAGCTATATTTGAGGGATCAAAGTTGCAATTAAATATAAGTTTGATACATATTTGTATCTTGACATGTCACTGGAAATGTCCAATATTATGAGTAATTTCACACTGAAAACTAATTGATAGGTGATTGTCTGCTTGTAACTTTTTATTTTTTAATTTGTTGAAGAAATTTTAATTCCTGTACTTATATATTGATCTGTTCATGAGCAGTATGGGAGCTTTTCTGCTTAGCGCCGGGACCAAAGGTAATGATTCCTTTAACTTGCAATGACTGTATCCATTTTTCTTCTTTGTTTGGTCCACTTTTACAAAAAGGAAAAATGACTGTCTAACTTTATATTCCCGCCTCTGTCATTTTTGAAGGAAAACGATTCAGCTTGCCAAACTCAAGGATAATGATTCATCAACCGCTTGGTGGTTTTCAAGGAACGCAAACTGACATAGATATTCAGGTATATATAGGCCCTGTTTTCTTCCCCCCTTATTTGATGGCACAAACCTCTTGTTTCTTTTGATAAAATCATATATCTTTTTCATAGAAAATTAACATTAAATTCCCTACAATATTGTTCCATACTCTTATATTCCTATTTTTCCTTTCCTATACCGTTCTATATGTATTCCATTCCATGTCATACTTTTGGCTTTAGTTGGTTTTTGGATTGGATTAGTTGATTTTGAACACCTATACAATAAGGGATATCATCCATGTGCCAAGGAAGACATGATATGATTGGTTAATGTCAGGACTCGCACACAAGACAAAGGCCCTAATGAGTCATTGGTCCATCACACAACTGTGGGGCCCAAGGTCTGGCGAGTTTATTCTAGAAGGTGTAAGAATAAGACTGCTAAGAGTTAGTTAGATCTTGACGTGGAGAGAGAGAGGAGAGCTACCAATCATTACCATATTACATAAGGAGTGGGGTGGGGTTGAGAGTAGGTACCTTTGATATTTCTGAGTTTGTTAGAATGAATAGGCAGCAGTGAGCTGGCCTATCGGAGCTGTGCTCTGGTCAGATCTAGGGATCCTCTACATTCCCCTTAATCTGTAAAACTCCATTATTTCCATTAATAAAGCTCTCTTACCATTTCTTTGTGTTGTTATCATTACATTCTGCTTGAATTACAAATTGGTTCCTAACAATTTGGTCCGACCTACCGGATTCGATTGGAGGACCGGTGAATGCCACCTAAGAAGAACCAGTTAGTTCTGATCAGAGGTATGGAGGCGAAGATCGCTACGTTGGAGGAGGAGATCGTCGGGGTAAAGGCGACGTTGACAGTGATGGAAAGGAACCAGACAGCGCTCCTGGCTCTACTTGAGAAGAGTTTAGGGAAACCACTGCGCAACGATGACGGGAGTGTAGTTGACGACGGAAGCACGGTGAAGGAAGCCGGGGAAGGATCGACAAAGAGATCCGGGAAATCGGGTGCTAGTCAGCTCCACGGCGAGGCACTAGCAGAGTTCCGGCAATCAGTGAAGAAAATCGAACTTCCGATGTTTTCTGGCGAAGATCCGGCTGTGTGGATTTCTAGAGCAGAGGTGTACTTTCGTATACAAGACACGATTCCGGAAGTGAAAGTGAATCTGGCTCAGTTGTGTATGGAGGGGACAACCATTCATTTCTTTAATTCGTTGCTCAACTACGACGAAGATCTGACATGGGATCAGTTGAAGGATGCGTTATTGGAGAGGTACAGAGGACATGGTGAAGGCGATATGTACAACCAGTTGACGGAGCTCCGACAAACAGGGAACGTGGATGAATACATCACCGAGTTTGAGTATCTTACGGCTCGGATACCCAGATTGCCTGATAAGCAGTTTTTGGGTTATTTCTTACATGGGTTGAAGGAGGAGATCCGGGGAAAGGTCAGGAGCTTGGCGGTGATGGGGGATTTGAGTAGATCAAAGATGTTACAGGTCACAAGAGCTGTAGAGAAGGAAGTAAGAGGTGAAAATGGGTCGGGTTACAACAGACAGTCCAAAGCGGGTCATGGGTCAGCCCGTGGAGGGGTCCATGGGTCCAGTAAAGGAGGAGGGTCAGACTGGGTCTTAGTCCAAGGCAGTAAGGAGCAGAAGTCCACAGGAGGGTCCAAGGGAAATGGATTTGGGCCTAGGAATGAGAAGCAAGCCCAATATGACAAAAAAAGTGGTGGGCCACGTAACAGAGGATTCACTCATTTGTCTTATAATGAGTTGATGGAAAGAAAGCAAAAGGGGTTATGTTTTAAGTGTGGGGGACCGTTCCATCCCATGCATCAGTGCCCAGATAAGCAGCTGCGAGTATTGGTGATGGAGGAGGATGAAGAAGAAGGACAGGAAGGGAGGTTATTGGCAGTGGAGGTAGATGGGGAAGAGGAAGAGGTTGAAGGAGAGATGAGCATGATGGATTTTTACCAACTAGGTCAATTTAACCAAACAAGGCCACAATCCATTAAGTTGAAAGGGGTGACTCAGGAGGTGCCGGTAGTAATTTTGATTTATAGTGGAGCAAAACACAACTTTATATCACAACAGCTAGTGCACAAAATGAATTGGGCTGTTGTGGATACTCCCTCCATGAGCATTAAGTTAGGAGATGGGTCTTACTCTAAGACCAAGGGCACATGTGAGAAACTGGAGATAGATGTGGAAGGCTTGCAAGTAGTGGTAGATGCTCAACTGTTTGAGTTGGGAGGAGTAGATATGGTGCTAGGAATTGAGTGGCTTCGTACACTTGGAGATATGATAGTGAATTGGAAGAAGCACACCATGAGTTTTTGGTACAACCAAGAATGGGTTACAGTGAAGGGGATGGATGCACAGGGGGGCATGATTGAGTCCCTACAAAGTATAATATGTAAAACAAAAAGGGGTGTGGCTGGTTGGTGGAAGGAGAAAGGGAGTTTTCAGACCTTGGAGTTAGAGCAAACTCAAGAACTGGAAAAGGTGTTGGAAATGTATGCAGAAGTGTTTTTGGAACCTACGGGGCTACCACCAAGAAGGAACATGTGATCACGCTGAAAGAAGGAGAGAAAGCAGTCAACGTGAGGCAATATAGATATCCTCACCATCACAAGAATGAAATTGAGAAGCAAGTGAGGGAAATGTTGCAAGCTGGGATCATACGGCATAGCACAAGTTCTTTTTCTAGCCCGGTTATCCTTGTCAAAAAGAAAGATAACTCTTGGAGGATGTGCATTGACTATAGAGCTCTCAACAAGGCCACTGTACCGGACAAGTTCCCCATACCGGTGATTGAGGAGCTACTTGACGAGTTGCATGCGGCTAGATTTTTCTCCAAATTGGACCTAAAATCTGGTTATCATCAAGTTAGAGTCAAGGAAGAAGATGTCCATAAGACGGCTTTCCGGACACATGAGGGGCATTACGAGTTTTTGGTGATGTCGTTTGGGTTGATGAACGCGCCTTCAACGTCCAAAGTCTTATGAATGAAGTGTTTAGGCATCTATTGAGGAAGTTTGTGTTGGTATTTTTTGATGATATATTAGTATACAGTAAAGACTGGCAGACCCATATGAAACACGTGAAGGAAGTGCTGAAAATCCTGCAAACACATGGTTTGGTGGCTAATAAAAAGAAATGTTATTTTGGACAAGGTTCTGTGGAGTACTTGGGGCACTTGATTTCAGAAAAAGGAGTGGTTGTAGACCCTAACAAGGTGGTTAGTGTGACTAAGTGGCCGGTACCATATGTGAAGGGAGTAAGAGGGTTCTTGGGTTTGACAGGGTATTATATGAAGTTCATGTCATAGACTATGGGAAGGTAGCCAAGCCCTTGACTGAGCTCACTAAGAAGGATGCTTTTGCGTGGAATGAGGAGGCTCAGAAGGCGTTTGAGAGGTTGAAGAAGAGTCTCACGACTGCCCCAGTCCTAGCCTTACCTGACTTTAATAAGGAATTTGTCATAGAGTGTGATGCATCCGGTGGAGGGGTTGGAGCAATTTTGATGCAGGAGAAAAAGCCAGTGGTGTACTATAGCAAGGCCTTAGGGGTAAGGAATCTCATAAAATCAGCTTATGAGAAAGAGTTAATGGCTGCGGTACTTGCAATTCAACATTGGAGGCCCTATCTTTTAGGAAGGAGGTTCATGGTGTCCACAGATCAAAAGAGCCTTAAACAGCTGCTGCAACAGAGAGTGGTGACAGCAGAGCAACAAAACTGGGCAGCTAAGCTACTTGGTTATGATTTTGAGATAGTTTACAAACCCGGTAAACTCAAGGGTTAATGAGGGGGGTGAATTGTGTCAAGTGGTTACTAGCGTTCAATGGAAGGGTGAGAAGGTGCTGCGAGCAGAGTTTTTACAGGACCAACACTTGCAACAAGTGTTGAGTGATTTACAGAAGGATGCGAATTCGAGGCCTGGCTTTGTGTTTAAACAGGGAGTATTACTATATGAGGGCAGATTGGTACTGTCTAACAAATCTGTTTTGATCCCCACTCTGCTAGCAGAATTTCACTCAACGCCCCAAGGAGGACACTCTGGGTTCTACAGGACTTATAGAAGGCTAGCTGCTAATTTGTACTGGGTAGGAATGAAGAACACAGTACATGAATTTGTGAAGAACTGTGACATTTGTCAAAGACAAAAGTATTTAGCTAGCTCACCAGGTGGATTGCTACAGCCATTGCCCATTCCAGATCTTATATGGGAAGATTTGTCTATGGACTTCATAACAGGGCTGCCTAAGTCTAAGGGATATGAAGCAATACTGGTGGTGGTGGATAGGTAATCAAAGTATTCCCATTTTGTTCCTTTGAAGCACCCTTACACAGCTAGAGTGATTGCAGAAGTGTTTATTAAAGAGGTGGTAAGGCTACGTTCCCTTAACTATAGTAAGTGACAGAGACCCAATATTGATGAGTAACTTTTTGAAAGAGCTGTTCAAATTACAAGGTACAAAGCTGAAGATGAGTACTGCATACCACCCTGAGACCGATGGACAAACAGAGGTGGTGAATCGTTGCCTGGAAACTTACTTGAGGTGTTTCATGGCTGACCAGCCTAAGACATGGGCCAACTGGATATCATGGGCAGAGTACTGGTTTAATACAAGCTACCATGCATCTACTGGTCAGACCCCTTTTGAGAT
This sequence comes from Medicago ruthenica, assembly GCA_018208015.1. Classification (NCBI taxonomy): domain Eukaryota; kingdom Viridiplantae; phylum Streptophyta; class Magnoliopsida; order Fabales; family Fabaceae; genus Medicago; species Medicago ruthenica. The sequence continues at coordinate 24,406,951 of CM031371.1, read as the reverse complement.
TGTATATGGGAGAACTCCTCCAGTCATTACACGATGGGTGCAGGGTGAGACCAGAGTGGAGGTTGTGCAAAAGGAGTTGTTGGATAGGGATGAGGCCATTCGGCAGTTAAGAGGACAGTTATTGAGGGCCCAGGAGAGGATGAAGCAGCAAGCTGACAAGAAAAGGTGTGATAGGAGTTTTGAAATAGGGGAATGGGTCTTTGTCAAGCTGAGAGCCCATAGGCAGCGGTCTGTTGTCACTAGGATCAATGCTAAGCTGGCAGCTAGGTACTATGGGCCCTACCCTGTGGCAGCACGTGTAGGAGCAGTAGCTTATCAATTAAAGTTACCAGAGGGATCACGTGTTCATCCAGTTTTTCATGTCTCTTTATTGAAAAAAGCTGTGGGAAATTATCATGAGGAGGAGGACTTACCAGAGCTGGAAGGGGAGAAGGGAGTACTTATTGAGCCAGAAGCAGTGCTAGCTCAAAGGACAGTTCAGGTACAGGGAGAGAAGATTAACCAAGTACTCATACATTGGAAGGGACAGATGATAGAGGAAGCAACCTGGGAAGACACGTTGGTCATGAGGAGCCAGTTTCCAAACTTCAGCCTTGAGGACAAGGCAGTGCTTTGTGGAGGGAGTATTGTCAGGACTCGCACACAAGAGAAAGGCCCTAATGAGTCATTGGTCCATCACACAACTGTGGGGCCCAAGGTCTGGCGAGTTTATTCTAGAAGTTGTAAGAATAAGACTGCTAAGAGTTAGTTAGATCTTGGTGACGTGGAGAGAGAGAGAAGAGCTACCAATCATTACCATTACATAAGGAGTGGGGTGGGGTTGAGAGTAGGTACCTTTGATATTTCTGAGTTTGTTAGAATGAATAGGCAGCAGTGAGCTGGCCTATCGGAGCTGTGCTCTGGTCAGATCTAGGGATCCCCTACATTCCCCTTAATCTGTAAAACTCCATTATTTCCATTAATAAAGCTCTCTTACCATTTCTCTGTGTTATCATTACATTCTGCTTGAATTACAAATTGGTTCCTAACAGTTAACTTGTACAATTAATTTTTTGCACAAGTATCATAAATTCATAATTATGATTCATAATCCTTTCAGACTAATGAAATGATGCATCACAAGGCAAACCTGAATGGGTATCTGTCCTATCATACTGGGCAAAGTTTAGAGAAAATTAACGTGGATACAGACCGTGATTTTTTCATGAGTGCAAAAGAAGCCAAAGAATATGGACTCATTGATGGTATCATCATGAATCCTCTCAAAGCTCTTCAGCCTTTGGCAGCTGCAGAAGAGGGTAAAGATCAGGCTATTCTTTGAACTCGACACTGTTGTACTCCTAATTTCGTAGGTATGAAAAACAAGGATGTTGTTTTTGGCTGGTTGCTTAGTATAGCTGAATTTTTCACAGATGTTGTTGATATCTGTATAACGGTGTACCAAGAAATGAGGCCAAAATGATACTTAGTAATGTTGTATTGCCTCAGAGTTCATACTGTTAAAATTCAAAAAAGCTTCCTTAACGCGGATCCTGGATTTGCGTTTTTCCTTCAAGCATTGTATTCAATATTGTGATAACTGATGATATGGCCTCATATGTTACCTCCCTTAGACATGTGATTCACTTCATATTCGACTGATGTCATACCAAATTTGTTATAGACCAAAAATATAAAGGAATGACTGGGTGGTTCAGCAGAAATAAAGGAAATGTCATTTCTTAGTTTTGATAGTTGGGGTTGAAGATTCTTTCATACATTTATTTTGTAATTTTTAATATTTTTTTTCTGGTATTTATATAAATAAAGCGATAGACATTAAATCTTAAAAAATTTATATGATGTTTTACATAATACTATATATTCAATTCATAGACTTTAGTAAAAAAATTACTTTTTTTATAGAATTTAATTTGTACCTGTAGTAAAATAATTTTACACATGTATTCATTTAAATCTTACCACTTGGATATATGTGTATGTATTTGAGAAAATAATATAATCACAAATCTACATGGTGATATCTGATTAGATGTCTATGTACAATTTACACGGTTAGTACATCAGAAAAATTTTAGGTAACAAATATATTTTGGATATAAAAATTTTATAGTTTGAACACAATTTGATCAATTTCAAATTACAAGAACTTTCTACATTTGCTTCTTTCTCACTACCAAAGTCATTCCAAGTCTAAATTAATCATTGGTAGTTAAGATTTAAGTATCACCTACTTCATACAGTCACTCATCATCGTCAACTATCATCCGTTACAATTGCATCCATGAAAAAAATTAGGTAAGAGGAAGATCATTTGGATGTTTGATTATAAATCCACTTCTTGAGTTAGTTTATTTGGCAATTGATTTTTTTATAGGTTTCAGACGTGTCAGATACTAAATATAGATACATTTCTCATTCAAAATACGAATCTTGTTCATTCAAAGTACGGATCTTGTTTGTCACATTATAGGACCTATTTCATCAGACTCTATCTTTATTGGTGAAACTTTTTTTTTTTGTCAAATAACATAATGACTATAAATTCACCTTTTAAAATATTAAGTGGGAATCCATGGTTTAAACTTTGGTTCTTGCATATAGTGTAATGTAAGGCTTTTACTTTTCCCACCCTATGACTTTTTTCCGCGCCCTATTTTTTTTTCTTCCAAAATGCCCTTTGTCAGGATTTTATAATCCGGACACAGTTTGGATTATAAAATCCGAAACATTCTTAAATTGTTGGAATATAGAGCACCTTGGAGAAGTTTGTGAAATCTATGTGAAACTACAATTTATATTTTATAATACGAAATCATTTTAGACATTTCATATTGTATATTCCGAACCATGCCTAACACCCCGTAAAGGCCTAACTTTGGCGTAAAAAAGGTAAAAAAATGACTAGTTCGGATTATATAATCCGAAGTGTATCAGAGTGCAGAAACAGAAGCTGTGTTTTTTTCCGGATTATGTATTCTTGAATAAATAACAAAAATGTTGTAATTGAAACGATAAAATTCAATTGTTCATACATAAATACTAAAATTATCCATAATTTACAAACCAATCCAATTGTTTAGACACAAAATTCAAAAATAATGATTACAACACCAAAAAACTAAAACTATGTAAAACTAAGCCCCGCCACTCCTACCCCCAACAACACGTCTATGGCGATAAACTTGCCCTCCATGAACCTCTGTCAGGATAGCCTCCAAATGGCGCCACTGATAAGTCCCCTGCTGCACCACACCACTGCCCATGAGACATATACATGATCTCTGATGCGACCCAACCTTCCGGTCAGCGCCAGGTACCCCTGCTCTCCGTCCTGCTCAGCAGCAATTTCGTCTAGGGCCTCCTGCTCGGGTGGCCTCGGGACATGAACAACATCGTCTTGAAGAATGATATGTGGATGTGAGATGATATAAAACCATCTGATATATCCCTATGAAGTCTCCACGTCAGTCATAGCAGCGAGCCTCAAGTCCTGGGGTGTCAGCATGTGATCAAGGTAATGCAGATATTTGTGGCTGATCTCCGTCAATGTCGTCTGGGGAGATGCATTGTCGCATGGATGTCTGTGGACGGTCTACTGATACCCAAACTGGCGTAGCACCAGCTCCGACAGATATCTCACCTTACGAGAACCGTATCTCAGCCATCCAGAGTAAAGGCTGACACACTCGAAGGGACATACCTCACGGTGTGCCTCGTAAGGGGACATGAAAACACCCGACAGATCCAGCTGATCCAGATGCATCATGTACTCGTCTGGTGAAGACATACCCCTCAGCGGTAGATACATCATAACATGTGGGTGTGCCTCCTCATAACGACCTCATGCATCCCTGGCACCCATGCCCCTGAAATGTTGAAACACCCATGCCTGCAACAAAGTCAACAACATATAAATATACAAACAATTGAAGACATATATATGAATAAATATACAAACATATTTATTTATACCTGCAACAAAGTTAAGTAGTATGCAAGATGTCTGGTCTTGTAATGGCAGGTATTGTTCAACTCCCTGTACAGGTGTGCAAGGGCATCAGCTCCCCATGCATAATCAGAGACCAGCTTCAAGTCTCTGAAGTACCTCAGGTAGGCAACATCCACATAGCGGGCACTCTTGTCAGTGAAGAGCGTGATACCCACCAGGTAGAGCAAATATATGCAGAGAGACTAGTCCCGCTTCTGCTGCATCTCAACCTAATTATCAGCATGGAATGCATCTTGTGCCTTCTGAAGAATCTAAATCGTGCATGGCTCCCTAAACCGTGCATGACTCCCTTTTGTCTTCTCTACCTCCGCCCATGCTTCCCCCAGCAACTCTATCATCATCCCAACAACATCAGCCCTGCTCAAACTCTCGTGGGATAAGAGCATACTCTCAATGGGGAGATGCAGCAAACATGACACATCATCAAGTGTCACTGTCATCTCCCCAAACGGAAGATGGAAGCTCGAGGTCTCCTCGTGCCATCTCTCCACATGTCGAACATAGGTCGTGGTCAATCTGGCTGCAGAGGAAATGAGACCTAACATTCAACTTGGTGTTTGATAAACCTTGAAATGTGATGATTTTGAGCAAAGAAAGGCAATATTCGATCGATTTGTTGATTTTCGGATTTTGGGATAAGAAGAGAGAGAAATGGAAAGTGAAAAGTTAAACTGTAAAAATGGGGGGAAGTTGCTGCTTTTGCGCATATATATATATATATATATATATATATATATATCGAATTGGTTTGGATTTTATAATTGAAACCGGTGTCCATATTATATAATCCGAGGGGTATTTTGGAAAAAAAATATGACGCGCGAGAAGCTCATAAGGTAGGAAAGGTAATAGCAGTAATGTAATGACGCTGTCAATCAAGCTCATGAGGACTTGGTGAAACCTCTTTATTTACCTCAGTTTAATTATTTTGCACTGTTCATTTTATTAAAGCCTACAATTTATTTTGTACCGAACGGCCTAAATACAAGCGTAGATCCTTCCTACTTCCAACTAAACATCTAAATGAAAATCTTCCTAATCCAATTAGATTTAACTATTTCAACCGCAACTATATCTATTTTTTTTTTTTTATAATAACAGCTATATCTAACATAAAGCCAAAGGAAAAGGCTAGAATTTGATAATTCGTAATTATGTTAGGTAGGGTTCCGGAGCGAGCAAATTCATTAAACACATTTAGTTAGGCCCAATATAAACTGACCCAGATCCAACATCTGGTAAATTACTAGCAACACACCTCCTCTATGCGGGGGGTGGGGGGGGGGGGGGGGGGTGCTCGGAGCAAACGAAGACTGATTCAAACAATCAATAACGTCTCCTTCCACGTTCCCGCGAATCTCTACTCGGCGGTTACGATTCCTACGAACTCGTAACCGCCGAGCCACACGTGTGCCGTACAACGACTCCTGCACCACCCACCTCTATATAAAGGGGACTCTCAGCAATCGCCAAGGTTAGACTATTCTCATTCTCTAATCCCCCACTTCTTGACTTGAGCGTCGGAGTGTCTGCAGGTACACACCTCCCCGCTGTTCCAGTCAACAGTGGACAACTTACTATCATCCTATTCAAACTGCACCGGTAGTCCATTTCTGATCAGGTAAGATCAGTGGCGCTGATTGTGGGGACCTATAAGCTCCCCCGTTTTTTAACTACAAAAAACCAAAGCTTTCATCAAATATATACATACATATACCATGACTACCAACGGTGCTAGCTCACAAATGAGGAGTGAAGTCCACCGTGTCTACCGCGACGGACATACCTCCACACCGTCTCCTATAGGCAGCCCTAGGGAGGAGGCTCTCCACCATATCCCTCAGGCAGTCATACCACAACAGGAACAACCTCTCTACGGTCCCCAACGACCCAATGAGGAAACAAACAACTCATCCCCCACGGATGCCTTGTTGTTAAACATTCTCCGCATGATACAATGTCAAACGTTGATTATCGTGGAGCAAAACTGGCGCTTGATGGACATCGAGAAATAACATCCCAAAAGACAGCAACTGTCGCCCAGGAGGCCACCCTCTTCACCACGTAGAAGAAGGGGAGGGAGCCCGCGTCCATCCAGATCCAGGTCGCCCAGACATTCTGTCAACCGAAGATATACAATCAGCAGGTCGCCCAACAGGAGATCCTCTAGGCGATCTCTTGAAAGAAGGACTCCGCCAAGGCAAAGCAGACGCTCATTCTCCACATCAGTGTCTGATGACGAACGCCCCGCATACCACCCTTTCACAAGGCGTATTAGAGAGGCGCACATCCCACAGGGGCTAGAAAAGCCCCCGCAAATGAACTTATATGATGGAACAACCGACCCTGACGAGCACATAGAAAACATTGAGGTCGTCCTCACCTACAGAGAGGTGCGGGGGGCTGTCAAATGCAAGCTCTTCGTCACCACTTAAGGCGAGAAGCAATGACGTGGTACAAAGGTCTTCGAAGGAACTCCATCGATTCCTGGAATGACCTATGCCACGAGTTTACTGCGCACTTCACGACATCAAGGACCCAACCAAAAATTGTGGCGTCCCTTGAAGCCTTTGTGCAAGGAAAGAACGAACCCCTCCGAGACTACATCGAGAGGTTCAACAAGGAGGCTGTACAGGTCAAAGGTGCTGACAAAACAATGAAGAAATACCTTATTTTAAAGGGGCTTCGTCACGACACCGACATGAAGAAAGCCGTGCAGCTAGATCTCCCAAGGACTCTCAACGAGTTCCTAGCGATCGCCAAGACTTACATTAGGTATGAGGAAGAATTGTACGCTGACAACCTGATAAGTCCAGGAAGGAGGAACCTGCTGCTGAATCCTCCAAAAAGCCATTCCAGGAGAAAAAGAAGGAAGGCAAACAAACTGCTCGAGAAGGCAAATATCCTGCTCGTGAGGGCAAAGGACCCATCGGCCGCTTTGCTGAATACACGCCCCTAGCAGCATTGAGGGAGAAGATCCTCACAGAGATCGCAGTAGCCGATCTGAAGAACGCGGGAATCAAATACCCCAAACCTCCAACCCAAGAAAAGAAAGGAGCTGACAAGACCAAATATTGTCGGTTCCATAAGTGCCACGGGCACCTAACCGACGATTGAATCCACCTCAAGGATGCAATTGAAATCCTCATACAACGAAGTCGGTTGAAGCATTTCACCGAAGCTACTTCACTCGAAAGAAAAACTTTCGACCAGATTGCTGATGGTAATAATCAAGACATTGTTGTTGCCATGTCTGTCGAAATGCTAGATAGCTTCCAAGAGCACGTTGAAGTAACTCCTTACTCGTGCACCTGGGAACAATTCCCTTCCGTCAACGTGATCACTGGCGGATCAATGAATTTCTCCATGGGAAGTATGAAGAGGAAATTTGAAGAACTCATGAGCGTCAACCAACTGGTTCTCCCCAACATACCATCTGGGGGGGGGGGGGCGACCACCCTTGGCGTTCCATGATCACAAGCTGCTTGACGGAGCTCCAAATTCAGCCATACCCCTGCTAGTACAGGTGTGCATGGCCAATTTTGATGTGCTGCGAGTCCTAATTGACACAGGAGCCTTCTTGCGACATCATGTACACCGGGCTGTTCAAAACTCTCCAGCTGACGGAGAAAAACCTTTCTCCTTACGTTGGATCCGAGCTGTATGGATTCAACAGATCATCAACAAAACCCGGGGGTTACATAGAGATGCTCGTAACCTTCGGGAAGGAGGAGGCCAGAAAAACAATCAAGATCCCATTCTTGGTGATCAACTGCCCTTCCCTCTATAATTGCATTATATGGAGAACGAGATTAGCAGGATTGGGAGCAGCATATTCAACCGCTCATCTGAAGTTGAAATACCATGCCAAGAACGACACCGTCACCACCCTACACGGAGACATTGAAGCTGCCAGAAGATGTTTCCTCCAGGCTAACAAAAACCAGAGCTTGGTTTCCTCGTCAAAAAAATCCTCTATGGAGGACGAGAAAATTGCTGCGAGCACCCTGGACATTAACGTGGTCGAGATCGATTTCAGGTTCAGCAAATCTGACCTCAAAGAGCAAAATAAGGAGAAGAAAGACCTACTCAGCGCAGAAATCTTAAGGTCCGTTCTTGACAGCGATTTCGAGCTGATTCCTTTTGGAGATGATCCTTCAAGGAACTTCAAAATCGGAAAGGATCTTCCAGACCTCGTGCAAGCCCAACTGATCGCTTGCTTGAGAGAGAATGCTGATCTATTTGCTTGGAGTGCAGCTGACATGCCTGGAATCGACCCTAGTGTCGTTTGCCATCATCTGATAGTTAGTCCTAGTGCTAGCGCTATAGCTCAGCGACGCAGGAAGCAGTCTCCTAAAAAATCAGAGGCTGCTGAAAAAGATGTAAAAGACCTCCTAGAGGCAAATTTTATTTCTGAGGCCAAGTACACAACTTGGCTGTCCAATGTTGTACTTGTCAAAAATCTAATGGAAAATGGCGTATGTCTGTTGACTATACCGATCTTAATAGGGCATGCCCCAAAGATGCATATCCTCTTCCTAACATAGATAAATTAGTTGATAACTCGTCTGGCTATAAATTATTATCCTTAATGGACGCCTATTCTGGGTACAATCAGATACCCATGGCTAATGAAGATAAAACAAGAGGTTGATCATACCGCCCACCTAAAACGAGTTTTCAAACAAACTCGAAAATACAACATGAGACTCAATCCGGAGAAATGCACATTTGGGGTACAAGCGGGCAAATTCCTTGGTTTCTATCTTACAGAACGAGGTATCGAGGCTAACCCCGATAAATGTCGAGCATTCACAGAATATCCGACTCCAACGTCGAAAAAGTGCATCCAAACTCTTAACGGGATGCTAATAGCACTCTCACGATTCGTTGCAAAATCTGCGCAACACGCCCTCCCTTTCTTCAAATTGCTAAGGAAAGAGAGTACGTTCGAATGGGGCGACGAGTGTGAGGCCGCTCTGACTCATCTTAAGCTTGCCTTATCTCAACCTCCCATCCTGTCGCGACCAAATCAAGACGAAACTCTCTATTTGTACCTTTCCATTTCATCTGATGCCGTCAGTGCGGTACTAATCAGAGAAACTTCGGAGGGACAAAGACCCACATATTTCACTAGCAAAGCCTTACAAGGGTCGGAAACGAGGTATCCGAGAATAGAGAAAGTCACTCTCGCATTGGTCGTAACGGCCAGGAGGCTCATGCAGTATTTCCTAGCACACACGGACAGATCAACCCATTCGACAAATACTCGGACGTCCTGACGTCGCCAGAAGGATGATGAAATGGTCACTCGAATTATCCGAATTCGACATTCATTACGAATACCGGAAGGCACTCAAGGCTTAAGTATTTACTGATTTCGTAGCCAAAATGACTTTCCCCTCCAAGGAGGAGAAAGAGGGCATATGGACCGTCTACGTCGATGGATCGTCCACTTCAAAGGGCAGTGGAGCAGGAGTAATGATCGAAAACGAAGAAGGAATCATAATTGAGGTATAGTTGGGACTATCCTTCGCGATGACCAACAACACCGCAGAATATGAAGCTTTATTTGCCGGCTTACGAATAACCAAAGACATGAGAGCCAGAATAATCAAAATATGCACTGACTCCCAACTAGTCGCATCTCAGGTCACTGGTGAATACCAAGTGAGAGAAGAACATTTGCAAGAATACATTTAGCTGATCCAAACTAAAATGAAAGAGTTCGAATCTGTCAAGGTGGTACAAGTATGCGAACCACAAGTATGCGAACACAACGCTCGAGCATACATTCTTTCAAAACTCACAAGTATGCGAACCACTAATGGGCACAAAACAGTAATCCAAGAAGTCCTTACAGAACCAAGCGTCAAAAGGCATAAAGCTCGATTACTTGAAATCAACGAAATCTCCGAAATACAACTAGCGGGGAGCTCCGTCAAGATCCTTCGGAAAGAACTAACGAGGTTTCATCACTCCATTAATCAAGTGCCTCGACCCTATCGAAGCCCAAGAGGCCCTCGTTGAAACACATGAGGGTATCTGCAGGCAGCACCTCGGAGCCAAAGCACTTGCTAAAAAGGTACTACGAGCAGGTTTCTTCTGGCCCACTATGCTCAAGGATGCTAAAGAATACGTGGCTAAATGTGACAAGTGCCAGCGACATGGGGATATGCACATCTCCCCTCCCGCCAAACTCACTTCATTAGCGTCACTTTGGCCCTTTGCATGGTGGGGAATCGACCTTTTGGGACCTTTTCCTAAAGCTAAAGGTCAACTGAAATATATGGTAGTAGCAGTAGACTGCTCAACAAAATGGATCGAAGCTGAACCCCTCGCTAAAATCACAACGAGAAATGTACTTCGATTCTTCAAAAGGAATATCCTAGCAAGATTCGGAGTACCGGCACTCGTGATTTTCGATAACAGGACTCAATTCAAGGACCGAAGGTTTCAAGAATACCTAGAAAACCTGAATATCAAGCACAATTTCACTTTCATCGAACATCTTCAAACAAACGGGCAAGCAGAATCAGTGAATAAAGTCATTCTCCAAGGAATTCCCCGAAGGCTAGATGAAGCTAAAAGTAATTGGGTGGAGGAACTTCATACAGTTCTATGGGCCTATCGAACGACCCCCCACTCAACAACCGGCGAATCACCTTTCCGACTCACCTACGGAACAAAAGCAGTCATTCCCATTACGTTAAACGAACTCAACTGGCGCCAATACAAACTTCTGAGCCAACGCTGAGAACCTATGAGAAGAACTCAAGTTCGTCGACGAAATCAGAAGTGAAGCAGCTCTAAAACAAAAAATAGCCGCTCGCCACAACAAAAAAGTCATCAATCGAGAATTCAAAGTTGGCGACCTCGTCCTTTGAAGAAACCAAAAGGATACTGACGAAGGGAAACTCGCTGCCAACTGGGAGGGTCCTTACTGAATCCACATGAAAACAAGGACGAGGGCATACGGCCTCGAAGACCTCGTAAGGGTCCAATCCCCATAACTTGGAATGCAGAAAAACTAAAAAGGTATTATAGTTAGGCAACAAACCTACAAATCGCTCTACTGTACATACGACTGCAAAGTTCAAACTAACGAACTAAACGCTCTCACAAATGAGCAATTACAACGGAGGAGAAAAGTCGTGCCGCTCCAAATTCAAAATCTTGAAAGGATTAGTGAAACCTATACACAACGGATTCACTAAATCCTCAGTATGCTCGCTCACAGTTGCGGCATCACCGCTTGGCATGTTAGGCAAAACCCCACCTCACGATGGAGATTCACGCCTCGGGGCATTGAACTTAAATTGAGTTTTTTGTTCGTCCACCGTTACTTGTTTGAACTCCAGATTCGAAAACACATTCAGATAAACATCTCTTGAACGTGAACCTTTCTGACGTATACCCCGCGTAAAGGTCGGAATTATCACGCTCGGATTCCCCAGTACAAAACACACAAGTATGCACTATCCATACAATCAGAGTGAACACTTGGGGGAGGAAAGGCAACATCTCTAAGTTTCAACAACTTAAAGAAACAGGCAAGTCGTTCGACATTTGCCGTTTCTAACCCTCGCATCAGTCCTAGCTGCTACTTTGCAACAAAGCAACGGCTACGAGGGGAGGGCCATATCCTCAGCCGGTCTGCCTAACCCACTTTTGATAAAAAATGCTTGGTTATTTAAAACTAACCCTACGAGCACGCATCTAAGTCGAGTATTTCTCATTTATGAGGATATTCGCCGCAATTCAAGCTTAAAAGCCTCATGTAACGAGCACTCTGATTGCACATTATACTTAGAAAATTAAACATACATTTTTCGCATAGTATAAAATAAAAAAGCGAGCAGGAATTAAAAGCAAAATATATATTGTACAAAAAGCGTGTTAACCACGAAGGGCGCACAATATCAGGGCACAAGGCCAGTTACAAACCAACACAGAAATTGTTTGAAAATTACAGGGTTATCTAGACCCGGGCCTATTCAACATGCCCATCTTCTTTATCAGGGGGAGGGGACATAAGAGCGCCATTTTCAACATATTTCAAGAAATGAATCCCTTTGGTTGAAAGCTCAACCCCAGGATTCACAGCCTTCACCTGCTGCACGACATTGTCAAAAGCATGGCTGGACGCTCCCACGAGACCTGCTTCAGCTCATCAATCCTTGCCACCAATCCAGCGCGGCCCAAGCAAGCAGTGTCCTCGAATTCGTCGGCACTAGGGTTCACAGCGGCTAGGAGTCCTTTCTTGTCCTCGTCCCAGTTGCGGCGAGCTTCCCTCAACTCCTCCAACTCCGCAAGGTCACCCTCCAACTTCTTCTCCAGGGAGGCTATCCTGCGGTCCTTCTCCTCCACCTGGGTTTTGCAGGCTTCAAGGTCAGCTTCCAACTTGGCCACTTTAGCAACCAGAGCATCCTTCTCCTTGACCAGCACGTCTGCCCGAACCATGTCCTTAGTTGAAGAGTTGTTAGAAGCCACGACTATCTCCAAAGCCTTCATTGTAGCTATGACCCCTTTGTCATATCTTTGCTCCAGCCGACGACGCTAAGGTCCTGAATAACCTTCAGCTCAAGGTCACTCAGGCAAAGAGAAGAATGTGAGCCATAACGGTCTGGGTTGGACCACACGTTCGACAGTTGAAGCAAGTCAGGCTGAGCAGAGGAAGATGTGGCGGGCATAAGCTGCCTCTTTCCAGCATAGGCCACCCTCTTCCGCTTGAAGGACTCGGCAACCTCCTCCACGATGTCATCTTCCAACACCTATATAGGCGCACAAGAAGTGGAGCCTCCCGCAGCCCCGACGATTAGATGGTTCACACTGTGAACGTCCTTCCTGTGACCATCCTCACCGTCCTCATCACATTCCTCAAGGCAACGTTCGTCTTCAGCCGCAACAAAAAGAACCGATCCTTAAAACTCTTCACCTTGCCTACAAAGATGGAGAAGAGCTGTCTGGTCTGACGAAAGGAGACCCAAGCATGTCCCTCGTCCTTCTCAGTCCCCTGCTGGACTGTGGAGAATGTGAAAAATAAGTTTATGGAGGGAGCGACCTCCAGATGTCGGCACACCAATTCGAATGCCCTCATGAAAGGATAGCAGTTGGGATGGAGCTGCAAGAGAGACAACTCTGTCCACCGGAGAACTGATCGCTGAAAGGACGAGAAAGGGAGTCTAAACCCCATGTCCTTGAATCCCCATGTCCTTGAATATGACCTCACACATAGGGAACCTGTTCCCCGTGTAGTGCGAACATATCCTGTCGGACATGCTCGGGAGGCAGATTTCCCAATCCTCACTACGTCCAATGTCATCGAACGGTCTTTCCGCCGTACCCTCCGGCGCGAACGCTGACACCGCTTTTAACGGTTCGTCCCCTATCTAGGACGGTTCATACTCCTCGGCCTCGTTCCTATTGGGGTTTCCTACCATGTCTAAACCTAAAAAGAGGAGGAAGGAAAAAATATGAATTTCGCGTTCAAATCCACCCTTCCTCCACCTCCAGTCCGATCATGGCGAGGAAGGGCTCATCGTCCTTCCGAACGAAAGATCAAAAAAGTTTTCAAAATAACAACTTGGAGGGAAAACCAAAAGGCAAAGTGAAAAAACCTATGCATACGACGGAGCTACTCCACTCACGGTGGCGACAGGTTAAACCTCTAACAGGTTAAAAACCTGCCACCGGTGGCTCATAAACAGACGAAGTGGATTCTAAACCACTACCATTTACGGCGGAATCCACCAACTTCCGACCCGGGCCTACTAAATTATCAGAACAGAATGGCTAAAAACAGAAAAAAGAAAAACGAAATGGTGAAGTCATCGTACCTTGTTAAATGGAGATGGTTGCGTAGATTGAGCGTTGAAGGGATGGAGGACCAAAACACACCGAAACTTCACTGGAAAATCTTCAAAAACTTCCGAAGGATCAAAGCTTGCAGAGCGAGAATGACAAAAGTGTTTTCCAAAAACACTTGAGGCTATTTATACCTCCTTCGCAACCCTTCAGAATACATCGAATCCAATCCAGTGCAGCCCTTCACCTACAACCCAGTTCAAAGAAACGAAGCAACGGTTCAGATCACATCTCATCAAACATCCAACGGTTCTGATCTAACCTGTGAGAGTTCCAAACGTCAGGTTTAATCAACGGTGATGATGAAGCCTCGAGAACAGTTACCAAGACACACTCAAAGGCCTATGTAATCAAGTACGTTACTAGCCTTTACATGTGGCAACCAAAGCCCAAACGTCCTATCCCCTCACTTACATCCTCGAATGGGCATTAAATGCAGATGGACAGACGACCAACTATCTGACGAGGGAATCTCGTGACCTCACCGACTCAGTGATCGAGGGGCGGTCTGATGAACAAGTACAGTTTCCCCCAATCTAACAAGCTCGTTTCAATCATGATAGAGCGAGCTTACCAACGCTCCCAGCGAGCAAAGGTATCTGATCAAGATTCAATTGATATTTCTTTATCTTCCTCAATTTCAAGATTCAATTGATCATTCTTGATCTTCTTCAACTTCAAGATTCAAATGATCGTTCTTGATCTTCCTCAATCTGAATTCCTCAAGCGACCATGGAAATACATTCGATATATCCTTGGTAAGGAGGAGCATCACACTCCCTTGTGAACAACACCGCTCCAAAACGGGTCAGTCCGTTCCTCTGCGAGCACTTTGCCCCTCATACGAACTAGTTCCTTGCGAACATTTCTCTTTCAAACAACAGAGGTTCTCGCCTCCAAAAAACTCATCTTGAACAGGGCCTTCGCACATTCAAAGTCATCACTCTTTGTCAAGAGCAACGACTTGGGGGCTTCTGTTCTAGAGCGAGCAAACTCATTAGGCCCATTTACTTAGGCCCAATACAAACTAACCTAGATCTAACATCTGGTAAATTACTCGCAACACACCTCCTCTCCGCGAGGGGGGGGGGTGCTCGGAGCAAACAGAGATTGATTCAAACAATCAGTAACATCTTCCACGTACCTGCGAATCTCTCCTCGGCGGTTACGATTCCTACGAATTTGTAACCGCCGAGCCACGCGTGTGCCGTAGAACGGCTCCTCACCACCCACCTCTATATAAAGGGGACTCTCAGCAGTCCCCAAGGTTAGACTCTTCTCATTCTCTAATCCCCCACTTCTACTCAATACTGACTTGAGCGTCGGAGTGTCTGCAGGTACCCCCCCCCC
The DNA here is from genome assembly GCA_018208015.1 of Medicago ruthenica. NCBI lineage: Eukaryota > Viridiplantae > Streptophyta > Magnoliopsida > Fabales > Fabaceae > Medicago > Medicago ruthenica. Next base: position 24,391,722 of record CM031371.1, on the reverse strand, counting down.
CCCCCCCCCCCCCCCCCCCCGCCGTTCCAGTCAACAGCGAACAACTTACTATCATCCCATTCAAACTGCACCGGTAGTCCTTTTCTGATTAGGTAAGATCAGGTAGCTTACGACGTAACGTACAATTCATAGGACGACGTCCATCTTTTTCATATACATAATAAAAACTTTGATAACGATACCACACATACTAGCAATAAAGACAATATTAAAAGTTTGTTTTTAAAAAATGTACATTGTCAGCTCCGGTTGTATATGAAAAGTACGGTTTTTTTTTTTTTTAACAAGTAAGGTTATAAGTTATAACTATTCACCTTCAAAAAAAAAAGTTATAACTATTCAAATTACTCTTAGAAAAATACTCTATACAAATCACTGTATTAGTAAAAGTACTCTACTATAACTTTTTTTTTTTAAAGTACTTTATTATAACTAGATAGTTATGCCAGTTAAAATCAATAACTATTTAACGACAAAAAACATGCGTAATATGCCAAAATGATTATTATATGGCAATACATACTAACATCCGTTCAACTCAACTTGTGGGTAAGAGAAAGAAACAACTTAATTATTTGGATGAATAAGTAATCTCACAAGTCACAACTCCTTACTTATTAATATTTAATTATTCGTGCAAGTTTGAATCGAGAATCTAAAACTCTTCTCCATGTTATTTAATTGTGTATAAGATTGAGAAAAAAAATCGTTTATAAGACTTAGATTAATTGATGGCTATCTAAATCACAAACGGTAACAGAGATTTTTACATATCATTCATCAAAGAGACCCAGATACTAATAACATAATGAATTCATGCCTTTGAGGGGTATTAATCAACTCTTTATCATATGAGCCAAAATTTATTCTCTTTTCGGTAAAAGGATAAATGCCAAATGAAATGAGAATCACACTTCTTCACTTTACATCCAAAATTGCAATTTCTCAATTTATTTTACTTACATGGTTGCATATTGAATTATTTTTGGATTATGTTTGATCATAGTACGTAATTTCTAACATAAATCTTAAATGGACATTGACAAAAATGCAGCGTCTGTTTGTACTTATGTATATTTTCATAATGCGTATAAGTTGTATAAAGTAAATAATTCCCTAAAAAAAAGAGAGATACAAATATAGTTTTTTTTATATACGGTACGTTATCTAATTTTGTGATTAAATAACACAACTCAGTTTCTAATGCAGGCAAAATAAATTGAATGATGTTTCGTCAACGAAGAGGGAGTCAGGGAACAACCAAAGAGGTTTCCTCAAATTTCATACTGTTTCCACTCTCATCAATTAAATTTGCACCCAATTAACACCCTCATTATTCAAACCATGCCAATATTCTTTTTTCGTACCAAACCAATGTGACAATGATAAACTAACACAAATTGGTGGAGATTGAGCTAAATTAAATATTATAGATATAAAGAATCAACACCATGTCCTATAAAATGTCAACTAAGTAACCAATGGACGTGGTAACCACTTCTTAAATTTCCTTTCGTAAAAAATTGTTGTCAAGTCACATACATAAAGAGACACCTTTACTTAATCTTGAACTTCCCTTAGCTTGTAAATAAAGAAGAACAACGTGTTTCTTCAATTCAACACTAACTGGTTTCATTCTACACAAAATGGATTGGCAGAAAAAAGCCAAAGAGTTCTTCTTCAACTATATTGCTATCTACACCCCTACAAGGATCTTCCACCTCCTCACCATCACCATCCTCTCCCTTCTCCTCCCTCTATCTTTTCTTCTCTTAGCTAGTCTCTCTGGTGCCAAATTCTACCTTCAAATACATTCACAACAACCCTTGCCTTATCTTTTCTCTTTTGCTATACACACCTCCCCATGTATTCTTTACGTTCTTGTCTCCATTGTAAGTGTAGCTACTTTGATCAATGGTTTAATGGGAAAAATCAACCTTATGAATGATTCATCCAATTCTATTCTCCTCCAAACTCGTCTTTACATGTCATGGAAATGGATTCTTCTTTGCACTTTTCAAATTTGTGTTGGCTTAGGAATTGAAGCAAGCATTGCAGCTGGAGTTTTCGACTCGGACAACGATGTTTTTGATGATGGTTCTAGTTTTGGTGTTGAAAGAAGCTTCATAAGCAGAATGATATTTCTGTTGGGACTACATGAAACAACCCAAATTTGGTCAAGAGTTGTTGTGAGACCAGTGGTGGATGACACTATATTTGGTGTTGGAAAAAGAGAAAGATTATGGATTGAGAAAGTGGTTGTGGCAGGTAGTTTAGGAACATTGTGGTGGTGGAAGTTGAGAGAGGAAGTTGAGAATTTGGGTGTTATGGCTGAAACAAAGAAAGATGAAATGATGGAGGTGGGAATAGAAGAATTTGTTGGATGGTGGTTGTATTATGTAACTGTTACCATTGGTATGGTGAGGATTGTTAAAGGTCTTATGTGGGTTTTCATGATTTCTCTATGTAGAAGAAGGGTAACCCAGATTAATGAGGTGGAATTGGAACAGAGTCAGAATGATGACAAGGTGTAAATTTGACCAGTTTTGGTTTTGGAGAAGAAAAAAATTAACATTTTTTTTTCTTTACTTGTTTCTTAATCTATCTTTTTTTGTCATTTTATTCTATGGTAGGGATATTGCAATATTGTATACTTTGGCAAATTTGCAATAAACCCGTGGCCAATATTGTATTGATTGATAATGTATTATTGCTCAACTTGTTGATAATCGCTTCTTTAATAAGGCTTATTGAACTTCTCTTTTATTTCAAGGAAAGACAAAAGACACCTTCTACCGTACACCCAAATATATAGATGTACCGATACTCCAAACTGAAATGGCCAATAGTTTTTTGACAGCATGGCACAAGGAAGTTTGACTGAATTGTAGATTTAGCACCACCAAACTTGTGAGTTTTGCACTTTGGGGCTTTTATTTTATGATGATATAATTATTTAATTTAATTTAACATAAACAAATCTGAATCTTTGAACTTCATTCTTCTTCTTCTCCTTCATCGGCAGATCCATTGTTACATCCTACTTATTTTAAATAACTTACGTGAGTGATTTCAATTTCAAGTAGATTAAGTTGATCTGATCGAATCCAAAAGCTGAAACTAAAGAGCTTCTTCAACGTTTCAACTATAAAAGAGAGAGAATCAATAACTGAATTTAATTTGAAGAAGGAAACAAAAATATTGAAAAACGGAATCCAGATGAAATTGTTACATAGATAGATGAAGTTTTGTGTTCCCAAAAAGGAAAAAGAGAAGGTTACTTTCAGATGATGAAGGTTGGAGAGAAAATTGTGATGACGGTTAATGATTTGGTTTTGTTTTAATTAAAAAAACTAATTAATTATTTTACTGAAATAATAATTTGTACAATTTTTGGGGGGTTAAATTGAATAGAGAAGTGTACCAAAACTCTTTCCCTTAAATCAATCTTTAATAATGCTGACATAGATCATTTAATTGAAATGACAGTTTTCTATTGGTTAAACATTTGAGAGTGCCAAAACAATCAATTTTGTTTGGAGTACCATAGAAATTGCCCAAAAGACAAGGCCTGTTGATATTTTTGTTTTTTTATGATGTTACTAACATCAATATAGGGGTTGCATTGCATGGTTTGTTTTTCGGGTTGCATTGCATGGTTTGTTTTTCTATTTGCAACACAATTACAACTGAAATAGCATCCATCACATTTGACCAGAATATAAAATCTTGAGTATAATTGGTTAGACTCCACAACTTGATTAGAATCTAAACTTACAAAATGATTTATATGTATTTAGTGTTTAACGAATCTTTTGACTCCATTATTATTTTGAAGAGTATGAATTGAAATTGGTATTTTCGAGTTCACAACACTCACAAATTGTGCCCGAGGCACAAGCACCTGCCGTACACTCTGTGGTATCTTTTGACTCCATGATAAGATGAGGCATGTGGGTTAAAATAAAATAATCTTAAAGGGAAAAAGAAAGTTAGTACAAATCCTACATGAGATGGATAAGGTGTTTAACAAATTTAATCAATAAAAACTTGCGAGTATATAATAAATCAAGAGTTATCAACATGGTGTGGCATATGTGATATTGGTGTGGGATTTAACCCATGCATATAGATTTTGCCGATTCTGTGTATACCACATTAATTTTTGCACAAGCTACACTTTATAGTTTTAACAAAATCATAATGTCTTAATAATTTTAGAATCTCGCCGCCAATCAAAACATGTATTTTCCCTAATATTCATAAAAACTTTAATCAAACAAACCATTTTGGCAAACTTTAAAGGAACATATACATTGCAATTGACTAATTGAGTGTTTATCATTTCTTTTACATATTTTATCTCAAAGAAACTTCCAAGCTGAGATTGAATGAAGTGGAGTCCCCTTCCATCCAATTATTAAACACTTCCCATTTTTGTCTACAGTACAAAACTTTCCACAATCAAACTTTTTAGTAACCAAATTAGCTTGATAAATTGAAGACTCACTGAATCCAGTTTCCACCATTCCATACCTTGCAAAGAACCTTCTCCAAACATCAATCTTCACATTCCTAACCTTCCTTTCTTCATCTTCCAAACCAACAATGTTTCTTATCCCTTCAGATAATATTGCTTCCATTATCACTCTACACTCATAATCCTCTTTTATACAAGTATCAACACAGTCAAAAAATGCTGAGTAAAAGAACAATGCTTCAACAAACCTATTCACAAACAAGGGTGAATTATGGTTTGCTTCAAGTTCAAGTACTATCATAATAAACGGTTTCATTTTTCTTATCACCTTCATCAAATTCTCCAAGCCATCAGAATTTGATACCATAGTCCTAAGTAAACATGGAGAATAAATAGCAACAGCTTCATCATATTCAATTTCAAATTGATCTAACTTAATCTCCATAGCATCTTCAACAAAAACTATGTTATATAAAAAGGGTAAGTTCAAGGATTGAGCAAAACTCATTAAACTTTTGCCAATTTCTTCTAACTTAGCCTTGTTAGAAAATCCAATAGCTGTGATCTTCAGAATTTCAGCTGGCTTTTCCTTGCGGTCTACTAATGCTTGCATGAAACATGTACTCATCACTCCACATCCAATATTAAGATGAATCAAATGGATTTTTGTTTGTGATGCAACATGTTCCACTATAGCCTGTACACCAGCAAATTGCATTACTTGATTGAAAGGAATTTTTTGATGACATTTAACTACTATGTTCGTATCTAATTCCATTTTCTCAATCAATTCCTTCTCCTTGTTTCTCTCATTTGATCTATCCAGTTTCATCTTTCCTTGTCCGGTTTCTCTGTTGATTCTCTCTTGAAGTGCTTGAGAGAAATGGAAAAGAAGTCTCTGAACTGTGCTTCCAATATTTCCACTTTCATTCATGTGATGAAAATGTGAAAGTAACTTGTTTGCACGTTCAAATTGTTGACAACCTACTCTCTCAGCTGCTGCTAGAATAAACTGAGCTAATTCAACTTGTTTATTTTCTTCCTCCGACAACAAGCTTCCAAGAACAGTTCCATAAGGGATGTAAAGATTATTATCATGCCACTGTGATGAGTTTTGGATATACCTTGTTCCTGCATGTCTTATTATATCTTCAGTTGATAACTTTTGAGGACTTACACAAGTGTCAACATTGCTTTGGTTTTTTTGCTTATTGAACTTGCTTCCATAATTTTTCAATAGCTCAAGTGATGCTAATGAAGATGGTGGTGGCATTTGCACCTGCTTAAGAGTTGGAATTGATATCATAGCTTGATTTTCTTGCTCTAGATCTTGTAGTAACTTCTCCATTGTTGTTATTGCAAAGAAACTGTGTTCTACGTGGAAGATTATATAGTCAAATTCTCTTGTATAACCGTCTTGGAATATATTGATATTGAAAGGTGGTGAGAGAAAAAGGATGGTTCAGCATGTTATGTTACGTATGGAATATATGTGAAAAGTATCGAACATTGGAGGAATCATGGGATGATATATGTTTCGATGTTTTTCATAAAATGTAGCCGTAATTCCATAATTGGTTTGTCGTTGTTGAAACAAATGCGAGAGTCGAAACAAACCATGAATGATGTCGTACATCGAATATTTTATCATATATACGTGTTCTTAAGTTCTGTCCAACGTGGCTAATTATGGTGTTGAATGAAAATGTGCGATGGAGTGTTACGGATAAGACATTGGAACTCCTATTGTTCTAGTCTTCTAGATGACTAAACGGGTGTGTGTGTGTTTTTTTTTTTTTTTTTTTTTACAAATCGTATATTTCATCTTTTTTACAAAAAAATCGTATATTTATATGTTAGCTTCATATTTGAATTTGTATAAGGAATTATATAAGTAGTGGAATTTGCGAATAGGATGAAGTGGGTGTACTTTTCGCATCACAATCAACTGATGTTAGAATGTAGGTTTTATTATAGGGTCCTTATAATGTTTAATGAGTCTAAGAGGATGCAACATTGATTTGACCAAGTCAAAAGGTCATATTACAATTTTCCTATATATGTGGCATGATAAAGTAAATGGGTATGCGAAGAGATAAGAAGATAAAATGACCCCAAAGTTGATTTGAATGACAGGGCATGGTTAGGCATTCACTCCCTTAAAGATAGGAACGTGTAGAACATAGGTAAATGACAAAACATCAACCATACAAGTACAATTATGCGCTTAACTCAGCCATATGAGCAAGATATTATCTAGCTAAGTCCAAAACGTGCATGAAGACTTATTATCTTAATAATAGGGTGATGGAGGATGTGGATAGCTGATATGGAAGTTTACAATTTAGTCGACAATGCAGTTTTCGGTTGTAACTTAGCCTACAAGATAGTAACTTACATTAGCGGTGTTAGCCTTTAATTCATGTGATCTAATATGATATTGAGTTGGCCAAAAATGTGGCAAGCATTGTTACCGTATGTTTCTTAGTTATTCTAAGTCTATAAACACCTCATTGGAAAGATTATGCTAATATCACTTTCCTTTGCCATTTTTTATCTCTTCTTAGATAGTAGTTCACCCTCCAACACTATACATTTTTTGTATCTAGGAACATGCAGCGGAGAAACATAGTATCTTTCTCAACGTAATCACTAAATCAAAAAGAGGATTATTTTCATAAGTGCAAATTAGCCTACATATCATCTTATCAGTTGAGAAATGACGAATCAAGCAAGCAAACGACTAATCGAATAAGCACCAAATTTTGCACGCCAACAACAGGTTGACTCCCCGTTTGTAGTATACACCTTGAGAGAGAAAGAAATAAGAGAGAAGGATGTGATAGACATGATAGTTTGGTGATGTAATAGAAAGAGATAAATGGATATATAATATAAGGTGTACAAATATCAATGTTAAGTAAATTACCAATTCATTTCGTGAAATTGTAAGAGTCTGACAGTTACATCCCCTAAAATTTGCGAACAACCCAAAAATACTTTGATTTTGAATGACATCGTATAACTTATAAGGACAAAAAAAAATTTAATGGCAATAGATGATATAATTAAGGGACTGCATTGCTAGTGAGTGATCTTGATTCAAGAACTAATTTGCTAGTAAGTGATAAATTTAGAGACTAGTTTGACAAAATATTAGATACAAGTTGGCATAAGGACCAAGTTGTTCGACAAAATTCTAAGTTGAGGATCTATTTTGCATATTCGCAAATTTTAGAGGTGTAAATGCTCGACTCTTACAATTTGAGGGGGTGACTAGACAATTTACTAAGCTATAAATTTGACTTAAAAAAGCTTGTGCTGGAGTGTTGGGGAGACTAATAATGCAAGGGAAAAATAAAACTTTGATACCACATTTTTATTAATCTAAAATTTAAGATATTAGACATTTATATCACCTCTTTAAGAAACCTATATGAGATTTAACACTCACACTTTAATCCTGTAAAAAAAAACACTCACACTTTAACGAATGTGGTGGAAATCGTATTGGGCGAGTTATCAACGTACCAAGCTAACTTGGTTGCTAAAACGTTTACTTGTGGGAAGTTTTGCACTAATGACAAATGAAATTTCCACTCCTAATGTTATCAAACACGCTTACAAGTGAGATCAAAATCTAGAAAACATTTAAAAAGTTAGAAAAAAAACTTAAAAATAAAATATACTTTGCATAGTTTAGTTTGGTTAACTAGTAAAAGACTCGTGCATTCGCACGGGTATGCACGGGTCACATTACATTACGCTAATTGAATAGAAAAATACAATTACATAGTTAATATTGTGAAAAGTTTTAGGATATCAAGTAAAAATTACTCTGTTATCAAATAATCACATAACCCTTGGCCAAAAAAAATCACATAGCCACATGCATTAACAATACTAGAAATATGTTTGAAATATTACGCATGTATAAAACCGTTAAACTATTTGGATTGAACCCGTTGAAAATTTTATGTACCTATATATGCGGATATTTTTTTTGTCATCATTGTGTAGTAATTATATAAAATACTCCCTCCGTCCCAAAATATAAACAAAAATTGGTCAACAAAAGTTAATGTATTTGGTTCAAAATTTGTACCAAATACATCAACTTATGTTGACTCATTTTTGTTTATATTTTGGAACGGAGTAGTATGTGTTAATTTGTTAGACTTTCGTCCCACCCTCACATCTGGGGGCTCCACTTTCAACGTCCATTTTAAGTCACAATGCTTTGTAATTGCTATATAAAGTCAATAGGATAAAAATTTAAAAAATACGTGAGTATTTTCAAATATTTGCACCACACTCATCGTGGATTTCATATTCTTATATTTTTAGGTACAAATTGTTATGTCCTATTCATTTGTAATTAATAATATTATTTTAAAATTTAATCAAATATCATACCTTTTTTAAAATATTGATAAAATAAATCTACACAGTTCATAATTTTTTTACAAAACTTATTACATTTTTTTAAATGACAAAACTTATTAAAGCCAAAATCCAATTAAAAGATAAAATGATAATTTGAAAAACCCAAATTATGTTTTATGAAATGAGACCCAGGGAATTCATTCCATCGCTGAGTTGATATTTGTGACCAAGCTTTTCTCTTCTAAAAATGTGTGAAGATAAACATCATCCCTTGATTGATGACTCAACTAAATAGTCCATATACTAAGAATAGAAGAATGAAGAGAGTTGAAGCATATCATTGAAGATGATTTTGAGGAACAAAAAATGTCACAAAATGGGCCTTCGAATGCATGCTTCTCAAATCTAAAAGCACTTGCAGTAGTAAAGCACAACATGTTGAAGAAGAGCACGCTAGTATATAACAGAACATGAAGTCTAGAAGAAACAAATGCCCCGTGTTTTAGGTCTGAACAAAAAGACATAATAAAGCACACAATAATCAAGATCTCATAGAGTTCCAAAATAAAGGAAAAGAGATTCACAATAAAACCAACAACTTGGAAATGAATAAGGATGAAAGTAATTTATTAGCATGAACCTAGCTAAAAGAATCGCAAGCAGTTAAAGAATGTAGTGATATGATCACACTGAAATGAACTTCCCTCTAAATGTAGCCATTTCTAAATATCAAGAATACATCAGCTAATCGCTTCCATATGTAAAAATCAATCAGTATCTGAAGAAAACCAACATACAAACATGCACACACAAATACATATCATTATCTTGAACAACATCATATGCAAAACAAGACAAAGGGCAATAGCAGTTCTTTGAAAAAGTTTGTTAAATATGATTTAGAAGAGATAATGATGAATATATATACCCATGAAATAAGAGATTTAGTGAGAATTAAAAAAGGTAATTAGGGATATATGGTGCTAATAACTATTTTTATGATAGTAGTAGATAAGTAAAAAGCAGAGCAACTATGATTGGCAGTTGGCACTAGACAAGTCCTTTCAGTAGTAGTACAGTGAGTACAGCATTGGAAAAATGAGGGAAGCAATAATAAGGCAAGAAAGAAGGAATAATAAAAAGTGAGATGACCCCACTGAAAAAAAGGTCCATAATCCAAAGTGGAAGATGCGTTCACAGTTACGTTACGATATTACTACTAGTAAAGTAATTACGTTTCTTTCTTCGTTTACTTCCTTGCTCCACACACTTGAAATTGAATCAATTCATTTCACTCCGACTCTACTCTTTAGATCAACTCGCTCGGTTCGTCATACAAGAACGCATCCATGGTTTCCGATTCTCCTCCCAATCTCCATCAAGTATGTTTCCTCTCTCTCTCTCTCTCTCTTCATTCAACTTTCACTATTCAACTCACTTTTCTGATCATCCTTTTTTTTCTTCTCTTCCCGATAATTCCTTCAAAAAAACCAATCCATAGTTAATACTTTATTGTATCTGAATTCAACTTTTTCAGTGGTTGGACTAATTTGGTTTTGATTAAACACGTTCAAAACTGTGTTTTATTCAATTAAGTAGATGGTTAATTCAATTCACTAACAAAAATTTATTCTCACTGAATTAACCACAATATTTTTGTGTTTTTTAGTTTTAAAGAAGTAACAGGAATGTTTTGTTTTGTAATATTCACAGGAATTACTTGAAGAGCCACCAAATGGTGATATGGGAACCTTGTCCAACAAGATAAATCACTTGAAAAACCAAATCCAGGCAGAGAGAATTCAATCCATTAGTGTAAGTTTGTGATTTGATTCTTCGAAAGGGTTCAGCCTTTTGTAGTTTGTTTGTTTGCTGGCAAGATGCTCTTTGTTCTTTCATGGCCAATTGCGGAAATTGGCATTAACATAGTGAAATTTAGTGCATGTTTGGATTGATAGTGTGTTTGGCGAAATCACAGTGTGCCATCGTGATTATGATTCCAAAACAAAGATGCCACAAAAATTTTGTCAAACTCATCCTGATTCCAAACATTTAATTATTATTCCTTGCAAACTTCATTTTGTAGAAACACCAGTTCAGTTCCTCTTGAACCATTTATGTGGAGAACTGGAATTTAATAGCTAGAGTGAAGGTGTGTTTGTTTTGGTTTTTTTTATTAAAAAAAATCTATTTTTTTATAAAAGTTGCTTTTGTTATTTTAATAGTGTTTGTTTAGGATTTAAAAAAAAAACATTTTTAACTTTAAGATGAAAAGCTATTAGGGTTAGCTTTCCCTAAAATCTAATTTTTTTTCAAACATGAACAAGCTAAAAATCATCTTTTTTTTTTTAAAAAAAAAGTGAATTTTATGGGTAGTAAGCAAACAAAAATAGCTTCAGTTTTTTTTTTTTTAAATCTCTAGATTTTTTAACACAGTCTTTTCTTTTTTAAAGCTGAAACAAACACACCCTTGATAAAGCACATTGGAAAACCTAAAGCATGCTATAAGGGTGCCACACAAAAATTTTCGATTTCTGTTTGCTTGTACATTGAGCTAAACTGCTAGTTGTTCTGATCTGTTTGGTTATATGGGTGTCACTTTCGGCAATGTTTTTTATTTAGCCGTGTTTATCGGTTGAACTTTATGTTATGACTGTTAAAGTAAACTTTAGTGTCAATTGAAAATTCAAGGTTGAGATAGCTTCTTTTTGCACACCATGCTGGATGACTTGCAATTAGTCATAATTATTTTTCTGTAGGAAAAACTTCAGTGGAACCAGAAGAAGCTGCAATGTCATACTTCAGGAATAATGTCAGCAGTATCAACCAGGGACTCTTCACAGACGGAGGAAAATACGACACGTTCAATTCTTTCCTCAAGAATGGACCGTCCTTTATGTAAATTCTATGGTTTTACCCAGGGTCCAGGAGACAGAAACCAGGGCAATCAAGACATGTCATCTGCTACAAGCATCAAGATTCCACGTATTGAAAGATTACCACCATATACATCTTGGATATTTTTGGACAGGTGTTTTGACTTACAAATATTTAATTTCCTGTGTTGAGTACCCACTGCTTGAATTTTATCCATTTTAAAAGAGAAAATGGGATTTAAAACTTATTGATCAATGATTATGCAAGTTCAATAATGTATTTTCTTCTATTTTAAATTTTTTCACACACATCAGGAATCAGAGAATGGCTGACGATCAATCAGTCGTTGGAAGAAGACGTATCTATTATGATCAACGTGGAAGTGAGGCATTGATATGTAGTGACAGTGAGGAAGAATTAACAGAACCTGACGGAGAAAAACATGAATTTTGTGAGGCTGAAGACCGTATTTTATGGTAAGTTAATATGAAGATGAAGAAATGCTATAAGAAGGTCATTCATTTGCGAAGAAAGATTCAATGAAAAAAGACCAATCGATCTGGCTTGCAATTATTGTGGTTAGCTATATGAATCATTGATTAACATGTTTAGTTAATGAGTCATATAGATGCTCTGTTGGAGCAATCACAGCTTTTCTTGCCACGCCTAAGAAATAAGACCTGTATCATGAGTCATGACTACACAACTTTTAATACCAGATTTTAACTTATAAACCACGAATCCCAACTTCATTCAAACGTTCAGTGTTTCTTCTTTCTAGAATTAATGTCTTGACTTTTGAATTTCTAGTATGGCATTTGAGGAACATGGGTTAAATGAGGAGGTATTGAATGTTGTTAGCAAGTATGTTGGGGGCACCAGTTTAGAAATCCAGGTAATCCAGCATAACTTGTGGGAATGACTATATGCTTGACTATTGTTAATCTTAAATATCGAAAACAATATATTGCACCATGAAGATTTTTTTATCAGAAACCATTTTCATTTCTTCGAGAAACTGCTTTCATCAAAAACACAGGAGAGGTACAAAAGTATCAGGGAAAGTAATATTGGTAGGTTGGACCAGCATCCAAAAAGCTCAGGAGAACATGAATTTCCTATGAGCATGTATCTAGAGAAAAACCTGAGTGATGCATTAGATTCTCTTGATAACCTTTTCTGTCGTCGGTGCCTGGTATGTACAAAAGCATCATCTTTTTAACATTGTCATCATTGTCTTAGTGAATGCGTCTATACCTTTCTGCTTTCCTGCGGCAGATTTTTGACTGTCGACTGCATGGCTGTTCTCAACCTTTGATATATCCCGTAAGGAACAATGCCCTATGTTATTTTCAACTTAATCTATGTTACTTCATCAATAAATTTAATTTGATGTTTATTTCACAGAGTGAAAAGAAGACAGTTTGGTCTGAGCCTGTAGGTGATAGAAAACCATGTGGTGATCAGTGCTACCTTCAGGTATTCTTCTTCTTTGTTTGAGATTTGAAGTATTTTTTTATTTTTGAGGTGGGCGAGAATTTTTGGGAGATGAAAATGGGTTTATTCAAATTATATATATTTTTTACTCTGCTGGTATTTTGTTTAACGTTTTCATTGACGTCGGAACCAATATACAATATAAATGGTGGCTTTTTTATCTTCTGTTTATTAAAGTTGGAATTAATTCTACGCAAAAATTTTGTATGAAGCATGTAGCTTTAGCAAAACTTGTTTCCACTTTTCTGTGTGTATACTATCTTTTGCACCCAGTTACAAGTTCACTTTTTCAATGCTTCCTTCTTATATATTTGATAGGAAAGTGTGTAGAGTAAAGACTGACTACCATTTCATTTTCAAGCAGTTAAAGGTTGTTAAAAGTTTTTCAAAAGATTCAACTCCCGGGTCTTTTCGGGATAAGAAAACTACAATTGTAGAGGAGACAGATGGGATATTGGCACCATCCAGTGCAGAAGAACCTGGCAGTCAGAGTACTACACTTTCGACAAGAATTGATTGTCATGGATATATCAACTTAAATGACCCTGACTCAGAAAATTTGAGCAAACGGAAAGTCACAAATCAGTCGGACACGGCACAATGTGACTCAAGATCGCCTCCTGATTCTCAAAATTCTTATAAAAAGCTGAAGAGATTCTCAGATATAGTTACTGTAATTACTGATAATAGCAAGAGCTTACATTTGGATGCATGTGATAAACATAAACATATAAATAACTGTGCAGTTTTAGACAAATCTGTTGAACATACTTCGAATAAACTAATAGTTCCTTCTAGCATTTGCCATAGTGAGCATGACAAAGGTGTTGTGGATGGACCAAAAGCTGTCACAAATGAGACAGAACTTAAAAAATCGTTGAATTCAATGGAAGAACAAGTTGATGGAATCCTTGGTTTCTCAGATTGGAAACCTCTAGAGAAAGAGTTATACTTGAAGGGAGTGGAAATGTTTGGCAGAAACAGGTATCTTTCTGTGTTCACCTCACACGATTATGTTGAGAAATGCTAGGGTGGCATCAAATTTAGTTTGAACTGTGTGTGGCGACACTTTCTTGTTTCCAGTATATGTTTTATGTTTCCCATTTTGTAAATTGTAAGACAGATCGTTTTTTTAATTAAAGTTTTATTACTTTTTTATTTTTCTTTGTATTGGAACTAATCCTTTATTTCTCCATAAATCCTACAAATCCATCCTCTTTTTTAGCTTCAATTTCAATTAATCTTCTTGAATGCATGAATAATTATGGGGAAAAAGGCAAATATGTAAACTTTGAAAACTCTTTGTAGTAAACTATCTGGAATGTGACTAACGGTTCATAAGCGAATGAAACAAAAGCATATCTCATTTTCTTGTCATAAATATTGTACTCCACGTAGAGGTCTTAATTTGCTTAAGTTTGTGCTTATGTCATGTGCAACTCATGCTCTGCAGTTGCCTCATAGCTAGGAACTTACTTTCTGGTTCGAAGACTTGCATGGAAATATCTAGTTATATGCACGATGGAGGCATGTCAATGCCCCACAGGTCTATTATTGCAGCTGGTTCAATCATGGAAGACAAAGGAAAATTTGACACAGAGTGCACGGTAAGATTACAAGCTTCCCTGTTCCCATCTTTTATCCTGCATTCTCATGTCTTGTTGTCTTGACTGTTTTTCTGTTATTTTCTTTTGGGGTTTGGGGTGAGGCTTGCTGAAGACAGAAAATAAAATTTTCCGTATTTTATTATGTATGAAAAGGCTTCACTTGGTTGTATAACACATAGGGAAATTAGTATCTCAATCGCCTGGTTAGGTATCAAACTTTAAAAGAAGGCTATGGAGGATCATTCTCTTACTTCTTAGCTTAGAGAAAAGCAGACAACAACTTGTTAATCCCATGTAAACAACACCATCCCTTTTACATCAGATTCATCTTTTATCTTCTCAGACTAACTAACTCTATAACTTCCCACACTTTAGTTTATGTACTTTCCAATCAACCGTAGGTGTATTAGGCCTTCAAGAATGCACTCTTAAGGCCTTGGGTTTGGGCTTTGGTTAATTTTGGGTTCTCAATCCCGTAATGTTATCTCTGATTGTAGATTTTCCGTCATTTTATAATTAGTTGCATGATAAAAAGGGTTTTGTCTGGGCTTTACATGCATAGTGACTGAGTTGTATATTTGAGCCAACATATATTTTTTCTTTTTTCTTACCTCTGGTTTTTTGTAGCATTGGGAAGATTCCCTGATCCTCCTGTTTTGTACAATGAGTTCTTCAGTTTTGTTTTAACTATAGAACATTATTATATCATGGAATGTTTTTCCTCTCAACTTCTAGCAACTTATACGAGTACCCTACTCTTTACTTGCCACAAAAGTCGTTTTGAATGTGAATGTTTGTGCTAGGACCAAGACATGCCATCTAGACCAAGGTTGCTGAGAAAAAGAGGCAAAACAAGGAAGTTTAAATATTCTTGGAAGTCTGCTGGTCACCCAACAATATGGAAAAGAATTGCTGATGGCAAAAACCAATCTTGCATGCAGTATACTCCATGTGGGTGTCAATCAATGTGTGGAAAGGATTGTTCTTGTCTTAATGGTGGAACATGCTGTGAAAAATATTGTGGGTACGTAGCTTTTCATTTAATTGTGCATCTTTTGTAGCAATGCAATGAAGGCGAAAATTGCATATTTCTTAATTCTCAATGGCCGTGTGTTGGTCGTTTGAATAATATTGTTAGAAAATTATAGGGCTATGGATGAACTTTGATGAAGTTGGTCTGGATAAGATGGTCAAGTATGGTTTTACATGTTTAGATAAGATTTTGAACTCATTAAACTATAAACGAACATGTATTTCAAACTGTTAAAATAAAGCTATTGACTCGATGCTTCTTTTCATGTTCGCAAAGTTTCTATGAAATGCTTTTCCAACTAGATTTGTGAACTATTATCCTGACTTAGGTTTCTATAAAACAGGTTTTACATGTTTAGATAAGATTTTGAACTCATTAAACTATAAACGATCATTTATTTCAAACTGTCAAAATAAAGCTATTGATTCAATACTTCTTTTCATGTTTGCAAAGTTTCTATAAAATGCTTTTCCAACTTGATTTGTGAACTATTATCCTAACTTAAGTAATGTAAATGTTAGCGAATTATGATTTGAATATAACAATTTCTCCTGCCTTCAGTTGTTCGAAGAGCTGCAAGAACCGGTTCAGAGGTTGCCATTGTGCCAAGAGTCAATGTAGAAGTCGACAATGCCCATGTTTTGCTGCCGGACGTGAATGTGATCCAGATGTCTGTCGAAACTGTTGGGTTAGGTGATGTACCAAATATTTTTACTTTAAACCTGATGTTATGCCTCTTTGGTTTTTGAATTACATGCCATGATTCTATTACATCACCTGATTTAGGAATTCATTATTCGCTAGTAATATTTTTACCCCAATAATTGGACAGCATCTACTGCTTGTTTTGATATATTATGCCAAACCTTTGTGGTTTTTCTTATCTTGCTGACCTCATTGAAGATTACTGCACACATTGCCTGTTAGCCTATCTTTTTATTTTAAGATTATTTTTCATAATTTTTTTATTATTACAATAATTTATTTCCATATTTAATTAAAATTTGGAGTCTTCTATTGACTATTAGTACAAATAATGATAACATTTAATATTTTTTGTATCATCAAATCATAAATATCAATATATCAAATTATCTTCATAATTAAACCCACTTGGGTTGGTCTGGTGGTGTTGGCTTGGGACCTTGGAGTGTGCGCCTCTCAAGGTCTCAGGTTCGATTCTCCCCAGTGTCAATTTCGGTGGGCTAGTTTGGCTTCTTCAAAATAAAAAAATATATATTCTTAATTCAGAGTCTTAGCATTTACCTGCCCTCGTTATCTAAAACCCTATAACTTCAATATGTTATCAATCTATCAGAGCGGTACCCTCTTCCCTGACCTGTCTTGTAACTATTTTTCTGTAGAATTCCCCAAACTATGAAACTCTATTCGAAGTTGGAGCTTAAATCATATTATTAACCATACTCAAATTCCAACCATTTTTCTCTTTCCTACATTATGTCTGTCATCTTTTTGGCGTGTCTTGAAGCGCTCTTCCTCCTCCATATCATCATTTCAACATGTTTTGAAGCTCTCCTCTGCCATTTTATCCTTCCGGCATGTTTAGATCTTCTCCTCCACCTTGTAGTCTTTTTGGTTTGTTTAGAATATCCTCTGTTGTGTGATCTTTTTTGCTTGGTTTCTTTCAGTGACTGTTTTGATCTTAATTTCGGTTTTGCATAGGTTTTGTATCGGTTGTGGCCTGACACCAGTTTTGTTTTAGATATGGTTTGACACTGGTTTTATTTTGGTTGCAGTCTGACTTCAATTTTGTCTCTATTGCAGTTTAGCAAGACTTTTTCCCCCAATTGCAGTATGGCCCTAGCTTTTGTCCCAACTGCAATCTGTCTCGATTCGTGTTCCATACGTGATCCGGCTCTACCTACTTTCTATATCAAATTACATTACTAGTTTTATTTTCCCTTTCCAATAGCATATTTATAACAAGCTTAGTAAGCTTTTATCTTGACGAGTGTTGGAATATATAAAAATATCTTATATTATCTTTGATATTATCTTTCATTTTTCGAAAGTATCTTGATATCGTAGGATTAGTTTATTTCCCTAATCAATTAGGATATGTAGTCTTGTATTAACATAGATAAAGATTAGTGTTAACTCTTTGTATTAAATCATAACTATCGAAATATCAAATTATATTCATAATTTAAAGTCTATTTTTTTCTCTTCCCTCCTTAATCATGAAATGATAATCTCCACTTCACCTTTATCTTATAGTTTGACACCACTTTTGTCTAACTTTTACGATTTGCTTGGACTTTGGATTCCACTATCAGTATCCACCTTAAATCGTCACAAATGCCTTTAAACATCACACTCTTTGTGCAGCTGTGGGGATGGTACACTGGGGGAGCCACATCGGCGTGGAGAAGGTCAATGCGGCAATATGAGACTTCTTTTAAGGCAACAACAGAGGGTTAGTAGTTCTGAGTTGATTTATAATTATCTGCACGCCATTGTCATAAATCAAAGTGATGAGTACCTAATGCATGTGATTTGTCTCGCATTGTTTTTATTTTTGTCAGATTATCTTGGGGAAATCTGATGTTTCTGGATGGGGAGCCTTCTTAAAGGTTATGATTAATGGATTTCTTTGTTTTCTAAAAATGTTAGCTTGTTCTGCTAACTAACTGATGATTACATTTCAGAATCCTGTTAACAAAAATGATTACCTAGGAGAGTATACAGGTGAACTGATCTCACACAGAGAAGCTGATAAGCGTGGGAAAATATATGATCGTGCGAATTCATCTTTCCTTTTCGATTTGAATGAGCAGGTATGTGTCTCACATGATCTGCATTCTCTTAACTTGAGCTGCTCTTGGTTCATCATTGACTTCCTTGTCTTTTATATGAGTGTGATCATACACTGTTTTGCTGCATTTCCGTTGCGTTTGGTCAATCTATAGTCCCTTCCCTCACATTTCTTTCTTGGCTAGCTATAACATTTGGATTTCAAACTGATTATTTTAGAATTTAAATCTGCTTTCTGTTTCTTCACCAGTATGTTCTTGATGCTTATCGTAAAGGAGACAAGTTGAAATTTGCAAACCACTCATCAAACCCCAACTGCTATGCAAAGGTGAGTCCGGAAAATCAGATTGTTGGGAGGTTTAAAACTTGTACCCCATTTACTTTGTGAAAACATTTTCTGTTTTCATTTCCTAAAATATGTGTTAGTTCACCTTGTTAACAAGGAGAATTATAGACTTTTAAAGTGAGTGATTGCAATGGAGAGAAGATAAAATGTTAGCTAAAGTCTAAAGATGAAGCATTTAAGGAAATGATGAAAATAGTTATTTTGACGTTTTCCTTGTTTATGGAAATGCAAAACAATTTTTCAATTCAAGAGTCTCTTTTCCCATTGTTAACAAGTAAAGCTAACACAAATTTAAAAAAAAATAAAAATAGAAAATGTTTTTGCAAAGTAAACGGGACCTTACATTTTGGATTCTGTAGCTTGAACATGATCTTTGAATTGTCACAATGATTGCTCTCTTACACTACTGCCATAGGTGATGTTGGTTGCTGGAGATCATCGAGTTGGCATATTCGCCAAGGAACACATTGATGCCGGTGAGGAGCTCTTCTATGATTATTGCTATGGTCCAGATCAAGCACCTCCATGGGCTCGTAAACCTGAGGGTTCCAAGAGAGACGAATCAGCAGTTCCACAAGGTAGAGCAAAGAAACATCAATCCCATTGATGAGCCATGGCCAATGTCCAGCTTGTACGAACTTGTGGCTTTTACCAGTATATTCTCAACAGAGACAAACTTGTGACATCTCATGGGAAAGACTTGAGCAACTGTCACTGAAAAGGAAACTAATAATTGATTTGTAGATGCTAATATGCCTTAAATTATGGGTAGGGTACAGTTAGATAATAAAATGGGCAAGAGATGAAGCACATCAATGTTGAGAGCAATAAGCTAGAAATTAGCCTAGCAGTTGGTATCCTGAGTATAAAATTTCCTTTTGGATGCCCAGCACATATTATTCTACAAACATTCTTGCTTATTTGGCATAATTTTTCATAAGATAAATATTCCTAATAGAGAAATAGATAATTCTTTCTTTGAGGGAATTCCACTCTCATCCTCCTACATGAGTCATTTTTGCTCATTGCTGATAGATAGAGTAGTGATATGACCTCCTCCAAGGGTTTTATTTTTCAGGCTGAATTGGATCAAGGACTTCCTACTAAGGAGTGTGCAAATTTTGAAACTAGAGTACTAGACTGGGGGGTTAATTCCCACTTACCAATACTACCAAAAGTTGTGTGAGCAGCTACAATACAAAAGAAAATCAGCCCTGATTTCCCAATTTGTTATTGGAACTTTGAACTCTTTTTATGAGAATAAGAGGGGGTTATTCCTAATTATCTACGCTACCCAAACTTGGAACTCGGAACTCTAATTTAAATAATATATATAAGGTTTAATTACACTTTTTCCCTATTTTTACTTGTTCGTAGAATTGGTCTTCCCTTTTAAAATCTAAGTTTTGGTTTCTTCTTCAAAATCCTAAACTCAAAAAATGGTGTCATATTTTAATCACTCAGAGATATGCTTTGACAATGTAGAATCATTCATATGCGCCTTTTAATTCATATGCACCGTCATTGTAAAGATTTTATACAGTTAATCAATTGTAATCTTTAGATCATTATAAACGTTTGACTTTTTTTTAGCAAATAAACGTTTGACTTATATCATAACAACATATAAAGTCATACACATAATTTGGTTGTGATGTTTTACAATGTGCATGAAAATTAAAATCAATCTAATTTGATATTGCGATTTGATTATTTCAATTATTAACTTGTTGTCCAAATGAAACCTTACGATCTGATTGATTGAGCAAAAAGGTGAACAAGAGAGTAATGAAGAAGATAAATATGGGAGAGAGTAAGAACCTCATTGTTTGGAATTGAAGCAAGAGAAAATTGGTTGAGAGTGATACTACTGCTTGCTAACGGAACCAAAAAGGTAAGATCATTGGCTTTGGTTAAATGGGTAGTGATTGTCTTCCCTCTATCAATAATATCTTCCTTGTTGAAGGATTATGACATAACCTATCAGATATATAGGTCAATAGGTAACTTTTATTAATGTAGTAATATGTGAAGAGTGTGGAAAAGACTTATAAAATCGAAGGGAGTGGGAGGTAGGAGCAGTAAATTATTTCACGATGAAAGGAAACATGTTATCCTACCATTGACATTGAGCATTATAACGACAGAGACAAAAACAAGGACTACAGCATTTATGAACTGACAGTTACACCAAATTTCCACCAGAGTTTATCTTTCTAGATAGTATCAATAAATGCTACGAAACCAAACATAAATAACCAAAGGAACACCAAATTCTAACCAAATCTGTTTAGGTTTATGGAAAGTGCTATGAATTAAAACACTGCCTCAACAATAGCATGCTTCTTTTTAGGGTATCCAATTCCAACCATATGGTTTAGGTACACTTTCCCATCCTTCACAGTAGCTGATGTAGCCAAACGATGTTTAGGCCCTGAGAATTTTGCAACAACAGAAGCTGTATTCCATCCATCTAAACTCTCCACTAATCTCCCTGAAGGATTTCCAACAACTACAACCTTATTAGGAGACAATAACTCTAATCCATCTCCAAAATAAAGTGGCCCTCCAATAACCTTAACTATCTTCACTTCCTCTCCCTTTGTTAAATCAATCTTGAACAAATTACCACTAAAAGTGTGAATTACTATTAAGAATCCATCTGGGTGGTACACAATTCCATTAAGCCCAACCAATGTTTTGTGCCACTCTTTTGGAGTGAATAGTGGACTTTTAATGATTGATATAAGGTTTCCATCAACCCCAACTTTCCATATTTTACTTGCTTTTACATCAGTAACATATGCATTGCCTTCTGCATCAACTGCAACATCGTCTGCAAAGGCTTTCTCATCACCTGCATTGAATGGGGAACCAATATTAAATAATTGAGTCAAAAATTGGATAGAGCAGTTGCAACTTTCAATTCACCAGCTAGCACATTTCAATATAGTAGCAATTTTAATAATCCCAACAATAACACCATAAATTAGTAATTAATATTGTCTTTCTTTTGTCTTTAACCTTCCAAAGTTCAACCAATAGGTACTACCTCCGGTCCTATACATAAAGTTTGGTCAACAGAAGAAATAGTAAATGTATTTAGTTTAAATATTAAACTAGATATATCAACTTCTATTGACCCAACCTATATATATATATATATATATATATATATATATATATATATATATATATATATATATCACTTATATATAAATGTTAAGTAGTCTGATTACATGAATCCCTAACCCTAATGCAACCCTAACACCCAAAATGACACATTTCTCCCTAACTTTTCTTTTGAAAGAAATTTATGAAGATTACATGAATCCCTAACCCTAATGCAACCCTAACACCCAAAATGTTCCTTGCTGAGAGTTGAACCACAGACCAACTTCTAATAGGTCACAGCTGTAACCACTGGATCACTAATGGTTTTTGTGACTTATAATTGCTTTTATTTTATATATATCTACGACAATTATAAAAAGGGGGGTTTGAATGAAGGAATTAAGTAGTGTTTTAATTAAATCTAAAATATTTTTATGCACAATCTAATATATTGATATATTTTGGTACTCAATTTGAGATATTTTTGAATTAAATCTAATATACTATTTTTATATTGAATATGTTAGAAAGTGATTTCTTAGTCCCCAAATTTTGCTAAAATATTTTTATGCACAATCTAATATATTTTGGTTTGTGATATGAAATATTTTAATACTCAATAATATATTTTTATACTGAATATGATATATTTTGGTACTCAATTTGAGATATTTTTGAATTAAATCTAATATACTATTTTTATATTGAATATGATATATTTTGGTACTCAATTTGAGATATTTTTGAATTAAATCTAATATACTATTTTTATATTGAATATGATATATATGATATATTTTGGTACTCAATTTGAGATATTTTTGTACTAAATCTAATATATTTTGAAGAGTAAACCCGTTAAATAGTTATGAGAGAAACCTAGCTCAGTTAAAAGGTTATAAATAGAGGATAGCATTAGAGAATTAGGGTTACAACAAACAAGAAAAGATTAGAGATCAAAGGAAAACTAGGGTTGTGGAGAGAAGAAGCAAGGAGACAAGTGAGAAGAACCTGGAGAGAGATTTTACCGTAGGAATATCAAATTCTGCAAACCAAAGGTAAGGGGGAGTCTCTATTCACCATAAGGGGGAGTCTCTATTCTCATTATTTTGGCCTAAAAAATAGGAAATTTCTATCTACAAATTTGTTGCTCACAACTCATTGTTGTGTGTGTTTTTTTACAGCAAAGTAGTAATGTCCATTATTTAAGAGACTCAACACGCCAAAATTGGAATGAAGGTAGTCAATGGATTCTATAGTATGTATTCTTTTCGTTAATCGTATTCTACTTTTTTTTTGAAGAATTTAATCTTATTCTAACTGATAACTAATAAAATTAATCCCCTTAAATGCTAATTCTTGGAGCAGAAAGTATGAACATGAACAAAAAACCATAAGTTCAACGAAGTAGCAATTTATGTTAATTCTTCTTTTCCAATTTTCTATTCCATTTTATTTTTGAACCATGTATTTGCTTTTTGTTTTGCTAATTTGTTCTTTGTTTTAATTAATTTTTCATGCATTCTTTTTGTAGACTGTGCACTTTTGAAGTAGAGATGTTATGAGAGAGCCATTTTTACTTGGTGTTTTGAAGTTAAGGTGTAGTCTATGTTACATTTTTTAGATGTGCAGTGTGTTTTAATTATGACTTTCTAAAACAACCCGTGCATCGCACGGGTCAAAGTCTAGTATATATATAATAGTAAATAAAGTCTAATTAAAGATTGACCATATTTTTTAACTGTTCCAATTGTTTTCACATTTTACCATACAATTAACTAATTGTGTTTTCCACTACAATGGTGATTGAAACGAAAAAGTTACCGAGTATTAAAACGTGCAATTAAGGTTGATCGTCAAAATTTGGTGAGCAACTCGATATCTAGATATGAGGTAGAACGTGTCTACCTACAGAGTTTTCATGAATAGAAAGGAAAAATAATCCATCGATAAAAACAAAGAGAACGATAAACGTGCCGGTCATGCATGGTTCGAGTAATTATATTGAATCATTAAAAATTGTGAATAAAGACACACAACAAATATCTATATATCCTTTGTCGATGCCGTTCTTCATATCCCAGCTGGCCCTTACTACGTTCCAAACATAACAAACCAACCATGCATATACTATTAAATTTCAAATAATAAAGAAAAGATTAAGTATCCAACAACCCACCGGTGCAAGTGATTGATGCATACAGTATGTGAATGTTGTATTCTATATCCTGAGGTGATCTTGAATATTGAGCTCGATTCCAACACAAAAAACATCTAATACCCATTTTCCTTTTTTTTTTGTATTTTTTTAGTTAACTCTTGTCATGTTGTAGGACCCAACCATGTTACTATTCACATTTTAAACATTACTTAGATTATATATTAAACAATTTTTTATTTATTATTATTTTTTTAAACTTAGTATCCGATCCAAAAGCTAACTAAGGGGAATGAAACAAACTTTAAGAGGAGCAAACTCCAAAACACAAGTCAACCACTAGATCAACCCCAAATAAATTTCTATACTAAATCTATAAATGAAATTAAAGTGTTCAATGAGTTAATTTATATTTGTTCTCTATACAAAGTGGTAATCATCACATAAAAGCTCAGACACACCGTAAGGTGGTTTGAACATAAATGAATGTGTCCAACCTAACGACTTCGGTATTTATCAATTGAGCTATTTACTCTTACGAACTTGAATGAGCTATTTATTTCGGTGAGAAATTGAATGTATCATTTTTATACTACCTCCGTTCCTTTTTAATTGTCACTTTTTGACATTTTACACAAACTAAAATAATCGATAAATGTCACTACTTTTGATACAATAATTTATCCTTTTACAATAATAGTCTCATTCATTTAATATCTTGTTTTATATATTTCTCTTTGTAATAAATAACTAAGGATAATATTGGTAAAACAACAATTAATATTGCATTGAACTTTGAAAGTGACAGTGAAATAGAAACAAATTTTTTCCACAAAAAAACACTTAAAAAGGAACGATGGGAGTATTTTATAACAAAAATTTATCAATATACTCTATCTAAGTCATTTGACAATTTTAAACATATTAATAACTATAGTTAATTTTGTACGAGAAAAAGAAATTAATGAAATGAAAAGAAGAGAGGGTAACAGCTTAACTAATATGAGATGATAATCAAAAAGGAACAAAATTTTTTTCAAAAGTGACAATAAAAAAGAAAAGGAGATGACATTGATAAAAAAAATATGAGATGACATTGATAGTGTAAAATAACATAAGTTGAAGAGTAATTAACAAACACTTTTTCCTAAAAACATGAATATATTCGGATTCAAGCATTGATGGTACACAAGTGGGTGAAAATGTTTTTTAAACTAGAGAAAAATATCTAATCGAATCAAATACTGTAATATAAAAAAAAAATGAACATGTAAGGAAGAAAAATACTTACTAGGACCAGAAAGTTGAGTAAGAAAGAGGCGTTTCCACGTAGAAAGATCATAAGCAACAAGCGCACTATAACGATTTCCTCTGACATCAGCGTTTACAACTAAAATCCGATTCCTACTCCGGTCAATCGTCATACCCAACGACGCATTTCCGGCCAACTCCGTTTCTTTCAGTACAGTCACTTCTTCCAATACTGTTCCCTCTGGCGATTCCTTCTCCGGTACGGAAATTTGACCGATACCACCTTCGAAAAAAGAGTTTATGAAACGGTGGTTATCGGAATCCCACTTTGCACATTCTCTGAAAAATCCTTTGCTGTGATAGTGGTAGACGTGAGTTGAGGGTTGAGTTCGTTCGAGAGAGATGATTATGCCGATGGGTATGGCTGTGAGAAGGAAGAGAATGGCGAGGAATTTTGGAGAACAGAGACATGAACAAGCCATGAGAGAGAGAGTGTGTGTGTTTGGGTTTGTGAAAAGAGATTTCCAAAAGAGAAAAATGGAAATGGATTTTAGATCCTTATTAGGTGGCAATTGGGTATGGAGTAAATGGACCCCACTACCCATACATGTTTGAAAGTCGTGATACTCTTCTCAGCAAGCATGGTCCTCGTGTGACATTTAGATCTATTTTCAACAAAAAAAAAACACATTTAATTAAAATCAAATTATTTTATACATATATGTCATTTAATAAATATAAAAATACATTAATTATCATATTCATTGATTGATGCTTAAAATAATTTTTTTTAAAGAAGATAAAATGTGCGTGAATCTAGTCACTAGGCTATTTAAAAAAATATTTGTTTTTAAGGAATGTGTGAAATAATTTTACATTGAAGATAAAATTAAGGAGTAATAGTTATATTAAAATGTCATATTAGTACATCAATGTACTTACTTATTATAATATCATTCTCTATAAATATTACATATTGTCATATCAGTCTCTGTATGAAAATAGTTAATGTCAGCATTTAATAATTATTTTAAAGTCAGATAATTTTGACTAACGAAGTGCACAAGTAATGACTATTTTAAAATTTAGATATATTGTAGAATTATTGTGACTACTCGTTATACAAGAGACCAGAATAATTATACATGTTTGAATTTTAAGATTATGTATGTAGTTTAGCAAATAAAACTATTCAATTGTTTTTAATATAAAAAATTATAATAGAATAAACCAGCCTTATTACATTTATTTTAGTTTTTAATAACAAAAATTTTAAGATTATGTATGTACATGCAAAACTTGGAAAAATATTAAATACAAAATTTCAGGTTGAATTATTTATTTGATTTCCATAATAATGTTTTGAAAAATATTAAACAAATTTATATTTTATTTTTGTTTCAAATAATGACTACTATTTAAATTTCATATAAAACATTATTTCTACTTCATAATCATATAGAAATATACACAAAATGATTTGATGCAATGTATATCGCCATTATAAATGTATATCAATTCTTAAGGCAATTATTATTACTAAACATATATAGAAAACATAATAAAGAATCCCAATTCACATGGTCAGCGTCAGGAGGTGGTAGCGTGGGGGAATGGGTTCGATCCCTAGCTTCTGTTTTCCTAGTACACTACTCCCTCCGTCCCAAATTATAAGCAAAAAAAAACTCATTTTCTTTGTCCCAGATGACCAATTTCTATCGTATTTAATTATGTTATTTCAAAAAATCATCTTTTCCAAAGATAAATTAAATGCAAATTGCATTCATTTTGTCTCCCTTTCATTTTCTCTATAACTAATAACCAATGAAAATTGTTTTTACATCTTTCTATGAAACTTATTCCAAGGATAACACAAGAAACTATACTACAAATTACTATGTTTTAGTTTTTTTAATAAGTGTGAAATGATTTTTTTTTGCTTATAATTTGGGACGGATGGAGTATTTAACATTCTTCTTAAAAAAAATATTTGAGTATAAAATAACAGTTTGTTTCAATCACAGCATTGCTTTAAAAAACATTTACAGTTTAATTTATAGTTTATTTAATCTATCAAATAAAAATAAGTCATATATTCCCCCTTTCCTCCATGATTATCAATTCAAGCATACATTTATCGTTAAATATATTTTTAGCTACTATAAAGTATATATAGTAAATTCATGTTTTTAATTATGTTTTTAATGATTGGTTTGATTTGGCTACATTCCTCGTTATGATATGTATTGTAACTTTCAGAACAATAAGGAGACGCACTCTCTCTTTGTGTAAGCTTTATGGAAATAAGCTAGGATGGTGCAAAAGAACCATGCTTTTGTGGAATGTAGATTATAAGCTTTCTAGTTTTTTAATTAAAGGGCCATGCTTAAGAAAATAAGATATTGAGTGTGTGGTTGAGATGTAATAATTGATGGGGCTAAAAGTCTTTATGGGAACTTTAAAGTTTAATGATCTTGTCCGTGAATTTTTAGCATAAATGGAGGATATGAGTAGAAGAAATGGTGAAGGTGTGCGACTAAGATGAAAATGGAGGAAGAAAGACGAGAAGAAGATGGAAGAACCAAGATTTTTAAATATGAATTTTTTGCCTTCTCGTTTTTTGGTTTTGGTACCTCTAACTTTGTGACTCAGCACGTGGAACGACACATCAGTGTCGTCTGCCACATCACACGCCGCTATGTCATCTTATGTTTGAAGTAAAGTAATATCACAAGAAAGGGGGGGTTGAATTGTGATGTAATTAAAAATTACCTATTAAAAATCTCAACAATAAAGCTTAGTAAATAATATTTGGTTAGTCAAAAAATATTCAAATATGTGTGTAAGTGTGAATGATAAATATAAAGAGATAAGGAAGAAAGATCACACACAAAATATATCCTGGTTCACCCAACGTGGGCTAGTCCAGTCCCCACAGTACTTGTGAGATTTTCCACTAGGTAGTTGAGTTATGACTTAATCTCAACCCCTTCTTTCTTTTAGATAT
This sequence comes from Medicago ruthenica, assembly GCA_018208015.1. NCBI lineage: Eukaryota > Viridiplantae > Streptophyta > Magnoliopsida > Fabales > Fabaceae > Medicago > Medicago ruthenica. Next base: position 24,363,191 of record CM031371.1, on the reverse strand, counting down.
TCTTTGATCTTTACAACAATTTCTTTCAACCGTTACGGGTTTAGACACTTGCTGTTACGAGCAAGCTTTTATACATTGTGTGCCTTCTGCACAATATCAATTTCTTTACAAATGAAAGTTGATTTGAAAAGTATTAATCTTTTTTAAAGATGTAATACACGAAAATGAGCAGCTTGCTCAAACTAGGATTTTGTTCTTGATTGATTTACACTTGATACGAAAGAGGTTGTAAATGAAGTTTTCCTTTTGTTATTTCCTCAAAAAGTTGTGTCTTTTTCTTTTGTTGTAGTCCTCTATTTATAGGAGAAGATGTCTTCTTATCTTTCGTCAAACTTGCAGGCCAAGGCTTTATGTAAAACTTGAGATGAGATTGATCTCTGCCAGTTGAGATCGATCTCTGCGAATGCTGGAGCCTTGTTCCTTTTTCTGCGTGTCATTGCCTTAATATTTCTTGTTGTATGTTCAATCCTGGACCCAAAGAAAGGGACTTTTGTACTAGGTAGTAGCTTTCCTTGTCATGTACGAGGTGACCATAAAGAGAATATCCAAAGGATCATAGATTTACATGGTATCACTTTTGTCATATTTTCTTGGTGTGTTGTCGCAATAATATTGGTCACTCTTATGCCTTGTTGGCTGAGTCCTTTTTTGCATATGGAATTAAATATGTTCTTTTTGTCCATATGCTTATTTGAAGTAAGCTCTTATGATATTAATTCTTTGTCATGACATATTTCATTCTTCCAATATTTATTGCTTCCTTAAATGTGACAACCTTGAAACTTTCATGGCCTTGTGTGTTTTTGCTTGTTTAGAATATTCCAACACTTTTGAGACCAAAGTTGAGAACAATCTCTTCAAACATAACTTTGTGCTTCCCTTGATAATCCTTTAATGTTTTATACCTTTTGGCTTAAAAGAAAACACTCAAGAGCACAAGTTAAATTACAATTAGGATCAGAATTAATAAAACTTAATTTAATATGTTTGTTATCTTTAAAACTTAAATTAGGGATTTTGATTTTATCTCAACAATCTCTCCCTTTTTGAAGATGACAAACTATTTGAATTAAGGTTTTATTATAAAATTCTGATGTGTTTTAATAAGCTTAAATACACAGTGAATTTATCAATAAGCTCCCCCTGAATTCAAGCATTTAATTTCAATAAGCCCCCCCTCAATTTATAAAGCTTTTTTAAGAAAAAGAAGAAGTATGCAAGGATTTTGTTTGAACCAAAATATCATTCATTCATTCCAAAATAAGTTGTACAAAGGGATGATCATTTGTCATTACATATTTCATGGTTCAACAAAAAAAAGTTCCTAGCTTAGAATTTAAAAAACATAGAAGAATTCAGAATTTAAAACAAAGCAGAAGTAGTAGCAAACAATTCTAGATTTCTGGGAGCCAGATAAAGTCCAATTCATTTCTCCCCCTTTGTCATGTTCAAAAAGAAAGGGGATGGCCTAAAACTGGAAGTGGTGCGCATGACTAAGGCTTGGAAGCAGGGTTGGATGAAGAGGCACCAAAGGTTGGTTTGGGAGGGGTAACACCGAACCTATGACAGAAGTCAGAGATGAGCCATTCACGTAAATTTGCAACATCAAGAACAAGAAAAGTCTGCATATTGTAAACAAGATCGAGCTTTTCCATGATAGGAAGCAGTGAATCATTCATAGCAGGAATGGGTGGATTTGGTGGTGCAGGAGTGGCTTTATGAGAAGCAGCGATGTGAGGTGGTGGTGCAGATTGGCCATAACTTTCGAAAGTACCAAATTTGAAGGTAGAGAAGGAATTGAGAAATCACTAAAAGTTGTTCCAAAGTAGGTTTTGACTGGAGCAAGATGAGTAGTTGACGGACTGGGAGACTTGAATAAAGCATCCAAAAAGCTAGAACCAAACACAGGAGGAGGGCTTTCCATACGAGGACCAAAGAGTGGAGACATCACAGTTGTTTCAACAGAAGTATTGTTTGGAAAAAATCTTTCAGCATGTTCGAAATTTGTATTATCAAGGATGTGGGATAGAAAAGGGGAATTGAGATCAAATTGAAGAACAGAGTTTGAGGCTTGATTTTGTTGCTCAAATTCTTGAAGTGGAGGCGCTGTAGTAGGAGGAATAGGGACAGATTCACTATTTTTCGAAAAGATAGCGTTGAGAAGATCTTCCAAACGCGCATTTCCTTTTTCTTCCCCTGTTTTTGTCACATTTGTTTCAGCTTGATCCAGGATAGAGTTTGGTTTTGGAATGTCAGTTGATGGAGTTATTTTCATGTAAGCAATGTCTCTTGGTAGAAATTCTGAACAGACAGTGTCAAATTTCTCATTGTCAAGATTAATCTCAAATTTTTTGAAAACCAGAGTGAGCAGCATTCCGTATGGTACACAAGATATTGGTTTTTTAAGACTGGCAGCGTGAATCATATGTTGGATAATTATGTAAAGAAGATTGATTTCAAGCCCATGAAACAGGTGGTACATTACCAGAATGTCAGTTTCTGTGACCTTGTGATTGCTTCCTTTTCGAGGAGTAATACAGTGTTGACACAGATTGTGAAGCAATTTGTATTCCTTCTTGAGGTTTGCCGAAATGAGATCATCATCAGACTCATACTTCACAAACATTTCATGAATGAGGGTGAATCTGGACAAAACAGCAGCAACATAGCCTAGTCTTCCGTAGCATTTTGGTTCTTCTTAGGAACATCAAAGATGGAAGCTAAGTCTTCAGCAAATAATTTGATCACTTTGTCTTGAATTTTGGAAACAATGAGGCTTTTATCTGGGTAGGTTTCGGCCATAAAATAGAAGTTCCTTACAACTGCTGGGTAGTGAGTTTCTTTGATTTGAAAGAAATTTTCCCAGCCAAGAGGTTGCATGAATTTGAGAAGATCAACACCTTCTTTCAGCAGCTTCTCAGAGTTGTAAACCATTCCTACGCTGATTGGTCGTAAGGCCCATTTTTCTTTGAAAATGTGATCAAAAGCAGGATCATGCAGAGGAATGTGAGGTTTCAAAGTTGTTGAGCAGGATTTGAGGGGTTTCTTTTTCTGAACCGAGGCTTTGAAATCCCTTTTGATTTTCTCGACTTTCTCAGCATTTTTCTCAGCGTTAGTTAGAGTTTTCTTCATGGTTTTGAGAGGATGTTCGTCATATGAGTCCAGATCAACGAACCATACATCATCATTCTTCTTCTGGCTTTTGGATGAGATTCACATGGATTTACGGACGGGTCTTCTTAGGGTTTCAGAAGACTTAGCTTGTCTGGGTTTGTGAGAACGAGTGTAGGTCTTGAGTGGTGCAGAGGTTGTTTGGCTTTTGGGAGGAGAATAAGAGAGGGTCAATTTCTGGGTTAGGGTTTGGAGAGGGGTTGAGAGGCGACGGTGGTGGTGGAAGAGACAGCGAACGGTTTGGAGAGGGAGAGCGCGAGGAGATAGAGAAATCAGAGTGATTTCCTTTGGTTTGCCATTTTTTGGTAAGATGAAAGGTTTGAAAGATGAAGAAAGAATTTCTGGGTTTGGCTTTTTATAATAGAAGATGATGATTGCTGGGTTTAGAGAAATGGGGATCGGTTGAGTGAGAAAGGAGATTGAAGAGATATTGAGATGAATGATGGATTGAATAGAGTAGGTTAATGATAGGACATCCATAGCCGAAAATTTCTTGGGAAGGAGGAAAAACAAGTCTGAGAAGTACTTGGTAAGTGAAAGGGTTATGATGATAATCATTATCCAGGGGTTAAACCATTAACTCACCAGGTAGAATTTCAAGGGTACTGGGAAAGAGAGAGGCCACGTGTGAGGGACAAAGAGGAGAGTGAAGAGTCTTTTTGTTTTTTTTATTAATTATGAAATGAAAAGTCAACAAAAATAATTTAAAAAGGCTTTTTGATAATATTTTATTTTTCTTTAATAAAATTAAATCTCTCCTCCACAAGAGGTTTTGTAAAAATGTCGGCTAATTGATTTTCGGTATCAATAAATAAGAGTTATATCTTCTTCTTATTTACGTGATCACGAATAAAATGATGTTTAATTTCTATATGCTTTGATCTTGAATGCTGAATAGGATTTTTTGATAAATTTATAGCACTGGTATTATCACATAAAATTTTAATATTTGCGTACCTTAGTGAAAAATCTTCTACTTGATTTCTAATCCATAATATCTGTGAGCAGCAGTTTGCAGCAGATATATATTCTGCTTCTGTAGTTGATAGAGCTATAGTGTTTTGTTTTCTGCAACACCAACTGATTAATGTTTCACCAAGGGATTGACATGCGCCACTTGTGCTTTTTCTTTCTATTTTGTCTCCAGCATAATCAGCATCACAATATGCCATAAGATTAAAGTGAGAGCCCTTTTTGTACCAGAGACCTATGTCAGTTGTGCCAACAAGATATCTAAAAATTCTTTTGATAGTTATATGATTTGATTCTTTAGGAGCTGTTTGAAATCTAGCACACAATCCTACTGCAGAGACAATATCAGGTCTGCTTGCATTTAGGTATAACAAAGATCCTATCATTGCCCTGAATTCTTTTTCTGGAAACGAAGTTCCATTTTCATCTTTGTCTAAACTGGATGATGGATACATAGAAGTTGTCATGATTTTGGCTTCATTCATATTGTATTTCTTGAGAAGATCTTTAACATATTTTTCTTGAGAAATAAAAATGCCATCCTTGTGTTGTTTGATTTGTAAGCCTAGAAAGAATCTAAGTTCACCCATCATACTCATTTCAAATTCACTTTGCATAAGATTGGAAAAATCTTCACACAATTTTTCATTTGTTTCTCCAAAAATAATGTCATTAACGTATACTTGAACAATAAGCAAGTCATTTTTATCTATTTTTCGAAAGAGTGTGGTATTAATTTTTCCTTTAGAAAAACCATTTTGTAACAAAAATGTGTTTAATCTTTCATACCAGGCTCTTGGGGCTTGTTTAAGTCCATAGAGAGTTTTGGTTAGTTTAAACACATGTCTTGGGCTTTTTTAATCTTCAAACCCAGGGGGTTGATGAACATAAACTTCTTTATTTGAAAAAGTTTTATGCAGTTATGTGTTGCATATGCAAGTAAAATTATTATGGATTCCAGTCTTGCTACTGGAGCATAAGTTTCATCATAGTCAATCCCTTCCTGTTGATTATATCCTTGTGTAACTAGTCTTGCCTTGTTTCGAGTCACTTTTCCTTCTTCACTAGTTTGTTTCTAAAAACTCATCCAGTACCAATAATAGATTGATTTTGATGTTCAGGTACTAAGGTCCAAACTTGATTTTTCTCAAATTGTAGTAATTCTTCTTTCATAGCTTCAACCCATGATTGATCAGTGATTGCATCTTTTATGGATTTGGGTTCAATTTGTGAAATCATTGTCATATCATTGTTTTGAAAAGATCTTCTTGCTCTTATTCCATCTGTTGTTTCTCCAATGATTTGATCTTGTGGATGATAGTCAACTGTTCTCCAAGATCTTGGAGGACTTTGAGGTGGTTCTTCATTTGGAGATCTTTGGATGGAGCTTTCAGGATTTGAGTTGTTTTGAATTTCATCTTCTTCTTCCTCAATGATTTTTCTTTGATTTTCAAGTTCCTCAAATTCGTCAAACTTGATATGCATGCTTTCTTCCAGAGTTCTTGTTCTTAGATTGTAAACTCTATATGCTTTTGATGTAGAGGAGTATCCTAAAAATACTGCCTTGTCTGATTTTGAATCAAACTTTCCTAGAACATCTTAGTTGTTCAAAATGTAACAATAACAACCAAAGATGTGAAAATATGAAATGTTTGGCTTTCTTCCTTTCCAGAGTTCATACGGGGTTTTGTTTAACACTTTTCTTATTGAAACCATATTCAAGATATAGCAAGAAGTATTTATGGCTTCTGCCCAAAAGTTCTATTTTTCCTTTCTACAACACCGTTTTGTTGAGGTGTTCTAGGACAAGAAAAAAATATGAGATATCCCATTTTCATTAAAGAAGTGTTCAAAAGAAGAGTTTTCAAATTCTCCCCCATGGTCACTTCTTACGGAAATGATATTGGTTTCTTTCTCATTTTGAACTTGTTTACAAAAAGTTTTGAAAGTTTCAAAAGAATCATATTTGTGTTTTAAGAATAAAACCCAAGTGAATCTGGAGAAATCGTCAACGATTACAAAGCCATATATTTTTCCACCAAGACTTTCTATTGAGATAGGTCCAAATAAGTCTATGTGTAATAGTTCAAGGGGTCTTTTTGTTGAAATAAAATCTTTTGGATGAAAACTACTTTTAACTTGTTTTCCCTTGATACATGCTTCACATATCTTATCCTTCTCAAAATTATTTTAGGAAGTCCTCTTACTAGATCAAGTTTTGATATTTTAGAAATGGTTTTCATATTTATATGTCCATCCCTTTTGTGCCAAATCCATTGTCCTTTTCCAGAGACATAAAACAGGATTCAACAGGGAGTTCATCTAAGTATAAAACATAAACATTTTTGTTTCTTGATCTTGTAAATAAGATCTTTCCTGAAGACTCTTCTCTTACTTGGCATGTGTGAGGTTTGAATGTTACTTCAAAACCATTGTCACACAATTGACTGATGCTAATTAAATTGTGTTTTAAACCTTCTACAAATTGAACATTTTCAATTTTTGCCGAATTTATCTTACCAATCATACATTTACATTTCATTCGAGCTTGTTCATTATTACCAAAAGTTACTAAGCCTCCTTCTTTTTCGATAAAAGAGAGAAAACTTTGTTTATCTCCAGTCATATGTCTTGAGCATCCACTGTCCAAGTACCAAGGCCTTTTCTTGACTGTCACGAGACATTCCTGCAGTAGAAGTTAGTAGTGTCTTGGGTACCCACATCCTTTTGGGTCCTTGATGATTAGCGTTGTTTTTAAAAGATCCTTCTTTATGAAACTTAATGAATCTTGTTTTAAATGTGTATCTTTTATTTTGAGAAGCTTGTTCTTTTTTCTTTTTAAAACAAAATTTTTCGAGATGTCCATATTTTTCACAATATGTACATTTATATCTTTCAACCTTTTTATAATAAAAAATTTTTCATATAGTTTTTGTTTTTGATTTGTTTTAAAACCAATGCAAGCTTTATCAAAAACACTTACTTGTGACCCCATGATTTTTTGAAAAGTTTCAGTGGATTTTACAAAATTTATGGTATCATTTTTTAATTGATGAACATTTTTCTTTAAAGCATTGTTTTCTTCTTTAGTTTTATTTTTTCAAAAGTTTCTTTTGGTTGAGAGTTTTGAATTGTTTTGAGAAGATTTTTATATATATTTTCCGAATTTTCTTTTTCCTTTTTAAGTTCAATATTTTCCATTCTTAGTTTTTCACAGGTTTGTTCGAATTGAAAAAAAGATTATCAAAAAAGATGTTCAATTTTTTCACAAGATGAGCAAGGTTCAGGATTTACCTCTATTGTATGAATTTACCATTAGGCATAGGTTTGCTTGTTCATCTTCATTTGTTGGTTCTTCTGGTTCATCCCACGTGGTTAAGAAGGATTTTTGATTGGATTGATAATTGTTTGATTTTCTTTTGTTTAGTGGACATTCAGATTTGTAATGTCCCAATTTGTAGCATCCATAACAGACAACATGACTTTTGTCAACTTCTGTTTTCGAGTTTTCTTTTCTTGCTGGAAAATTTCTTTTGTATTGATCTTTTCTTTGTATCATTATTTAAAGTCTGCGAGTAAGAAGGATAATTTGATCTTGATTGTCTTCTTCGTCAATTTCTTGTTGTTGATTTTCGAGATTTATTTCTTTTTCTTGATTTTGAGATTCTTGATTTGTTTTGAAGGCAATCATTTTGCTTTTGTTTGAGGATTTGTCCTCTTGCATAAGCACTTCATGAGCTTTTAGAGATCCAATTAGATCTTCTAATCTGATTTTTGGTCAGATCTTTCACTTCTGTTATGACAATTACAATGTGTCTCCAGGATTTTGGAAGACATCTTAGAATTTTTCTTACTCTCTCATGAGTAGTAAAATTCTTTTCAAGAGAACGCAACTCATTCATAATGATAGTAAACATTCCATACATTTCATCTATGGTTTCAGTTTCTTTCATTTCGAATAGTTAAAATTTGCATACACCAATATCAATTCTTGTTTCTTTCACGTGACTGGTACCTTCATGGTGAATTTTCAGCGTGTCCCAAATATCTTTGGCAGTTTTGCATTCTTGTACTATATCGTATTCTTCCCTGCTCAAAGTCATGGTTAGAAATAATTTAGTTTTAAAATTTAATAGAACGCATTTACCTTCCTCTTCTGACCAGTCTTCTTGTTTTTTGATATTTAGATCTTCATCATATGGAATATAGTTTCCATTCTCTATTACAGACCACATATGGTTATCTTGTGATTGCAAGAATAGTTCCATTTTTCCTTTCCATAAGTAGTAGTTAGCTCCCTCAAAGAGAGGTGGTCTGGTTGAGGATCCCCCTTCGGACATGAATTTTACTTTAGACATTTTTCTCTTTGCTGGATCTTTTCCTCGTACACTGTTAAGTTGTAATATCCCGTTTAGATGTAACTTTTATCGGTGATTGAGGATTAAAATGGAAGCAATGGCAAAGTTGTAATATTTTTGAAAGAGAGGATTTTATAAGGGGGAAAGCAAGATATTTTCCCATTTTATTCCTTCCATTCTCTCTCTAAAGGGATGCAAGCTTCTCCCTCTTTTTCCCTCACTAAAACTCACGCCATCCATCTCCCTCCCTCCAAAGATCTTTGATTTTCATCTTAAGCTCTCCATCCTCAAGCAAGCACAAATCTTGGAAGCCAAGAAAGAAAGGAGAAGATGGATCAAGCTAGGGTTTGGTGATTGGAAGCTTGGCAAGGATCAGAGCTAGCTAAATCAAGGTGAGTTCCTTAGAGTAGCAATTTACCCCTTTGGGTTAGTTTTGTGTGAGATCACAAACTTAATTGCTAAGATTTAAGTAGAAAGATAGTATTTTTCCCCTATTTGATACTTATGCTTAATTTCATTTAATCCTTGGGTAAAGTACGTTTTTATAGTTCAAAATAAGTCCCTGGCATATTTTCATTGATCATTGGATAACTGGGTACCAAGGTTTTTAAGATTAAACATGTTTTTCTGAAAATTATGTGTTCTGCTACAGTCGCAGAGCGGCGCTCAGGGTCGCAAAGCGAAGTAGCAGAGCTTGGCTACTGCTTAGCCATCACCTAGACTTCGCCCTACAAAGTGATCAGAAGCTAAGTTCGCAAAGCGAAGTTTTCAGACACTCTGCGAAGCTTCAGACTCAGGATCACCAAGTTCTGAAGGTTCAGACTCTGAAGTTCAGAGTCTGAAGGTTCAGACGTAGGATTTCGCAGAGCGAAGTCAAGGGGTCGCAAAGTGAAGTTGCCCAGAAAGGCATAATATGTATATATATATATATATATATATATATATATATATATATATAAAGAATAATAAGAACAAGTTAATAAAAGGACTAGATGTGTCTCCTGTCTGCTCGTTAGTTAGTATACAGGGGGTTCCAGATTAAGCTGGAATGGTGAAGTTACCGTCAGTAAGGGCAGCTACACATCAAAGTCAAGAAAGATAATGTGTCTCCTGTCTGCTCGTTAGTTAGTATACAGTGAAGGTGAGAAAAACACACACACAAGAAGGGGGGGTTGAATTGTGTGACTCTAAAAACTTGTTCTTTTCTTTTTCAAAGACTTAGCACAAGTTCAGAACCAGGTTCTGAACTGTTATCAGAATATATGCAGCGGATTAAACAAGTAAAAGAGATAAGGGAAGAGAGGCACACAGAAATTATACAGGTTCCTTCTCAATGTGAGAAGTAGTCCTGTCCCCTTGTTGTCCAACAAGAGATTTTCACTATAATCTGAAGATTACACAATGCTCAACCACACAGGAAGAGACTTCCAGTTGCTCAATCACAAAGAAAGAGACTTCTATGCTCAACCACCAAGGAAGAGGCTTCCAATGCTCAAGTCACTAAGACAAGAGACTTCCCAATGCTCAAGTCACTAAGACAAGAGACTTCTGACTCAGACCACACAGGAATGAGGTTACAATTGCTTAGTAAACAGACTAAGACTTAAGGGACCAAACTGGTTTACAAAATGAAATAGTTTGGGATGAACACTTGATCAAATATCAGAGGTGTTCTCTTAATACAACTCAGGTTAAGACTCTTAACCTTAAGAAATTCTAAATTACAAAGATGAAAGAATTTCTAAGAGGTTGGGTAACTTGCGTATTTTTGACAGCAAAACAGAGCAAGAGTTCAGTTCTTTGTTTCAAGAGTCTTAGACACTTTCTTCTTCAAATCTTCTACCTTTTATAGATGAAAATAGAGCTGTTGAAGATTTGCTTGAATTGAGGAATTTAGCTGTTGCAATTGGACTAGGTTACTGCAAATGTGTGCTGCACTTTATCAGTCAGAACAGAGCAGGTGCCATTTTTGAATTGGCCCACCTTAAAAACTGGAGAATGTTTGGGTCAAGGAGACAACTGTTCCATTGAGTTGTTCTGACACATCCAGGCATTAAATGCGCACAGTACTGGACAAAATCCATGCCACATCAGCTTCAGAAGCTTCTTAGTGAACAGTGATCAGAAGCTGCTTCAGTTGTACGGATCAGAAGCTGGCTTCAGGAGTTGACTGTTGTGTTGACTTCATCAGAGGCACCCAGACTTCAGAAGCTGCACTTCAGGAGCACCACTTCAGGAGTACTTCAGAGGCTTCACTTCAGTAGCACTTCTTCAGGAGTACTTCATAGGCTTCACTTCAGTAGCACTTCTTCAGGACCTCTTCAGAAGCTCTTACTTCAGAAGCACTTCTTCAGAAGCATTTCTTCAGGACCAGTTTTCCTTTTAGCTTTGCAACCATGCTTCTTGGCTTTCCTTCTTGCTCTTTAGCTTGTTCTTCATAACCATTATCAATCAATACTTATCAAGCATGTGGTTCTGAAACACTTGAACAAAGCATTAGCAAATAACCAATTTTCTCTTTAATACTTTGTTATCATCAAAACTACAAAGAGAAATATGTTTACACAGAAATGTTCCAACAATCTCCCCCTTTATACATAAGAGAGTTGTTAAACACATTTTGTTCCAACATACAGGGGGTTCCAGATTAAGCTGGAATGGTGAAGTAACTGTCCGCGGGGGCAGCCACACAAAAGTAAGAGGAGTCCGGTGTTAGCCTGATATGATAGGAATTTCACCGGTAGCAGGGAGAGGTATTCTGGGGTTACTCCACCTGGATGCACTCCATAAAATGAACCAAGATAATGTATTGTTTGTTCAACGCTAACTTCTAACTTTATGTTATGAAAAGATGAATATGTATATATATTATATACTAAGAGATAAGACAAAGTAGTCACCAGAGAAAAGAAAGTGATCGTAGGATGTCCCCAGATCACTAAGTATAAGACTAAGTATAAGATTAAGTTTATGATTAAAGACATATAGCGATCCTATATTTCCCCTGATCGCGGAATGTGTAGAGAAAGACGGCGATCGTAGGAATCCCCAAGATTGCCAAGAGTAGGCACGGCGACCCTAGGTTTTCCCCGTGGTTGCCAACAGTAGGTTGGGCTGGAGCTCACTGAGACATTATGTCTCATCCCAATTCTTCTGGTGCAGGTTTTCAGGTAAGCAAGAGGTTCGTGAAGAAGATCATCAGGGAGATACTAGATTGGAGTGTAGTTGCTCGTCAATGTACAAGCTCAGAAGATTATCATTATTATGTATAAGTATTCATTTTTGGTATTCGGATAATTGAATAAACGAGCCACTTGTACTCTTTCCGTTGTATGTATTAATATTATTATTGAAAATTTAAATGTATCCAGTATCAGTTTAATGTGTATGCTAATATTCTAGATTACATTAGCATGGGTGTTACAATTGGTATCAGTGCTGGTTGATTCAGACCGTGCCTTGGGTCATTAAAAATTCAATAAAGTAGTGGGACCATTGGGTTCTGGATGTTGTTCTAAATGTCACATCTAGTTGAGCCTGATCAACTCAATCTAGTATATGACAGTTAGGATAAATGTCTGATAGCTGAATGTGACCAAGGAGGAAAGAAGTTTATGAAGAGCGAAGTTTATGGCGTCTAATTTTAAGACGGGAATTAGCAAAAGAGTAACCAATGCCAAATGGTGGCCATCATAGCGTAAAGTAACGAAGCCTGTTAGTGGCAAGGTTTCAGAAACATAAAAGATATTTAAAAGTAAGGTGAAGCACCTCAACCCAGTTGGACGCGTCGTTGGACGATGCCTCGTCTACGTAAAACATAAGGATTAAGGAATCATGGGATACTATAAGGAATGACTGGGAACCCTGACGGGAACCGCAGTTTGAGTAAGTGAGGTGTGGACTAAGTAACAATTCAGAGTACAGGGTTAAGGAATTGTAGTACCAAATCTAGAGACTTGAAACGTGGAATTATCAGTCGGTTTTGAAAACCTCTAGACTCCCAGCAAAGATAGAGTGTTGAAGAATCGAACTCGAATCGGATGTGATTTTAATGTCCAAACAGTTAAGAGAATTAATTATGGATTAAGGGAATTATTTGGACAGATGAAGCTAACCACTCAAATATGGTCATTGAGCGTGAATCGCAAGTAAATTTAATCCCGCATCTCCCCAACCATAAATGCCAGATTTGTGAATTTAGAAGAGAAGATGGTATGCAACCTAAGAACTAAGATGGATGAATAAGTGGTAATAATAAGACCTGTTGCATATCGAAGCGTGAATCAGATATTCAGACGTGTCCTAATAGTAAGAAGATTGGAAATAAGCTAAGCTTAACTGGAATTTTACCCAATGAAAGGTCGATATCGAATGATAAGTTGTTGGAATTTAGTGAACTGATGGACGAACAAAGTCGAATTTCCTTGATTGAATGAAGAAGGCAAGTTCAAGATAACACAAGATTAAAGTAGACTAGTTTTTGAAGGATAATCAGGATTTTAGCCGAGAAATTATGTTGAGGCTTTACTATCAGGAAGTTTATGGTATTGCTTGGTATAATGAATGATCATTCAGATAATAGAATCAGATTTTGAATTGTTAATGCAGTAACGAGTTACTGGGAGAATCTAATGGGTAATGATAAAGTGTTGAAGTTTAAGATCAGTTAGTCGAGTACTCGAAGAGACGTAACCTATAATTAAATTTACCAGAGGACCAATGAGAGCTTGAGACGATTTTAAATGGCTTGTTCCCGAAGGAACTCGAAGGGTAACTTAAGGGACATGATAGAGTTATGAGACCTAAGCTGTCTCGGAAAAGAGTATGAGTATGGAACCCTACGGATAAGAATGAAAAGGGAAAGTAAACGGGACTCGATTCATTAGTAGATTCAGTATATAAAAGATGTGAATTTCCAAGAGTCATAGAATGTTTTTAGAAGTTGCCACAAGTGTTTGTGTGTGAACTTAAGTTGCCTCAGGTATGCTTCCAGTCGGGTTTCTGCAATGTTTAATGATTATACATGATGAGCTGACCAAGAGATGGTTACAGAATTCAGGATATGGAGAGTAAAGTTAGAACCAGAGTATAAGCTGTTTGACAGGGACATTGTTGGGCTTGTAACAGTTGCTGAAAACCGTTTACAGGTTTTGGCGTATTATCGTGAAAGTAAGAATATGGTTTATGTCCGAAAGGAAACACAAAGTCAGGTGATGACCAATCCGTAAGTTAAGCAGATGGTTTAAGCCACAAGAGAAACAATAACGTCAGATGGTTTTGTTATGGTAACTACAAAGTGATAAAGTAAAAGGATTGGTCAAGCAAATTTTATTTGGCAATAGTGGTGTATTGCTCCAATTCTAACTCGAGTTGTTAAGAATCAGAGTTGCGCAGCGGAGTAGCAATCCAAGAAAGAATTAATGAACAATGCTAAGTTGAAGCTTAGGGAACGAGAAAGTGTTAAGTGCTTAATTCTTATAATACGGAATAGCAGTAAGTAGAGACGACCTGAACATATCACAAGTTCTAATGGAAAATTTTAGAAGTTAAGTTGAGGAATACTCCAAACCTCGAAACCCATGAAAAAAAAAGGAATATCGAAATAGTTTAAGAATATGTGGTAAGAAATTGGAAGGATGTGTTTCTAGCACAGTAAGTACAAAGTAAAGAAGCCACCGCTAATACGGTAATCTAGTTATTTTAGCTCAGTAACTTCAAGCATACTTGAAGAGTAAGTTTAATCAAGGAGAATTACGCTTGAGACAACAACAGTAAAGGTTACACTTGTAAGACGGTACCTTGGAATTTGAAGTGTCGATCCGGAACGACAAATATAGTGGCTTATAAGTACAATTTGTGTGATGCTCATATTATGTAAACATGTCTCATGTGCCAAGTTTCTTTAGTATTACGTACTCGTCAGTCAGTACTCATGCTACTCAAACAGTTGTGTATCAAATAACATAGTTCAGTCATGTGACATGTATCGGTAATCGTAATACGCAGTTAGTAAAGTTAAGTGGGAAGGTATTGATTGAAGCATGTTGTTGATAACAAACATATCTTAGCTAAGGAGTTCGGAAATTCTTGAACTTAGTGTTCGTAGATAAAGGAAGAAGAATATTTCTACGTAAGTCCAGAATACAAATAAAGGATTAAAGGATTGATGGGATTAAGTGTGTTGTTCGAGTAGCGGCCAGAATAGTGTTTTCTTTTCGAAAACAAAGGATGTCTTTGAACGAAACAAGTTTTAACGCCAATAGAATGTAACCATAATTTATGTTATGGGTTGATGTGTACTCCAGCTTTAAATATGAGTTAAGAGTAAGGAAGAGACCTCCAGTTGATGTAGTATTGCCCCGAATATTGTTGACTAAGTATAATGTCCCGTTAGTTGGACAAAAATGATGTGACGTACGGTGTACCCGTTAGTAGTGTACACGTACCCGAATATGAATGTAAGCTATGTGCTTTAAATTATATTATGATGTTATGTGAGATGGCTTATATTACTCATCACTTGGACTAAACTCCTAAGGGTTTTGGAAATATCAGTATAGAAAATATTTATGATACGGCAAGAATTTGAGAATAAGTTGTGACAGGGATGATAGAAGATCAGCAAACTCCCAGTATGAAGAATGGTTTCTAAGTTATTAAAATAAGTGACGTCGTGGACTAATTGGAGCGGAACAGGAGTGATCTGTAAGATTCCGCGAGCCCTTGAGAATTCCATAGTGGAAGTAATGATTAGGATTGTGATAAGTAGCACATCGAGATGTCGAAACCTCCTGCTTATACTTGGAGTATTAAATGAAGTTGGAATAATCCTTGCATTTGCATGAGCATACACAATATCAGATGTCTTCGGTGTAAGGATGATTATATATGGAAATGTATGATATAGATCTATAAGTAAGATATAATAGAATGAGTAAGACGTCGTCAGAATAAGAATACATGGATTATGAAGGGATTTATAAGATTCAGTACAAGTGTCAGGACTGGATAACTCCAGATTGGGTTTGCAAGAAGTGTATGAACAAGGAACATAGTCAGCGAGTTGGATATGATGGTTCGGATAACCTCACATCCTACTACGCAAGAGTTGTGTAAGGCACGTCAAGCACTCCAGTTAAAGAAAAGATTGTCGAGTATATTCGACTTATAGAGTTGGAAATCCAAGGGATTCCGATAAGCAAGACGAACTGGAGTTTTGGCTAGTAGGGGAAGTAGTATGAAAGATACATTCATATATGAGAATGAGTGGATTCTAAATTTCGAGGACGAAATTTCTTTAAGGGGGGTAGAGTGTAATATCCCGTTTAGACGTAACTTTTATCGGTGATTGAGGATTAAAATGGAAGCAATGGCAAAGTTGTAATATTTTTGAAAGAGAGGATTTTATAAGGGGGAAAGCAAGATATTTTCCCATTTTATTCCTTCCATTCTCTCTCTAAAGGGATGCAAGCTTCTCCCTCTCTTTCCCTCACTAAAACTCACGCCATCCATCTCCCTCCCTCCAAAGATCTTTGATTTTCATCTTAAGCTCTCCATCCTCAAGCAAGCACAAATCTTGGAAGCCAAGAAAGAAAGGAGAAGATGGATCAAGCTAGGGTTTGGTGATTGGAAGCTTGGCAAGGATCAGAGCTAGCTAAATCAAGGTGAGTTCCTTAGAGTAGCAATTTACCCCTTTGGGTTAGTTTTGTGTGAGATCACAAACTTAATTGCTAAGATTTAAGTAGAAAGATAGTATTTTTCCCCTATTTGATACTTATGCTTAATTCCAGTTAATCCTTGGGTAAAGTACGTTTTTATAATTCAAAATAAGTCCCTGGCATATTTTCATTGATCATTGGATAACTGGGTACCTAGGTTTTTAAGATTAAACATGTTTTTCAGAAAATTATGTGTTCTGCTACAGTCGCAGAGCGACGCTCAGGGTCGCAAAGCGAAGTAGCTGAGCTTGGCTACTGCCTAGCCATCGCCTAGACTTCGCCCTGCAAAGTGATCAGAAGCTGAGTTCGCAAAGCAAAGTTTTCAGACGCTCTACGAAGCTTCAGACTCAGGATCACCAGGTTCTGAAGGTTCAGACTCTGAAGTTAAGAGTCTGAAGGTTCAGACGCAGGATTTCGCAGAGCGAAGTCAAGGGGTTGCAGAGCGAAGTTGCCCAAAAAGGCATTTTATTGTCAAAATAACTGTACCATGCCAATGATCTTCGATATGCTTTATGAGAATGCTACTCATGATCTTTCCAGGATTAATCTAGGAAATGCATAGGTATCATAAGAGTGATGGGTAGAATTATTCCTAAGTTATCAAGTAAGATGAGGGGCTTAGTTCCCAACAAAGAGTTAAGCAGTCCATGAGATAGCAAGTGTGAACCTTATATTATAGGTTAAGTATTACAAGAATGATTACTCAAAGAATGCATCAGATATGCATAAGTTACAAGCCATATGTATATGTATGTATATATATATATATATATATATATATATATAAAGAATAATAAGAGCAAGTTAATAAAAGGACTAGATGTGTCTCCTGTCTGCTCGTTAGTTAGTATACAGGGGGTTCCAGATTAAGCTGGAATGGTGATGTTACCGTCCGTGAGGGCAGCTACACATCAAAGTCAAGAAAGATAATGTGTCTCATGTCTGCTCGTTAGTTAGTATACAGGGGGTTCCAGATTAAGCTGGAATGGTGAAGTAACCGTCCGCGAGGGAAGCCACACAAAAATAAGAGGAGTCCGGTGTTAGCCTGATATGATAGGAATTTCACCGGTAGCAAGGAGAGGTATTCTGGGGTTACTCCACCTGGATGCACTCCATAAAATGAATCAAGATAATGTATTGTTTGTTCAACGCTAACTTCTAACTTTATGTTATGAAAAGATGAATATGTATATATATTATATACTAAGAGATAAGACAAAGTAGTCACTAGAGAAAAGAAAGTGATCGTAGGATGTCCCCAGATCACTAAGTATAAGACTAAGTATAAGATTAAGTTTATGATTAAAGACATATAGCGATCCTAGATTTCCCCTGATCGCGGAATGTGTAGAGAAAGACGGCGATCGTAGGAATCCCCAAGATTGCCAAGAGTAGGCACGGCGACCCTAGGTTTTCCCCGTGGTTGCCAACAGTAGGTTGGGCTGGAGCTCACTGAGACATTATGTCTCATCCCAATTCTTCTGGTGCAGGTTTTCAGGTAAGCAAGAGGTTCGTGAAGAAGATCATTAGGGAGATACTGGATTGGAGTGCAGTTGCTCGTCAATGTACAAGCTCAGGAGATTATCATTATTATGTATAAGTATTCTGAAATTCCTGGCAACCTGACTGACAGATGCTGTGCACAATGTTGGCACAACTGTCCGAGCACCTGTCTACTCAGAACTACAATTAAAATAACGCAACGTAACAAAGCACAAATTAAAAGGAACACAGCAGAAATATAAAGTACACAGTGAGTTTGTTAACCCAGTTCGGAGCAACTCTCCTACTCTGGGGGATACCAATCCAGGAATGAATCCACTATTATAGTTCTAGTGAAAAGACCAACGCAGACACACTACTTGACTTTGCACCAAGACCCTACCAGTGTCAACTCTATCTAGGAACTCCTAGATATGAGACCCCGTCTCAATTCCTACCAACAGCACAACCAGTATTGTTATCAACTACGCAAAACACAACCAAGAGACACACTCTAATAACACATACTCACTCCGTACTTAAAAGCTTAGGAGCAGCTTACAATTACAACTCAAACAAACTCAGTCCTTAGCTTGAATCAGGGAGATACAAGCAAGGCTCACAATTAACAAAAGAAACCCTAAAAACCTTACACACACGCTTTGCTATAACACACACGGTTTTTAGTTACCCTACTAGGGTTTGTCTTCACAAATATATAATACTGAGATAGCACGGGTTTGGGCTTCAAACAGAGCGTGGACATTGTCCGGTCCAGCTGGAAAATCTTCTAGAAAGAATAAAAAACTTCCAAATATAGAAAGATATCTTGTGGAAAAATACCAAGGCAAATAAAGCTTCAAGCAAATCTTCAATCAGATACACGCGCCTTGATCAACAAGCTAGAGGAAAATAAAACTTCAAGCAAATCTTTGGAAGATTGCGTACACAAATAAAGCGCTAGATGGCGCGAAAAACACAAGTCACATAATGCTGCTCCATATGCTACCGCATCTGTCCCAGCATCTGGCTAGTAGATGTTTTTGCAAAATGTAGCCAATCTACAAAAACCCAACAATCTCCCCCTTTGGCAAATTTTTTGCTAAAACACTCTAGAGCCAGTTCTTTGGGAGATACACAGATAATTTCCTTCAAGTCAACATAGGCACACAACAAAGAAAGAAAATATCATAGCATATAATGAGACTACTTCCAAGGAGGCAATACATCAGAGGCATGCAGCAGATAAGACAAAACAACTAGCCTCATAGGAACAAACAGAGAGAAATAAACTCTCATATAGTGGATTCACATAGAGAAGAGAGAAAAAACTACACCAGGGAAAAAATAAATTTCCACACACCAAAAAAATAAACAGCTCCCCCTCAAAACCACGCACATACTCATCCTCAGCACATGTACCAGTACTCCCCCTCAACATATACAGCACTCCCCCTCAACACATGTAACCATACATAACCATGCACACAACCAGCCAAGATAAAATAAGCTATAAGCTACACACACATGCACATGCATCTACTCCCCCTTTTTAGCCACAAATTCTGACAAATAATAGATAGTGCATTCTCATAAGAGAAACCACAGTAAGTGCATATTACAGACCAAAAGCGCACAAGGTGCATAAGAAATTCAGGGCATAGCCCAGTCACCAACAGAAGCAAAAAGAGTACAACAAATGAGATCAGAACAAAACAACAAAATCAGAAATCATCAGAATCATCAGAGTCATCCTCAGTATCACCAGCAGAAGCAGCAGTCTTATTCCCTCCTTCTTCTTCATCCTGCTCACCCTCAGCTTCAGATTCAGCCTTCAAAGCTGCAATAATCCTGTCAATCTTCATCTTCCTAGCTCCAAGAGCCACACTAGTCTCAGTGAGATCTGCAATCATCTGCTTTCTAGTGAGCACACTAGATGTCCGGACAGAAGTACCAGCTAAGTCAGCATCTTGTTTCTCAGACAGCAAACTGCAATCCAAAGACATAGGACCAGGCCTCTTGCAGGGCTCATCAGTACTGATCAAAATGTCAGGGTGTTGCTGAAGAATAATACCACACAGGAGGGTGGGAAAAGCAATTGGAAACTTAATAGCAAAAGACTTAGCATGCTCCAAAACCTGATAATAAATGTAGGCTCCATAATCAAAGGGTGACCTTGTTCCCACGGCATAAATCAACTTAGCCAAACCAGAAGCAACAGAATTGGAGTGAGTGGTTAGAGTCCAGTTTTGAGCACAAATTCTGTTCAGAACAACATACATGGGAGAGAGTTGAGCAGAAGACAAATGCTTAGGCCAATGCTTAATCTTGTTACCTGTGATGGCCTTGCAAATGGTGTCCTCAGTGACCTCCAGCTCAGGAGTCTCCTCAACAGATCTCTCAAGGTATGTGTTGATAACCATAGGGGAGAAGTTGACACACTTACCTCGAACAAAAACCTGCATGTACTCAGGATTCCTTGTGTCATCACACTCATCAGAAACATTTACCAGAAATTCTCTGACCAGCTTATCATAGCATGGACCCAGATTTCTCACAGTCTTCATCAGTCCAGCATATTCCAACACATCAACCAGCTTTTTACATTTGAATACTTCTTCCTTAAGATTTCTTTCAAGACCAAGTCTTCTGTGGTATATAAACTTCCACCTAGAAGACCCACTTTCCAAATGAAAAGAGACATTATCCAGAGGGGCTGGAGGAATGGTTAGAGGAATCTTCATGCCCTTCATTGTTTTTCTGGAAGCTCCACCAGATGTGGCAGCATCAAGCTCAGCAACCTCAAACTCAGAATCACTAGAGGGAGGGTCTTTCCTTTTGAGGCTCTTCTTCTTCTGATCACTTTGAGCCACCTTCTTGCTCCCAGCCTTGGGAGGACCATACATAGGCCTCTTCCCAGCATTAACAGTTTTCTTCTTACTTTCTTTTTGTCCTTCACTAACAGTAGCAGCAGTTTTGTCAGATTTGCTCCTAGTCCTGCGAGCAACACCAATAGCACCAGTCTTTTCCTGAGGTCTTTCTTCAGGCACAACATCCTCAACAGCAACAGTGTCAGCTTGGTCTAAATTGTTAGTATCAGCATTATTCTCAGCATTCTGAGTCTCAGTATCTTCATCCTGAGACTTTGAAGAATCTTTCTCATGAGCACTCACAGTATCAGGGATGGCTGGAACCACCGCTTCAGTCTCCTCATTAACTGGTGACAAAGATGCTTGAGTATCTGTCACAGCATCCTTTGTCGTGGCAGGGGGATTAACAGGTGTCTCAGAATCAGCCGTATCAACAACATTCTTTTCAACAGAAACAGCAGTAACATCTTGCTCAATAGGGGAATTTGAAGAATCACCAACTAAATTGTCAGATACCTTAGGGTTATCGGGACCTAGGGTTTCAGACGTAGCTACAGTACTTTCAACAGCAATATTCTCATATTTGTTGCCAGAAGGGTCAACATTTGGTTCGACAACATTCGATATAAATGGATTGTCCTTACAGTACAAATCATCCATGCTAAGCCCTATTCGTTGAACAGCGGGAGTGGTAGATGTCTTACCTTTCGATTTTGACCTCGTGTTCACTGCAGTAGAAGAGGCAGCTTTGCTAGATTTGGCAGGAGCCTTCCTTCGTGATGCAGACGACCTAGTACGTCGCTTCTTTGTAGGAGAGCTGAGAATAGTAGTGAGAGGTAGTGCGTCGGTGATGATCGCTTCAGGAGTTTGATCTTGCATAGTTTGATGAGAGGTAGAATCAGACATGGTGATAATTTTGTGTTTGAAGGTATGAAGAGAGGGCGATTTTTGAATGATGACACGCGCGGCAAGAGAGGAGTTGAAAGGTTGAGAGAAGTTAAGACAAAGACAATAATGATAGCGTGTGAGAGGTCTGAAAAAGGGAAGTTGAAAATAACCTCCTTGAATGACGTGCATCAAGCAGTTGAGGAGGGAGAAAATAATAGCTGCACGCCTCTCATAAATTAATTGCTACAATTCCTCAAATAAACATATCCCTAACTTCCGTCTTAATTTTTCAAATTGGTTAGCATCAAGAGCTTTGGTAAAAATATCTGCTAATTGCTCTTCAGTTGCAACATGCTCAAGAGTAACAATTTTTTCTTCAACCAGATCCCTAATAAAATGATGTCTAATGTCAATGTGTTTCGTCCTGCTGTGTTGTATAGGATTTTTGGAGATATTAATTGCACTCAGATTGTCACAATATAATGTCATAGCATCTGTCTTGACATTGTATTCACTCAACATCTGTCTCATCCACAACAATTGAGAACAACTGCTACCAGCTGCTATGTACTCAGCTTCAGCTGTAGACAAAGAAACGCAATTTTGCTTCTTACTGAACCAGGATATAAGATTGTTACCCAGAAAGAAACATCCACCAGAGGTACTCTTTCTATCATCTGCACTTCCAGCCCAGTCAGCATCACAATACCCAAACAACACAGTGCTTTCCCCATGAGAGTACAACATACCATAGTCACTGGTACCATTCACATACTTCAGAATTCTCTTTACCTGAGTCAGATGGCTAATTTTTGGTTCAGCTTGGTACCTGGCGCACACTCCAACTGCAAATGTGATATCTGGCCTACTTGCTGTAAGATATAGAAGACTCCCTATCATACTTCTATACATGCTTTGGTCAACATCCACACCTTTCTCATCCTTTGATAATTTTACATGTGTGGGAGCAGGAGTTCTTTTATGAGCAGCATTTTCCATCCCAAATTTCTTGACTATATTTTTAGCATACTTACTTTGAGAGATAAATATAGTATCTTCCATCTGTTTCACTTGAAGACCAAGAAAGAACTTTAGCTCACCTACAAGACTCATCTCAAATTCAGATTGCATTTGCTGAACAAAATGCTCTATCATCTGGTCAGACATTCCTCCAAAGACTATGTCATCTACATATATTTGAGCAATCATCAGCTGTCCATTTTCATCTTTCACAAACAAGGTTTTGTCATTTCCTCCCTTCCTATAGCCATGGTTAATTAGAAACTCAGCAAGTCTCTCATACCAAGCTCTAGGGGCTTGCTTCAGGCCATATAGAGCTTTCTTCAATTTGTAAACATGGTTTGGAAAACTAGAATCAATGAAACCTTTAGGCTGTTCCACATAGACCTCTTCATTTAAGTACCCATTGAGAAAGGCACTCTTGACATCCATCTGATACAGCTTGAATTTCAATATGCAGGCAATCCCAAGTAACAATCTAATAGATTCCAACCTAGCTACAGGAGCAAAAGTCTCATCAAAGTCTACACCTTCAATTTGAGCATATCCTTGTGCAACCAGTCTAGCTTTGTTTCTAGTGATAGTACCATTTTCATCAGACTTGTTTTTATAAACCCACTTGGTACCTATGACATTCACATTATCTGGTAGGAACTAAGTCCCACACATTACTTCTCTTGAACTGAGTTAATTCTTCTTGCATAGCATTTATCCAGAACTCATCAGTTAGAGCTTCCTTAACATTCTTTGGTTCAAATTTAGATATAAAGCAGGAATTTGATACCTCATCATAGTTCCTTCTAGTTGTGATCCCTTGGTTAGGATCGCCAATGACTTGATCTATGGGATGGTTTTTCTGAACTCTGATAGATGGTCATTTGTTGGGAGCAGTCTTCTCTGGACCAGTTACTTCAGAATCTTGCTTACTACTTGCTTCATCTTCTTTCTTCTTTTCCTGTAGGTCAGATGCTGAGGCAAATGTTGCATCATCTGGCACAACATTATTACCTTCATCATCTACAACAACATTTATAGATTCCATCACTGTCTTGGTTCTGGAGTTGTATACTCTATAGGCTCTGCTGTTTGTTAAATAGCCTAGAAAAATTCCCTCTTCACTTTTAGCATCCATCTTTCTTCTTGGTTCCCTGTCAGCTAAAATATAGCACTTACTACCAAACACATGAAAGTGCTTCACTGTTGGCTTCCTGTCCTTCCATAGCTCGTACAAGGTTGTAGATGTACCTTTTCTCAAAGTCACTCTATTATGAATATAGCAAGCTGTGTTCATGGCTTCAGCCCAAAAGAAAAATGGCAGCTTCTTTGCATGTAGCATAACCCTGGCAGATTCTTGCAAAGTCCTGTTCTTTCTCTCAACTATCCCATTTTGTTGGGGAGTAATGGGTGCAGAGAACTCATGAAATATTCCTTCAGAAATGCAGAAATCAGAGAACTTACCATTCTCAAACTCTTTCCCATGGTCACTTCTGATTCTAACAATTCCACAATCCTTTTCTCTCTGAAGTTGTAAGCAAAGATCCTTGAATTTTTCAAAAGTGTCTGATTTCTCCTTAATGAAATTTATCCAAGTATATCTGGAAAAATCATCAACAACAACAAATGCATACTTCTTACCACCTAAGCTTTCGACTTGCATAGGTCCCATTAAGTCCATGTGCAATAGCTCAAGAACTCTGGATGTGGACAGATGTTGCAGCTTCTGGTGAGGCATCTTGGTCTGTTTTCCTATTTGGCATTCTCCACATATACTTCCTTCCTGAATTTGGAGTTTTGGTAGACCTCTGATGGCTCCTTCAGCAATAGCTTTCTTCATGCTTCTGAGATTCAGATGTCCAAGCTTTTGGTGCCATAGCTTTACTTCATCTTCTTTGGTTATTAGACAAGTAGATAACTTTGCTTTATCTTGAGAGACCCACAAGTAGCAATTATCCTTTGATCTAACACCTTTCATCAAGATGTCCCCTTCACTGTTAGCAACTAAGCATTCACTCTTTGTAAAGTTGACCTTCATTCCTTGATCGCACAGTTGACTAATACTAATTAAGTTAGCAGTTAATCCTTTCACAAGAAGCGCCTTATCAAGTTTGGGTAGGCCCTCTTCCACAAGATTTCCTACACCCTTTATTTCTCCTTTGGCTCCATCCCCAAAAGTCACAAAACTTGTAGCATAAGGCTTAACATCAGTTAAGTAATCTTTATCACCAGTCATATGTCTGGAACATCCACTGTCAAAGTACCAATCATTTCTGGATGACACTCTCAGAGATGTATGAGCAATTTGAGCAATCTCATCAGCTTCTGGTTCTATTTTTCTAGGATCCACAGTGTTGCTTGTGAAATTATCATTTTTTTGCTTCCACTGCTTCTTGGTGATCTTTACTGTGGGATCAGGTCTTGGTGAATAGGTCCTGTCTGGGTAACCATATAATTTGAAACAGAAAGGTCTGATATGTCCTTTTCTTCCACAGTAGTGACATACCCAACCATAATACCTTCCTTTTGATCTGGGCCTATATCCAGATGCATGTTGTCTCACCTGATGCTGGGGCATCTGTCTTGACATAGTATGATCATAAGTACTAACAGATGGCACAAACTGTCTCACTGGTAGTTGTTTCTGCTGAGGCAAGGATCTGTAGTCAAACCCAATACCTTTAGAATCTCCAGGTTTCTGTCCTATTTCCAGAATTTCGTCTAAAACATCAGTACCTTTGTTCATCATCCGCAGTTGCTTGTTCATATTGTCAATCTTGGAAGTAAGTAAGATAACCTCATCATTGAGATCTGAGTTTATTTTCAGAAGTTTGTCTTTCTCAGCTTGCAAGAGAGCAATGGTCCTCTTTTGTTTTTCTAAAGTTTTACAAACTTCCTCACTTTTGAGACATAGCTCCTTGTAAGAATCAGCCAATTCATCATATGTTACCTCTTCATCACTAGATTCATTGTCAGATGTGCACACTCCAGTCAAGGCATTCACATGTTTTGCAGTTTCAGGTTCTTCTTCTGATTCATCCTCATCAGACCAAGACACAGTCATCACCTTCTTTTGTTTCTTCAGATAAGTTGCACACTCAGTTCTGATGTGACCAAATCCTTCGGATTCATGGCATTGCACCCCTTTGCTTTGATTGATTTTGTCATCAGTTCTAGGTTTCCTCTGATTGTTGACATTTTTATAGATGCTGCGACTGTTGTCTGGAGCATTTGTCCTAAGGCGTCTGTCCATCCTCTTCACAACTTTATTAAATTGTTTGCCCAACAACACAATAGCTTCAGAGATGCTCTCATCAGTATCTAAATTACTCTCCACATCATCTTCATCAGTGTTGGAGATGAAAGCAATGTTCTTGTCTTTCTTTTCAGATCTTTCATTAGCCTTCAATTCAAAAGTTTGAAGAGATCCAATCAACTCATCAACTTTCATATTTCCAATATCTTGGGCCTCCTCAATAGCACATACTTTCATATCAAATTTCTTAGGCAGGGACCTGAGGATTTTGCTTACCAGTTTTTCATCAGACATCTTTTCCCCCAAGGATTCAAATGTGTTAGCATATTCTAGCACATTCATGTGAAAGTCATGAACACTCTCTCCTTCCTTCATTCTCAAATTCTCAAACTGTGTTGTTAGCAGTTGTAGCCTTGACTTCTTGACCTTTTGAGTACCTTCATGAGCTGTTCTTAGGATATCCCAAGCTTCCTTAGCAACAGTACACTGTTTAATCAACCTGAACATGTTCTTGTCTACACCATTAAACAAAGCATTTAGGGCTTTAGAGTTTCCAATAGCTGCAGTGTCTTCTGCTGTAGACCACTCCTCTTCTGGTTTTAACTCATCAGTATCAACATTATTCGCATCTTTTATTTTAGGAGGGACCCATGCCTTGATCACAGCCTTCCAAGCTCTGTTGTCTAGAGATTTCAAGAATGCTGTCATGCGTGATTTCCAAATGTCATAGTTCGACCCATCCAACAGGGGTGGTCTGTTCACCAGTCCTCCTTCTTTATCCATTAAGCCAGAAAATTCTTTCCCTGGAGCTCACCCACACAGAACAGGGTGCCTGCTCTGATGCCAATTGAAATTCCTGGCAACCTGACTGACAGATGCTGTGCACAATGTTGGCACAACTGTCCGAGCACCTGTCTACTCAGAACTACAATTAAAATAACGCAGCGTAACAAAGCACAAATTAAAAGGAACACAGCAGAAATATAAAGTACACAGTGAGTTTGTTAACCCAGTTCGGAGCAACTCTCCTACTCTGGGGGATACCAATCCAGGAATGAATCCACTATTATAGTTCTAGTGAAAAGACCAACGCAGACACACTACTTGACTTTGCACCAAGACCCTACCAGTGTCAACTCTATCTAGGAACTCCTAGATATGAGACCCCGTCTCAATTCCTACCAACAGCACAACCAGTATTGTTATCAACTACGCAAAACACAACCAAGAGACACACTCTAATAATACATACTCACTCCGTACTTAAAAGCTTAGGAGCAGCTTACAATTACAACTCAAACAAACTCAGTCCTTAGCTTGAATCAGGGAGATACAAGCAAGGCTCACAATTAACAAAAGAAACCCTAAAAACCTTACACACACGCTTTGCTATAACACACACAGTTTTTAGTTACCCTACTAGGGTTTGTCTTCACAAATATATAATACTGAGATAGCACGGGTTTGGGCTTCAAACAGAGCGTGGACATTGTCCGGTCCAGCTGGAAAATCTTCTAGAAAGAATAAAAAACTTCCAAATATAGAAAGATATCTTGTGGAAAAATACCAAGGCAAATAAAGCTTCAAGCAAATCTTCAATCAGATACACGCGCCTTGATCAGCAAGCTAGAGGAAAATAAAACTTCAAGCAAATCTTTGGAAGATTGCGTACACAAATAAAGCGCTAGATGGCGCGAAAAACACAAGTCACATAATGCTGTTCCATATGCTACCGCATCTGTCCCAGCATCTGGCTAGTAGATGTTTTTGCAAAATGTAGCCAATCTACAAAAACCCAACATATTCATTTTTGGTATTCGGATAATTGAATAAACAAGCCACTTGTACTCTTTCCGTTGTATGTATTAATATTATTATTGAAAATTTAAATGTATCCAGTATCAGTTTAATGTGTATGCCAATATTCTAGATTACATTAGTATGAGTGTTACATAAGTGCTTAAACCTTAGAGGCAGTGCTCTAATGTCAATTGAAGTAGAATAATATCACAAGAAAGGGGGTTTGAATTGTGATGTAATTAAAAATTACCTATTAAAAATCTCAACAATAAAGCTTAGTAAATAATATTTGGTTAGTCAAGAAATATTCAAATATGTGTGTAAGTGTGAATGATAAATATAAATAGATAAGGAAGAAAGATCACACACAAAATTTATCCTGGTTCATCCAACGTGGGCTAGTCCAGTCCCCATAGTACTTGTGAGATTTTCCACTAGGTAGTTGAGTTATGACTTAATCTCAACCCCTTCTTTCTTTTAGATATTCTTTGATCTTTACAACAATTTCTTTCAAGCGTTACGGGTTTAGACATTTGCTGTTACGAGCAAGCTTTTATACACTGTGTGCCTTCTGCACAATATCAATTTCTTTACAAATGAAAGTTGATTTGAAAAGTATTAATCTTTTTTAAAGATGTAATACACGAAAATGAGCAGCTTGCTCAAACTAAAATTTTGTTCTTGATTGATTTGCACTTGATATGAAAGAGGTTGTAAATGAAGTTTTCCTTTTGTTATTTCCTCAAAAAGTTGTGTCTTTTTATTTTGTTGTAGTCCTCTATTCATAGGGGAATATGTCTTCTTATCTTTCCTCAAACTTGCAAGCCAATGCTTTATGTAAAACTTGAGATGAGATTGATCTCTGCTAGTTGAGATCGATCTCTGCGAATGCTGAAGCCTTGTTCCTTTTTCTGTGTGTGGTGTGAGCTTTGTACAGCTCATTGCCTTAGTAGTTTTCCTTGTCATGTAGTGAAGTGACCATAAAGAGAATATTCAAAGGATCATAGATTTACATGGTATCACTTTTGCCATACTTTCTTTGTGTGTTGTCGCAATAATATTGGTCACTCTTATGCCTTGTTGGCTGAGTCCTTTTTTGCATATGGAATTAAATATGTTCTTTTTGTTCATATGCTTATTTGAAATAAACTCTTATGATATTAATTCTTTGTCATGACATATTTCATTCTTCCAATATTTATTGCTTTCTTAAATGTGACAACCTTGAAATTTTCATGGCCTTGTGCGTTTTTGCTTCTTTAGAATATTCCAACACTTTTGAGACCAAAGTTGAGATCAATCTCTTCAAACATAACTTTGTACTTCCCTTTATAATCCTGTAATGTTTTATACCTTTTGGCTTAAAAGAAAACACTCAAAAGCACAAGTTAAATTACAATTAGGATCAGAATTAATAAAACTTAATTTAATACGTTTTTTATCTTTAAAACTTAAATTATGGATTTTGATTTTATCTCAACAATGTTTGCCACATACACATTTTTGTAACATATGATAATGACAGGGACCAAAACCAAAACGTTTATAATTTACAGGGTTTGTCTAGAACAAAAAAAGATACAGGAACGAAAACCAAAAACACGCGAATTTAAATGGACGATTTACCTATTTAAGCCTAAAATTCTTGTTCCTTTTTGGTATTGGTCAAAAATTGAATCGAGTCGTCCAAAGATGGACACAATTGGTTTGGGCCATGAGTTTCACTTTTCAAAACTGAGAACCGAGTAACCTAACCTAAGTACTTGCAATTTAGTTTTTTTTTTTAAACAAAATGAAGTGTATGTGTTTATTTCTTGCAAAAATTGATCAGTGGGACAGCCATTCTCACAAAAATGAAACATTAACTCCCACAATACTGCAGACAAAGAGAGTGCGATAGAAGGGGGACTTTGCACACCACCAAAGAGGATGTAGGAAAGTTGGCCAGAGACGGCTACACAACTGGCGACGATGGTGATCTATATCAAAAGCTTGTAAAGAATTGATGATAAAATCGGTCTTGCATTTATTCCAACCTAATTTATCAGTGTCTTCCCCCTTCCTTTGGGGATGAGATTGAAAAGCTCATGAATTTCTTTTGGTGGGACGACAAATCTAATAATAGTAAAGGCATTAGATATGGATGTATTGGGATCACTTGTCCATGGGAAAGAAGATTGAGGAATGGGCTTTTGCAATTTATATACTCAACCGGATGAGTTGATGGCTAAGATTTTCAAGGCTTGTTACTTTCCTCGAAAAAATAATCTAGATGCCTCAAAGGGGTGTAACTAGGGTTAGGAATAGGCCGGGTCGAGCCGAGCTTTGCTTAAATAGGTCAGACCTAGTTGAAAAAACTAAGACCTAAGCCTCGTCTGACATTCTTAAAAGTTATTAGCATGTCTAAAAGTCTAATTTGTGTTACAAATTTCAAATAGAGTTTTTCTTTCTTTTCAATTTGTGCAACATACTTAATGTAGAGATAAACATTAATTAGATACAAATTAAACTAATAAAATACAATCGTAAATTTTATAGATGGATAGAAACTCAAGAATAATCATGTCCGATAACAGGAAGTATTTCAAACTTAATCTAATAATCATACTTAACCTTAAGCATATTTGTAGCAAGCCTTAACAATTCACACAAATCAAATAACCATATGTGTCTTAAATAATAACTTAACAAGTTTCCAAACAGTAAGAAACTGAAAACAAAATCAGCACTTAAGCAGAAAAAAAATGCATAAAATCTTCAAGGTGATAACAAAATTAGCAGCCAACAAAAATGCATCAACTCTTCAAGGTTGTCTCTTCATGTGCATGAGTGCATGCTCCCAGCAACCAACAAAAATGCATCAAATCTTCAAGGTGATCTTCTCATGTGCATCCTCCACCTTCAAAAATATATTTATTATTAAACTGCATATTTTAATTACGATGTTGATAAATATTAGAAAGAAATATGAACAAATATAAAGTCTAACCTTTGATTTTTTTTTCTTTAGATTATACTTGTTGCGAAGCCAATTCCCGTCGCAAATTAGTGCCTCGATAGATTCTTCATTCAACCTAGAACGAAATTCATCAATAACTCTTAACTCCTGCACTAAATGTAGTCTCGGATGCCATCGTGTAATGCAAGTTATGTTTGAAGGAGCCTTCATGAGAGCATTCCAATTATGGGAAAAGGATACTGTTGGATAATAGGTCAAGACGATAAAGTGAGAATTTTTCATGATTATTTGACTCGTGATACTGCCTTAGTTCAACCAACCTCATATGCTAATGTCAATAGTGAGCTCATGATGCGAGATTTAGTACATTCTAAGAACAAAAATTGGAATTTGAATGTTATCCATGAGTTGGTGGAACCAGAGTCCATAGTGCCAATTATTAATAGACCTCTGTTGGAAGTGGTTCAGAAGGAGGATGCACCTTGGAGACCAGACCCGCGCTTTGATCGGCATATCATTTATGCTTGGATGAAGTGATGGATACTAGTGAGTTGAATCTTCGTGGAACTAGTCCATCACTATCACTCACATACTGTAGAATCAACAATATGCAATGGACTAGTTCCAGGAAGATTGTGAGTGATGCATCTTGGAAAAACCCACCTTATGCTTTTATCAAATGCAATGTTGATGCTAGATTTTCATCGTTACATGATAGAGTCGGCATCAATGTTTTTTTTTGTCAATCATATTCTCCTCGGATTCAATGACTGTTGTTGATGATTTCAATTATAGAGTTGTTGATCGCACGTAGCTTAGAAACATTCTTAATAAGTGTAGATTGATTTTTACTTCTCATTTCAACAACTCTCATGTGAAGTTTTCTAAGAGAGAAGTTATTGTGGTTGTTAATTATTTTGAAGAAGTTAACGTGATTGTTCATAGTATAGCTGCAAAGACAGTCATATACAATGCTAAGTTTCACCTTTATTATGATATTCCTGTATGTATTATCTTTTAATTTTCAAATGAACCCTTTTTTTTTTACGATTAAAATTGACCTACTTGATACAACACATTCAATTCCATTGTGTAAGAAATAAATAAAGGAATGAAACTCGAGCACCCTCCCGCGAGGAACACGTTACACGCATTAGGAAGGAGGGGGACCAACCAAAGTAAAAAAATTTCATTTCCTGAGTCTATTATAACTAGTCTACAACTATTGTTTATTAATTCTTCAACAAAAAAAAACAAACAATTATTGTTTATTAACATTACACAGCACACAGGAAATAATATACACCGGCATTACAAATGAATGACTACTTTTTTTCAACAGACATTAGCATTTCAAATAACTTGAAAATAAGCACAATCACTTGCAAAACATAGGACATTTATATCTTTAAAACAATGAAGCAAAAGAAATGGCATTCTCCTGCTTCTTCCTAGCATAAAATAAAATGACAACAATTATGTTGGGAGCTCAACCAAGCGCTCCACATAAATAAAAACTCAGTTTCCCTTAAAAAACAAAAACTCAATTTAAAAAGTTTAATACTCATCGTATACATCTTGATATTTAGCTTTTAAATCAAACTTTATTTGAAATTTTAATACTTAATTAAACGTTTTTCCAACCATAATTTATTTAGTTGAAGAGAGAATTTTAAAATTGTAATGCAATTATCGATACAAGTGACAAGACGGACATTAAGGTGTCCCGTCTTTCCGCTTTTATTGATAAAAATAATAAAAGTTATAAAATTGAGACCCTTAAAGTAATTTAGAGAAGGGTTATATATGATTTTAATCCATATAAATATTTCAATTTTTTGTTTTAGCCTTCTAAAATTTTTCTTTGATTTTTAGTCCCCCAAGACTTTGTTTGGGAGTTTGGAGGAGAAGGGAAGTGAGAGCTTTCATGGGGTGAGAAAAATATGGAAAAATGGAGAAATCTTTCACATTTTTAAAAAGTTAATGCTTGTGATAATATATTTTAAATTTTAAAAATATTACAACAACATAGATTAAATTTGATGAATGCATATAAACCCTCCAAAAACCTCCTCTAATACAATTTTTAAATTCCCCCAAATGAAGAATATGTTGTATTATGAAGAAAAATGAACCCCTCAAAGTTGTCCCTTCCCATTGTCATCTATTTCTTCCATTTTGTTTTTCATTTCTTCCAAAACCCTCACTTCCTTTCCCCTCCAAACTCACAAACAAAGCCCAAACGTTTTCCATCACCATTTTTATCTTTACTTTTAAGTCGATTCATGTGTATCATTTGAAATTTTTGCGTATTCATGTTTAGTACATTATAGAATTTTCTCTTTTTAATTTATTTTAATAATAGATGAATTAAATATAAATTTTTACGTTTTTTACGCTTAAAATTCATACTTAAATCATATTTTGTTAAAAGTTCTATTGTTTTTTTTTGGACTTGGAAAGATTTTGATAATATTATAAACATTCCTTCAAAAATATGAAGGGTACCTGATTTAAAAGCAATGACAAAAAGTATAGACATAATACTGTTGAAAGACTAAAAGTCGAAGAATTTTTAAAAATAAAATAAAATGAGAAGTTAAAGAGGAGGGATCCATTGACTCCAAGAGTAAGTTTAAACACTTACTCTAAATCATGACCATTCATTTTAATTATAATTAATGGTTGTGATTAACTACTAATGATCTATATGGTAAAGATTTTTCTGCACCTTCTCCCTAAAACAACCTACAAGGCTTCCTCTGAGATGGAACATCGCCGAAACCACCTCTTTTCATCGTTTTTGCTGACTGATGGAGTTGATTTAGCTTGACATGTTTGTCAACAATGGAAATAATTTTGATTTGGTTTGGTGGTAATTGGTATTGGATAATTGTAAGTTATCGATTTATAAAGTAACCCTGATTCAAGATAGTACATAAATTGGTACAAATTAGTTTAGCTTCATCTGTCCATAATTAAATCAAAGTAAGTTATGGATTGATAATGTGTAGGCATCATGTGTTTTCTTTCAAAATTGGTTGTCGCACAAGTGCAGCCTCAAAATTGGATTTCTTTGTTTTGATTTTTGATGGTTTCCTGAAATTAAATCGTATTGCAAAGATACCATTTTTTTTTCAATTGATTAATACAACCTGTTAAAGAATTCAAATTAAAACTGGAAAAATATGCACCTGTTTTTTGATAAAGCACATAGACAATTGACGATAATTGATGTGTATTGTCAGAAAGATAATTGTGAATTGTTGTGTATTGGAAGATAGATATGTGTTGTTGTGGAGAGAGGAAAACACCCCATCTTAACAATTATTATGAATTAATCACAGCCATTAATTATGATTAAAATGAATGGTCATGATTTGGAGTAAGTGTTTAGACTTACTCTTGGAGTCAATGGATCTCTCCTCTCGAAGTTAAAATATTTATATAGACTAAAAATATATTTAACTCTTTCAAGAACTAGACATACCTTTGGACAACCTTGAAAAATATGAGAGAAAGAGGGTGTATTAATAAATTTGTGTAGTGCGAATAGAAGAAGTTGAGAGCAAACTTATCTTAGTTAGGGCTCACGAGAATCTTTGGCCTGTATTTTGTATACTAGGTGGATTGCTGCTTCCGAAATCCTTTCGACAACTTCGTCTTCGCGTGTGCCTCTCTCTCTCTCTCTCTCTCTCTCTCTCTCTGGTAAGTTCTCTTCTCTCTCCTTTTTCAATCTTATTACGATCTTCAAACCCTAGCTTCCAAATACCATTTTTATTGTTCATTACGTTGATTTCTTTGATTTTATTGCAATTTTGCGAAGAAAAAATGGTTAATTAGGGTCAAATTCGAATTGAATTTTTGTTGTTGAATAGTAAAATTTAATCTTTAATTACAAAACATTGAATACTTGACCCCATTCATGATTTATGTCTAGCTTCAAATGTCTTGTCAGATCAAGTTATAGACAATCATCATGATCGAATCTGGCGAGAAAGTAGTCTTAGAAATGTTTTACTCTCTCTTGTTTATAGGGAAACGATTTATGTGTTAAGTTTTCTATTTAGAAGCTACTCACTCCATTTCATATTAAATGTTGCTTAAGGTCTATGAAGCACATGTACTCCTTGGATACCTATCCAGTCCGACACCACACCGAGACATATGATTACATTGAATTATGTCATTTTCTAAAATTGTTATCGTTGTTAATGTGTCCGGGTCAGGTCTGAGTCTGTGCTTGATAGCTTAAGGTTATGTGCAGTTCTTACGAAAATGATTGAGTGAACCAATTTCTATTATAAAATAAGCTCATTCTCTGAAGTATCCTTGTTAATATAGTAGTTAGTGGTCTAGATACAACATATAAGTGTATATTAGTGGAAAAAAGTTAATCAATGCTTCATTGGCATTTTAAAATGACAAATAACATGACACAAACAAATATTCCAATCATGACATTTAATATGAGATGAAAAGAGTATACAGACATTATAATGCTTGCTTTTGAGAATGCGTAGAGGTAACTTTTATCGCCCAGTTTCATTTCAATGGATGAGTAGTTGTTGTAAAAAAATTTGTCTTCATTGAGAATGCAACTTGTAGCATGTTTTATTTGTTTGGTGGGCTAACAAGATCTGCAAAGGGTTTGCTGAACTGATTGGTAAATGAATTCACAGCGGCAATGGCTCCCTTATGTTTTCTACCTTTTTTTTTATTTAAGAGAATGTTTGAACAAAATGGAATGTCACTTCTCCTGTCTTTCCCTATGCTCTATGTTTCCTTCATTCTCTTGTGTTCAACGTACTGTCAGATCAGATTGATTATTTAGATTGTTCAGTCTGTCTTGAACTCTATTCAAATTTTGTATATTTGTAACCTGCAGTAATTACAACCTTCAAGACAGAGAAGAAAATGTCTGGTCCTAGGATTGCTCATGCTACCTTGAAGGGTCCAAGTGTTGTTAAGGAGATAATAATTGGAATAGCACTCGGTTTAGCTGCTGGTGGTGTTTGGAAGATGCATCATTGGAATGAACAGAGGAAAACCAGGACCTTTTACGATTTACTTGAAAAGGGTGAGATTGGTGTTGTTGTAGAGGAAGAGTAAAAATGATGTTTTTCTATGTGCCTATGCTTTCCTTCTATAGGCTCTTTTGTTTGTTTCTATATTCCGATTGGCTCGTGTAAATGAGCCGAGCTACTTACACATTGAAAATAATAAGTTTTTCTCAGATTTTGGATTATGCTGTCTTGTAGCAATTTCATGAAGCAATGTTATATTATTTGTTTGTGTTATTTCAGCAGTATTGATATTGGTAGCTTGTTTTTTACAATTAAATCAACTCCTCTTAAAGGCCACAGGCTGCCACGATGTGACATCATAAATGAGTCGTCTTTGTGTGTCTGAATAATGGGAATATGTGTATATATATATATATATAGCATATGTTCGCTCGGGATGGTGGCATTGGTCCCCGGGATTAGTCGGTCCTTTGGTCGGATACCTCACCCAGGATGTAAAATCCTTTCCAAATGTGGTGGTCTATTGATATTTGAATTTTAACTGTTATGTTGTCAAGCTTTTCTTTTCTTTTCAAATAGAAAAAGCAATTGGCTGATAGGGATGGAAAATATATAGCAGAAGCAGTTACCTAAATTGTTACGATATTCGTCCAGCTACTTCTGGGACAATATTCCAATGCTTTGTTTTTGGTGTTGAGGAATAATAGAAATATAACAAAGTTATTCCTACCCCTTCACCAAACGGTTAGGTTTTTAGGAGAGCTGGGCTTTGAAATGGTATTAGATTTTCCTTGAATTAGTGACCAAGAGTTTATTCTTGTACTTCCATTTTTTTTGAGTCCCAACCACCCTACCCTGACATTGAAACAAGGTAGGAGTTTAACCACCCTTTTTCACTCAAGTCTCAACTCCCAAACAAAGTCTTTGAATATTTCTTTCCGTCTTTGAAAATTCTCTAAGGCTTTGTTTGGTAAATATAGAAAAAATGGAGAAATCTTCCACATTTTTTTGAAGAGTTTTTTTTTAAGAATAATAAATTACTAATGATCTACGTAAGCATAACTTAGTTGATAGGGGTATTGCGTTATATATGTAGGGGTCGGAGTGCAAATCTTGTATTCCCCATTTATTCACCTGAAGGGGTGGATATCTAGGCTCTAGGCTATTTGACCAAAAAAAGTTGTTGCTTATGATTAATATATTTTTAATGTTAAGAATATTATAACAACATATGTTGAATTTGAAGAATTCATGTAAACCTTGCCCTCCAAAATCTTCCTTTTTTTAGTTCCCCAAATTAGGAAGATTTCGTATTATGAAGAAAAATGAACCCCAAATTTTTCCCTCTTGAAATCCTTTATTTCTTCCTCTTAGATCCTTCCTTAATTCCTAAGCCCCTCCTCTCCAAAACCGCAAACAAAGCTTCGAGCGCTCCTTCACTCATTTTTCTTGTGACCTCTTTCACTTAAGTTTGATTTACTGTTTTGTGAATGGAATATTTTTGCAACCTCCATAACAGGAAAGGTCAGGGTAATCATTGGAGGCCTTATGTCTGCTAACCCTGCAATTTGCTTATTTATCCACCAATTTATAACCTAGATATTATTGTGGGTGGTATTTTCTTGCTAGGAATACAATGGAGTACAAAAATTGTTTCCCATTAGTTTAAGTTTTTTTAAAAAGTTGCTGTCAATTTTGGACATGACTTTGTTCTCTACATTTGTGTATTTAACGACGTTGCAGGAGATTGAGTTGAGGCTTTCAATCTGTTTTTCGCTTTCAATCAGTTTTTCTTAATTTGAATGTGTTGAAAGTTTATGAAAGGATTGTCTGTCCTAGAAGACCAGTGAGTAGATAAGAACTCTCATTTGGTTATTTGATGACCCTTTTTGGTTCTGTTGGTGAACTATCAGTTACATTTTTAGAATAGGGTTTTATAATAATTGCCTAGAATCAGATAAGTTACTTTCTACCACCAAGTCTTGTAAGAACCGGGAAGTCATTATGAATGTTTTTTTCATCTGCGGATTAGTTCTCAAGTCGTGAGTGATGAACTCATGTGGCATGCTTAACATTGGTGCATGTCTCAGCCTCTCAGGCCAATAACTTTTGCCTTGTTGCCCAATGTTTACACATTGAAGTTAACGAATCGATACGCAACAATTTGAGATGATATATTTTGTTTGTATTGTAGTATTATTCTACGGCAAATATCAGAAC
Organism: Medicago ruthenica; assembly: GCA_018208015.1. NCBI lineage: Eukaryota > Viridiplantae > Streptophyta > Magnoliopsida > Fabales > Fabaceae > Medicago > Medicago ruthenica. Next base: position 24,325,456 of record CM031371.1, on the reverse strand, counting down.
ATCTGGTTGGCTAAAATAAGAGACCGTGTTGATAGACGGCTGATATTTTCGCTTCCAAACAAACATTTTTCTTCAAGACTACCAAAATATCAAGATTTTTATTATGACTAATAATTCAAAATATTCGAGAATATTTGCATGACTAAACTCAAATGAGCTAGAAAGGTTTCTAACAAAAATGAAATTTCTCTTGAAATAATTAGAAAGTAATAAAAATAATACTATCTTAAGATGGGTCCAACGTGGAAGATAACAAGAGGTTGTGAAAAGATAAGAAGTATGCGTCCAGAAATATTCACTAACATTGGTTATATATCCCGCCATTACATTCCCTAACCCCATTAAATTAAACCTCGTCTTTATCACGACAACAAAAAAAAAAAAAACAATAGCTGCAGTTATGGCAGCAACAATGGCTGGTGTGAGTATTTCAAGCCCTAGAGTAATTTTCAAGGGACCAGAGTCTCTTCAAAAGTCTCAGGCCATCAGGTCTGGACCGGTGTTCATGCTCAACCAAAGATGGACAGGTGCAATCAGTTCCGGTAGGATGGTAAGCATTCGACCGGTGCAGGCATCACCGGACATACCCGGGCAGGTGGAAAGCAGCATAAAGAAGGCGGAGGAGGCGTGTGAAGGAGACGCCACTAGCGGCGAGTGTGTGGCAGCGTGGGATGAGGTGGAGGAACTGAGTGCAGCGGCAAGCCATGCAAGGGATAAGAAAAAGACGTCGGACCCTCTCGAGGAATACTGCAAGGACAATCCGGAGACTGTTGAGTGTCGTACCTATGAGGACTGATGATACTATCAGATCAAGTCTCCCTTTTGTTATCATTTCTGTTGTGTATTAATTTAATTTTTATTTAAGCATGATTGAATAATCCATATATACCATCTTTACAAGTAAAAAAAAAAATAGTCATTATTCTAGCTTCATCCTATTACTTCTTTTTATAATATAGCTGTTTTTATCTATATATAATTTCTAGATATGGCTATCCGTTTGTTTGCAAAATTAACTTGCAAGTACAACTATATTCAAATGGATTTATGGGGTGGTTAGTTAAATTTAGATACACAGGTTATTTTTTTTTTTTTTTTTGACAGAAGATACACAGGTTAGTTAAATATGTTGTGTCCTAAATATAAACAAAATAGTACATGTATTTATTTTAAATTTAGACAAAATATATGCAAATTTCTAAGTTTTTCAGCAACTATATAATAAATTTTATAATATAAGAATAATCCCATGTGCAATCATTCAAGAACGAATGAGTATTGAATTCTTCCATAATTCATACGAAATTGATAAATAATAAATGGTTCATATGATTTGCACAAGTGCGATAATATGTATCCCATAAGGTGAATTTTAAAAGTATAGTAAGTAATCATCAATACAAAATTACAACATAGCTACATATTTAAAAAATAAATTAAGAATATGGTAGTCTCGTGAAAACATAAAACTCCTCAAATAAAAATAAGAATAGAGATGAATGAGAAAAAATTAAAGAGAAAAGAGTGTACTGTATTATGTTCTTTAAAATTTGTGATTTCTATTGCAATTTGAGCCTAATTATAGGAAAATACAACGTGCCAAGGACTTGGGTCAATGAGTAATAAACATCTACTACTATTATTCATATCAGTTAGAAATTAATTGGTCTATTTGACTATATAAGTCTTAATGTATTACTTGATGTAAAAAACATTCTCTCATTAATCAATATTCTTTTTTTATACTTTTTCCTCGTATGAATTCTATTGAAAATGATAATAATACGAATAACACGTCAATGTTAATTTATATTGAAAATAAATCTATATGTATTTTCCATTGTGGAAGTGTTGTCTCTTAGAAGCCATTCACGTATACTTCTATAACAAATTTACAAGTGGATTAAAATTGTCTCTTGTTTAAAATGTTGTCTAAGGAGACATGTATATTTTGAACTAATGTGGAGTTCGAGTTAATAACTCTTACTTGACCGTCTATGAGATTGGTCGAGTAAAAAGTTTCTTTTGTGAATAGTCACTCACCCTCTTGAAATTATAAGTCGACTTAAATATCTCTTTGGAATTTGTGAAATAGCAACTAAAAAAACGTGTAGAAATTTCTTTTATGTAATGTTTATAATATTTGTTTTATGATTGACTAACAATTTACCAACTATTTCATTAAAAAAATAGTTATTTTTTCATGTTGATGGGTCTGCTAAATACGATTTAGATTCCCTGTTGTAACAGTTTTCAGCCGTCCGATCAAAATCAACGTATGATATTGTTTTACGGTATAAACTGAGTTTGATATCTAAATCGTCCTATCTCAAATCGACAGTTAGGAACTGTTACAGTGTGAAACCACGTGAAAACTTTACGATAAGGAATCTAGATCCATAGCAATATGGGAACGAGAGATAACTAATAATTTAGAGGAAAAAGATTAGTAGATAAACAAAAACGGCAAAATTACACTTTTAGTCTCTTAACTTAATTTCAAGTAACAGTTTGATCCTTTATCTTTTTTTTCATTTTAATTGTCATTTTGATCCATTTGCATATAAATTTTCAAGTTTCAAACCTACTATTTATATACAAATATACATCAAAAGTACCTCCCACCTAATTGACATCCCTAGTTGAAATATCATTACAGAAAGTATAATACCACCAATACTTACGGTTAAATGGTTACTTTGATCTTCGACTTTACACCTCGTTGTCTGATCCTGACTCAAGATAAAATACAAAATAATTTTTGGATGTGTATCTCTGTTATCAGTTTAGTTTTTGATGTTTAAAACTTTTGTTAACTGATGAGGTGACAATGGTTTTGGACCGACAGAATGAATGATGTGGCATAGAAACCAAATTAAAACTAACCCAACCGAATTCAAGTACAAAAACAATGAGTTGAATTCCTAAATCTCAAATCCCTAGTTAAATCTCAACCTCATCAGTCATTGTTTATACAAGGCCTGTCTTTTAGTTTTAATTCCTTGAACTTTTGATTAGGGATGACAATTGGACCCAGACCTGATGGACACCCGCAAAAAATATCAGCAATGGGTAGGGTAAAACCCAACTTTCATGGGTCCAGGCTTGGGTCCGAATAATTACCCATAAATTTAAATGGGTAAGGGTATTATACTGTCCAGTCGTGTAACCCGCATATACATATTTATATAATATGATAAATAATTTATTTATTTTTGTTGTATAATTAATTAATTAATTTAGCTATTTAAGCCTAAACCTAAACCCAAAAACTACTTAATACAGTAACCACTCCCTCCTACAAGTGTACAATTTTTGAGGGATATTTTGGATGTTTTTATTTGGTTAAATACTACGATTCATGTTATTTTATGAGTTGATTGAAAAACTTTTGGACCATAGTTTTATGGTTTTTTCTAGCTTGCCTTTGAAAACTTATGGGCAATTTACCCAAACCAATAAAAAATAGTCATGTGTACTCCATTACAATAATTACATTTATTATTTTATTTTGCAAATTTAGCATGTACTTTATTATTTGCATATTCACCCTATTTTAAATTAATGACATTTTACAATTTAAACCATCAAATTAATTATATTTCTCCTTCAATCCAATCACTCTCCAAACCTCTTTTTCTTTTCTTTGCAAAAATCATTGAAATTTAAAAAATGGCATTGCTTGGAATCGAACCAAGATACTCTCACTCAAATCACATATCCAAACCATTTGACCAATACATCTTTTATGAAATAAATTGGAATGTGAGATATATTGTATTAGTGAGCAAATTTTTATTTTTTTGCAATGTCTTATAATCCAGCTTTAGTAAAAAAAAAATCAGTTTATATATATATATATATATATATATATATATGAAATAGTAGATCTTTCTAAAAAAAACCAACATTAATTCATTCATTTGATTTTTTATATATTAAGTATTATTCTTTTATATAAATTTCTACTATTTATCTAGATTCGATGAACTACAACAATGTTTCATTTGTCATCAAGCGAATTGTGATTTATTTTAGGTTCAACCTTTCTTTTGGATCAGATGAACTATTTAAAGGTATTAAATGAAAATTGTCAGGATAAATATAATGTTTCTATTTAATATTTCTGTCTTTTATATGTAAAAAATCTGTTAAATATTTGCATTGTGCTCTTTGAGGCGGCGCCTTTAGAGGGACTCGCCTAGGGCTCTTTCGACCCTTCTGGAGGGCGATGTGCCCTTAATTATATATTGACGGTCCACAGCCCCCAAGCACGAGTCTTGGGACAAGAAGAAGTGATTAATTATGAAATTGATGGTCTAATTAAATATGAATTTTTGTATTTTTAGAGTTTAAAAATTCATATTTAATTCATGTTTTGTTAAAAATTTCTATTTTTGTTGGAGAGATTCTTATAATATTATAAACTTTTCTGCAAAAATGTATTAAAAAATATGAATTCTACATATGAGTTTACTTAAAAGGAGGGACCAAAAGTGAAATGGAAAACTTTTGAAGGACTAAAATTCATAGAAAATTTTTAGAGTGACTAAAACGAAAAGTTAATATATTTATATAGACTAAAAACATATTTAACCCATAAATATAATATAAATTTTATCTTTTTCAACGACATCAACAAAATAACATTATTATAGGAAAATTTGTTTAGGAGTATAATTAGAATAATAAAAATCTAACCCAAAATCTCCTATTTTCTTTATACATTGTTATGTTGAAACAAAATGGGTTTTGTACAATGCCTCTTCTGTTTTGATGAGAACAAGGCATTAAAAGAACAATTGGATATGCTAACATATCTTCAAGTGTGCAGGACCTTAGACATAAAATCAATGTATTAAACCTAGTTTTGGTACTGAAAGAACATATACAAGCGCATTTGGAATTTGAAGAGAAACTGAAGTGCTGGACTAGAATCTAAAGAACACCAAACTCTGAAGAAGTTTAGCCTATGGAGGATCAGACTCTAAAGACATGGACTCTAAACATGTAGCTTCTAAAGGACATCCGACTTTGAAGACTGAAGACTATGAAGGACACGTCAAACTTTGTCGTCTTATGAAGATGTCACTATCAGACTCAGATAGTACACTCTATCTTCTTTTAATCCCGTGCAGAAACAAACAAAGAACTTCAAGGACAAATGGAATGAAACTGATAATTCATTTTGAAGAAAAGGTATTTCAAATGTCTTTTCAACGACATTAGACAAATCAAGAAACATTCCAACGTCTATGATCAAGCTTCTCAAAGACTCTAAATTATGTGCTGACACCACTCCAATGTCTCTCGTATCCTTCTCTATATAAGGAGCCGAAGACTTGAAAAAATTTACAAGACTCTTTATATTTTGAAAGTGTCATTACCCTGTCAAAATCAAAGCGCATTTGAACTTTGAATTTCTTACAAACTTATTATCTTTGAAATTCTTAAGTCTTAGAGTCTACTAAGTTTTGTAATTGTTTACACCTCTGATTGTATATCAAGTGTAAAACTAAACAATCTTTTATTTGATTAAGTTAGATTGTGGGAAGTCTCTTTCAGTCGTGATTGAACATTAGAAGGCTTTTGCTTGTGTGTTTGAGCATTGGAAGTCTCTTGCTTGCGTGTTTGAGCATTTGTAATCTTTAGTGATCATAGTGAAAACCCCTTGGAAGTGCAAGGAGACTAATCTACTCTCGATTTGTGAGAGGAACTAGTATAAATTGTGCGCTCTCTCTCTCTCTGTATTTTTGAACTTAACCGCTGCATTCAACTCTGCATCAGACTCTGAATAGTGAAACACTTAAAAAAAGTTTTGAAAAAGCCAACACAATTCAACTTTCACTTCTTGTGTTTTTCTCACCTTCATGTTATAGATAATATTGTTCCTATTGTAGTATTGTAGTGAGATATTCCTGTTTCATTGTGATTTAAATATTTTTTAATTAATAATTTAAGTTATATTATAAAAAAGGTAAAATAGTAAATAAAATACTTTAAGCGAAGAGTAAAAATGGAAAGAAAAAAGCCAATTTAAATCCATGTACTTTCTTTATATATATTATAGATATAAATATATTAATTTTAAATATTTAAACAAAAATATTAAAAGAGACTTAAGTATGAAAATAATAAAGATATGAAATTATTAAACATTTTTTTACGGCTTGTTCATGAAGTAAAAAGAGTTTCATCTGTTCCTGAATAACTTCCTTCAGAAGAGCTTCTGTTTCCCCAGTAAATGTCTTGGTAGAAGATATGATTTCGTTGAATTCAAGTTTATTTGTTTTTAAATACACCCGTAGCTCAACGACATATTGACTTTCTCATATCGATACATAAAAATTTGGTTCCGCAAATATAAGCACATAAATTTTGCGACGAGTGTGGTGGAGTCATTTAACAATGTTTTGCATATAAAATAAACAAAATATTTAATAGAAGCACTACATTAATGTTGATATTTTAAAAACAGTTATTAGTTTTCAAAATTTTGTCATATTATCCCTAAAAAAAATCATATTAACTTACTCATATGGATACATAAAAATTTGCATCGTTAGATATAAGCAAATAAAATCCTCAGCGAGCGCAATGCAAATATTTAACATATTTTTTACATATAAAAGACAGAAATATTAAAAAGAAACATTACATTTGTCCTGACAATTTTCATTTAATACATTTAAACAGTTCATCTGATCCAAAAGAAAGGCTGAACCTAAAATAAATCACAATTTGATTGATGACAAATGAAACATTGTTGTAGTTCATCGAATCTATATAAATAGTATGAATTTATATAAAAGAATAATACTTAATATATAAAAAATCAAATGAATGAATTCATATTGGTTTTTTTAGAAAGATCTACTATTTCACACACACGCGCGCGCGCGCACACACACACATATATATATATATATACACACACACATAAATTGATTTTTTTTTCTAAAGCTGGATTATAAGATATTGCAAAAAAAAAATTGTTCACTAATACCATATATTTTGCATTCCAATTTATTTTATAAAAGATGTATTGGTCAAGTGGTTTGAAAATATAATTTAAGTGAGAGTACCCTGGTTCGATTCCCAACAATACCAAGGACACTGTAGGACCCTACTCATAGGGTACCAATTGTCATCCCTACTTTTGAGAGAGACATGTATCCAAAAAAAATTAAAATCACGCCGGGACCCAAATATTCCTTGGTATATTCCTGTTTCTCCACAACCTACACACACTTCAATCTTGTACACAATAAATTCCTTAAAATAAAAATAAAAATAACCTTGTACACAATAAATCATGATTGACGCCGGAGTCCATTGTAACATAACAACATCGACCAATACAAAAATCGCTTATAAATTTACCAAAAAAAGCATTTGCTTACATAAATCCTACAAATATGCGTATCTTCGATAGGGTCGGATTGGTTGGGTGTCAGGTTACAAACCCACGTCAACCATGCTTCCACCGTGATTTTTAAAAAGCTACAAAATCAAACTTTTAGATAATTCATTTTAGTATCCTTATTATTATTTAATATTAGCACCATGTGTAACTAAATAATTATATAAACCATCTAAAAGAATAACCACTTTATCCTTATTCCGTACTATTAATCAAGTGTTAATTTGGTTAAGAGAAAGAAAGTAAAAATTATTACAAAAATCTCATTAGTTGTTTCTAATGTGGTTTGTAAATTGTTCCGTAAGTTTGTTGTCCAAATTTTGATGTTGAAACTAATTATACAACACACTAAACTTGGAACAACCACAATCCGAATTAGATATTCGTTCACACAAGCAGCATCAATTTCTTCTTCAATACAAAAAAAAAATGTATTGGAACAACACAAATGAAAACAATTCCTCTAACATTCACACTAATAATAACTTTTTTATATGAATAAAAAAGTGCATTACATAACAATCTTTCACTAGACTAAACCAACACAAGAACAAGTCTCTTGTTTATTCAATGACATAAAATAGAACACTAACATAACACAAAAAAACAGAAACATAATTAAACTACTTAATTAATAACAAGATTTGAGATCAACGCAGCATCATTTCATGTGATGCCATGGAATAATTTGGATAAGGTATGAACCAAGGTTTGAGAAGAGGATCATCAATCAAAGGCACATCATCAACAGAGAAACTATTAGCCTCTTCAGCAGCAGCAGCATCAATAACAGAATTCAAAAACCGATACTGAGCCTCCAATTCCTTAGTCTGCGCTCTGATAACATCATTAGCAGCTTCCATCTTCACATATGCTTCATCCGTCGCCATAATACTCCGCGCGAGACGGTCATTCTCAATTTTCAATCTACCGGCTTCTTCCGTCAGATCTTCAACCTGTTTCTGTTTCCTCATTCTGGATCGTCTCGCGGATTCACGGTTTGACAGCATCCTCTTCCGCTTTCGCTCGTCAATTTGTAGATCCATACCGTCTGAACCTCCTGAACTTACAGGACGTTGAATCGAAGCCATTGATTTTCGGATTTGAATCGGTAGTTTTGTCAAAATTGGTGAAAATAGGATTATGTTTACGCAGATCTAGTTTGTTGTTAAAAAAAATTCAGAAAAAATGAAAAAAGATTAGAGAGATTATCGAGATTAGAGAGATGAAAGAAAATTCATGAGAAAACGTAGAACCAATAAAGAAAGGCGACGGAGAAAGAATGACGGAGACGGATACGACGGAGAAGGTTTGCCAACGTCATAGAAATTCTGTATACATTGAAGTTTTTTGCAATCAAGACGAAAAACCTTAGATCGAAAAACAGAGGCAGAGTTTTGAGGGAAAATAGAAGAGATTGAAGAAAAGAGATTAGGATTAGGGTTGGTGAAAAGTTTATTATGCGAAGAAGGTTTTGAAGGGATAAGAGAGGTAGATTTTATAGAGAAAAAAGATTGGGGTGGATATGGAAAACGTGCAACGGTGTAACTGGATTAGGAATTTTTTATCTTATTATAATATTCTAAACTTTTTTTCAACTAACATGCTTATCTTGATAAATTTATTATTGGTTGGTTAGTATTTTAATTTTAATTGAAAAAGAAAAAAGGCTTTTGAAAGTTGAAAATCAATTTTCGAAGGCTTGATTTGATTTGTGATTCATAACGCGTCACAGCTGGCGGCAGAGTGACGACTAATGAAAGACAGCTTTTTCTTCAGCAAACTTTCCTGTTTAATCGCAGAAAAAATTTCTTATCCACTCCGTTTCCTTTGAAGTGTGTCTTTGAAGAATTTGTTTGTTTCTATTTAACTATTACTTCCAAATTTCAATACAATATTAAAGGTTATTTTATCAATATTATTTTTAATTATTTATTGTGAAGATAAAAATATATCAAATGAGATATTAAATAAAAAATATTATTATAGTAAAAGTATAACTTATTGTATCAAAAGTAGTAACATTTATTGATTGTCTTGGTTTGTGTAAAATGTCAAAAAGAGACAATAAAAAAGGAACGGAGGTAGCACTATTTAACTGTCATTTTTAAAGTTAAATACAATATTAAATATTGTTTTATCATGTTTATCTTTTGTTAATTATTGTGGAGAGTCTCTTCGTCCCACAATGTAAACAAAAAAGATAAACTTTTATTCTATTTAATCTTGTTTTTTTTTAAAAATCATCTTTTTCAAGAAAAACTTTTGCTTATTCTCATGAAATTAAATGCTCTTTCATTTTCTCCATAACCAATAACCAATGAAAATTGTTTTTACATCTTCCCATGAAACTTATTCCTAAGAAAACACAAAAAATTATACTCCAATTCTTATGTTTTAGTTTTCTTAACAAGTGTGATTTGAGTTTTTTTACTTACAATTTGGGACGGATGAAGTATATGAAATAAAATATTAAATGAACAAGGCTATTATTGAAAAAACAAAAACTATTGTACAAATAATAGTACTCCTTCCGTTACTTTATAATTGTCACTTTTGCAAAAAGTTTTTGTTTCTATTAACCGTCATTTTCAAAGTCCAATACATCGTTAATTGTTGTTTTATCTATATTACCCTTATATATTTATTGCAAAGAAATATATGAAATGAGATATTAAATGATTAAGATTATTATAGAAAAAAAGATAAATTGTTGTATCAAAAGTAGTAAAAGTATTTGTTGTCTTGATTTATGTAAAAAATCAAAATGTAACAATTAAAAAGGAACAGAGGGAGTAACATTTATTGATTGTCTTGAATTGCGTAAAATGTCAAAAAACGACAATTAAAAGGGAACAAGGGTAGTCCTTTTCCCCCTCCTTTTGTGGGAGTGTTTGAAAGTACTCTATATGTTCTTTTTTAAGCGTCGTTTTTATAATATTAACACCAAATTACCGAAGTGTATTTTTGCACTTTTACTTTCTATTATACCCTTATTTTATCCACCAATATATTTATATTTTTTGCACACACTTTCACTTTCTAATAAATTTAATATGTTATATTTCTCTCGTAACAAACAATTGTTAGTTACTATTACCTCCGTTCCTTTTTAATTGTCACTTTTTGACATTTTACATAAATCAAGACAATCAATAAATGTTACTGTTTTTGATACAATAAGTTATATTTTTACTATAATAACCTTTTTCATTTAATATCTCATTTTATATATTTCTCTCTCCGCAATAAATAACTAAGGGTAATATTGGTAAAACAACATTTAATATCTTTTTCTCCAACAAATTCCTATTTTTTTGCCAACTTTGTCTTTTTCATATCAAACCATTGTCAATTTTAATATAACAAGAAACAAACTTTGTTTTTCTTTAAAAAAAAACAAACAAACTTTGTTTAAAAAAAACTTTAGTTTTCCAAATATATAACATTAATTAGTTTTATTGAAAAAGATAAAAGTAATTGACAAAGGGTATAATTGACAAATTGTACCCTTTAAATATCAAAACGACAGTTAAATATAAACGTTAAATCCGCACTCAAATGACACTTAAAAAGGAACGGATGGAGTAGTATATTTCTTTTTGGTGCTAAATAAATTTTGAATTTAAATTTCTTTAAATTATTTTTTGCAGTTAAGTTTAGTATATTATAAAAAAAAAAATTGAAAAGTTTTAGAATTTAAAAATTCATGAATTTAATATAATCTTTGATGTTTCCGACACTTTCACTTTTTTGTTTAAATTTTTTAGAAAAATTCTTATACTATTCTAAACACTCTTGAAAAGAATTCATTTAAAAATATGAATGATACATATGAGTTAACTTAAAAGAATATATCAAAAGTGGTGACCGAATATATTTTTGAGGACCATAAATCAAAGAAATTTTTTTATAAGAAATAAATAGAAATTTAAAAAATTTTAGGGCCCAAAAACATATTTAACTATATTTTTAAAAAAAAAATATTCTACAAGAGTACCAGTTAAAAAATAAAAAAAGAGGCAGTAAAGTTAGCTCAATTGTTTATACCCAGTTGATGTAAAAAATCTATCAAAAAAAGGTTAGATATTGTAAAGTTGTTCACTTTTATTAGGATTCAAACGTAAAATCTTGTGAGTTTTCTAAACAGTGTGTATCATTTCTTGCACAGACAAATTAAATTAAATTAAAGAAATCATTTTATATAGTAAACGATGTGTTTATTATTCAACACGTTTATTTTTGTCAAGATTCAACACATGTTTAACTTGTTTTAAGATAAATTTTTCTTTCATCGATTTTTTAAATGCACTTTTGCACATGTTAGCATGAACTAGTTTTGTTTTGTTTCTTTTGAATGGAAAATTTTATTTCGTTCTTATCCATCAATAAGATAAATATTTTAAATAAATCTCTGTCAAATTTTACTTGTATTAGTTTTTATGAGTATGTTAGAGACTAAGTTGACTCTAAATAGTTAAATATAAGGACCAAATTGATAGTAAAATGTTGAAATATAGGACCTGTTTTGATAATAAGTGGTTACAAATAAGGACCAACTTGAAAGTTTAATAGAGTCAAGAGATTTTTTTAAAAATATTATAATCTATAGACATATTTGAGAGCGCATCACAAAGGAGAGACTAATTTGGTGTATTAATCAATTTTTATCTTTCGCTTTGTTTAGAGTGTGCGTTGTATGAAACAATCGTTATACTGGATTTCACTGGGTGACATAGCTTTTTGGTGACATTGGTGACATTATTGTATTTTAGATGAGAGAGAATGTTAGATGAATGATTAAAAGAAATTATTTAGATAAAAGATAATGATTGATTAAAAGAGAAATAGAAACAATGTCACCAATGTCATCAAAAACTGTGTCACCCACGTGCTACCCCGTTATATTTTGATTTCGTCAAATAGGATGAAAAGCAACATTTCTGGGATGGAGACTAATATGGAACAGCTTCTTGACAAGGTAAATGTAGCATTAGCTTTATGGAGTTTAATTTACTTTGTTTTGTTTCTGTGTGCTTTTATTGAAAAGAAGCAAAACGAAAAGAGGAAGAAAAGGAGGTTTGAATTTGATAGGAATTCACATGTTTTTTCCCCAATGTAGATAATATTTGTGCAGTCAAGGAGTGACAATGTGAACACTTCTCTATTTGACAAAAGAGAGCATATTGAGAAACTGCATAGAACTTGCAATCTTCTTCACAAAGTTCAGGTATTAAAACAATTGGCCATGTCATTGTTCACTGTATATTTATGTTTCCACTTTCCACATATCAAATGTGATGCAACTTGGACTTGTTGAATGGAGCAAACAATGAAATAACTTATTGTTCGTGCGTTCCTCGTGTTGAATAATTTGTCTATATCTTTGTCATGCACGTTAGTTTTAAGTTTTTACAAGGGTTTATTTGATGTGACTAACACTTTTCCCCGTCGAAGAGTAGTTTATATATGATCTTCCTGATCGACTGATGCAGTTAGGTTTTACACCGGAGCAATGCCAATTTTTAAGGTTGCTTTTTCCTTATATGGTTTCTAATTCAATCCCTTTTATTACTTTTACACGCAACATATCAATCTAGGTCTCAGATGAATATCTTGGTTATATCCCCTCTTTATCAGGCATATGGAGATTCATCATCCAAGGATTGTAAGCAAGCATCTGAAGAAGCAATATCTAATGTAATAAAAAACTTGCAGGGGTTGAGTTGGGCCTAATCCCAGATTTTAAGAGAAGCATGAAAAAATTACTCCTTACTAGGATTTTGTTTATAGATTTATAGAAGTTGGATAGTTGTGTTCCTCTCCTCGAACATATTATGTGTATTTCCCCATAATTCTGCTATAACAAACAAATAACTACCCTGTATAGTAGATCTCTACGATGTAAATGACAGCAGCAATAGTTAAAAACACTCACATGCATCATTCTAAGAAAGTCCATTCTTCTGGCAGCTAATGCTGTCAGTTGCAATTCGTTATAACTAAAATTTGGAACAATTTTTTCTGACAAAGGACATAGGTACAGAGAATATTAAGTTTCTGTTTTTTTTCCTTATCTTCGCAGCTTCCTTTTCTTATTCTCTTTAGACTGCCAAACATTTGCGTACTTCTGGGATTTCTTGAAATATCTTGGAAGGTTATGCTATCTTTGCCATGTTTGAGCTATTTACTGTTTTTTAATCCTTCAGTTACCTTGAAATGTCTTTAGTTCCAGTTATTTCAATTAAGAACTTAAGGATGTTGACGTGTGTAAGGGAAACATATTTTTTCACTTGATATGGTTTTAATTAATAACACTTTTCTCGCATACTTCATGAGCACACATTATTTCTCTGATCGGTATTCATTGTCTAAGTCACATTTTTTCCTAGGGAAAACTTATCAGCCATGTTTGAAGTAGATGATATAGTCACAAGAAAGGGGGGGTTTGAATTGTGACCCTTTTTAAAATCTAATCCTGTACTTAAAAAATTACTTCTCAAGTTGATTCTTGGAAGAACAAAGTTAAACAGACTTCAGAACGTTCTGAAGTGTCAGTTGCAGAATAAGATATTTAAGTTAAGTGTTGTGTGTGTGTTGTGTATGCAGTAGTATAAGGAGTATAGGGAGAGAAGAAGAACACACAGAATTTTATAGTGGTTCACCCAATGTGGGCTAGTCCACTCCTCACAATCTTGTGAGAGTTCTCCACTATGATGCTTGAGATACCCTCTCAAATCCTGCACCTTACAATCTTGTTCACTTGGAACGGTTACAACCTGTATTCTCTAAGCCTCAGCAGGCTCTCAACTTTCTGTACTAAGTCACACCAGACTTTGTACTATGTTACTCAACCTAGACTTTAATACCCTTAAAACTAGATGAGATTTTCTCTTTTACAATAGATTTGATAATTGAAGAAGTGAGGTTAAGATGAAGACTTTCAGAAGAGAGGGGAGAGTTTATCTTTGACAAGATAAAGAGAATTGATTTACACTTTGAGAGATGATTTGGAATCTCAGTGATGATCAATTTGAGATGCTAAAGCTTCAAACACTTTTCAAATGTTTTCTTGTATGCTTTGCAATTGTGTGTGTAATGCTGAGCCTTTCACTTCTTTTTATAGAGTTATTGGTCTCTTGTAACCGTTGGAGGGTGACCAATGGTCTTGTGCCATGTGTCCTGGGCCCCACTGACTTTTACTTGAAAATCTGGGTGAACATTCTGACTCTCAGAATGTTGTTGTGTTCTTGAGAATACTTCAGAATGTTGTTGCATTCTTGATGATATTCATCTGGGTTCATCATGTATGAATGAACATATGAATTTCTGGTTTGCTGATGGACTTTTGTTTATGCGTGCAGTACATCAGAATGTTTCTGTGCCAAGAGCTTTGCAAATCTGTCTTGGATTATGTGCAGGAGAGAGAAAAGTGGAACTATCACTTCATGCCCATGCTTTAGGGGATTTTGCTGATCTGTAACAGTACCAAATCCCTTAGGTGTCAAGATCTCATGGATTCTGACTTTGAGATTGTAATTTGGCTTTTGCTTTACTTTTCCAACTACTTTACTGTTGCTGTCAGAATTAAAGCATGTGCTGTATTGAACATTCTGAACTTCAGAATATCCTTTTTGTTTCACTTAGGATGACTTGTAAGACTTCCATTTGATGTAATCAAATCCTAATAGTGAAACATAAATGAAGTGCAGTAATTTTAACATCTAGGATGATATTCCCTTTTGGAATATTCCTGTTAATTCAAATGTTCATAGTCTTAAATGAACATTGAATGTCCTTTTTGACATTTATCTTGTAAATGCCTTTATTGCTTGATTGATCCATGCAAGTATATTTTTTCCTGGACATTTATTTATGCCACGTGTGGTATGCATGTTCTTGAATTCCTGGGCTTGTGTAGGAGCAGCCTTATGACAAAGCTTCAGAACTGCGAACAAGCTTCTGAACTGCATTTCAGCTTCTGAACTATGTTCAGCTTCTGAACAGGGTTCCAGCTTCTGAACTAAGTTTCAGCTTCTGAACTGCATTTTAGCTTCTGAACTGTGTTCAGCTTCTGAACTGCATTTTAGCTTCTGAACTGTGTTCAGCTTCTGAGCTATGTCCAACCTTCTGAACTATGTTCAGCTTCTGAACTATGTCCAACCTTCTGAACTCTTGTTCAGCTTCTGAACTATGTCCAACCTTCTGAACTATGAAAAAGTTCTTTCTTCTTTATGATCTTTGATTCCTTGTATCTTGGTATGGTTCATATCTTGTTCCTGTCTTAATTAAACACTCAAGAACACAAGTTAAATACCAAGAGACTAATCAAAGTCCATTAATCCTTTAATCATTTAGGGTTTGTTATCTTTAAAATTAATTAGGGATTTTGCCTCAACAATCTCCCCCTTTTTGATGATGACAAACCTATGATTTAGGATTATGGATTTTGATTAAAAATATGAGAGGTTTAAGAGCTGAAAATTATTTTTATGCTCCCCCTCATTTTTATAATTCATGACATTGAGTTTTTAACAGTTTTTTAAAAGCTCCCCCTTACTTTTATAATTCATGGCATTATTAAGAGATGCAGATTGTTGAACCAAATGCATTTTTTCATTAATCAATCATGCTCATTACATCATATATGGTTCAAAAACAAAAAAAAACTTAACAAACAAAGGTGATCATGCAAAAGTTGAAGTTTTAAGAACTCCAATAACTATTGATCACTGACCTACTTGGGCCTAAAACATAAAGACTTAAAGACTGTAAAATCCTAAAGCTTCTCCCCCTTTTGTCAACCGCAAAAAAGTAGGGAGGGACAAGTGGAGGAAATTCAGGGAGTTGAGTCTCCAGAATCTGAGGAAGGCTCAGAATCAAAGACAGATGGATCCTCAAACACTGGAGGGTCCATGGCTAAGCCAGGAGCAGCAACTTCAGAAGTCCATTTTGCTCGGACACATGCAATCTTATGGGTTTTAGTTGCAACCCTAAGAGAACGTCTAGCAATTTTTTCAGCTTTGGATATTTGTGATGTGGGAGCGGAAGTGGGGGCATCCAAGTTTGTTTTTGAGTGACCTTCTTTTGAGACAAAGGTTTCAAGTGAGGCAAACATAGTAGGGATATCTGGTAGTTGAGTGGTTGTTTTAAGGGTGGCTGGAGCAGGAGAAATATTTTGCGAAGTGTGAAGAGGAGATATCAGAAATTTGCTGCAAATAGCTTCTGATTCCATGGTGGAGGTAGATTGATTCAGGAGTGGTGGTGGTGGTTGTTGAGCCAGATGTTGGATTTGTTCAATAGGCAGAGATCATGAGGCTATAGGAGCAGGATCTGCAGAGACTTCACATATGGAAGGAGTGGTATGATCAGGAAGAATGTTTCCTTCAACATTCTGTACTTCAGTTTCAGGCATTGTTTCAGGATTTTCTTTCTGAGAATCCTCAAATACACCATCTTCTGAGTTGAACCCTTCCACATTGAGATCAAAACCAGCTTGATTTCCATCTGATTTTTCAGTACCAGTTTCTAACTGGTCAGCATTGTCACTGAACATGTGGGTGACTAAGATTTCTGCAACATCATGCAGGTCCTGATCCTCAGCAATCTTTTGTTCTCCTTCTTCCAGCTGAGCTCTTTCTTCAGCATTTTCTTCAATGTCTTGCTGAAATTCTTCTTCAGCAGCTGTGGCTGTCTCAGCATTCTCTTTGAGAAGAGATTCATTATCCTGCTGACTTTCCTCCTCAGCAATTTCTTGAGCTTCTTCAACATTCTGATCTTCTGCAACTTTCTGAGTTGCTTCTTTGGCAAGATCAGCAATCTCTTGGAATGTTTCTTCAGCAGGGGTTTCATCTTCTCTTTGATTTTCTGTAGGGTTTTCATCCATGGGCTCCTCTTGAACCACATTGTTGACAGCTTCTACTTCTTCTTCCAGTGGAATATTTGAAGGGTTATTGACTTTCTCAATCTTCCTTTTCTTCTTTGTCTTTCCAACTTTCTGGTCTTGATGTCTTTTAACAGAACCAGATGTTTCAGATGCTGGAGGTGTGGGAAGATTGGAGGAAGTGATGTGCAACTGAGCTATGGTTTTTGCAGTGAATCTCATAAAGGTGTAATCACATTGTTCATCTTCAAGAGGTACCTTGTTATCCTTAAGGATAAGGGTGATTGGCATTCCATAGACTAGGGCACTGGTTTGTTTGGGATTCATACATGAATCAATCATGTGTTGAAGGATAATGAAGCAAAGGTTTAACTTTTTCTTGTTAATGAGATGAAACATGATGTAGAGATCTGTATCACTCACAGCTTCATAGGTTCCTGACCTAGGAAGCAAGGTGTGGCGTACCATATTGTGAAAGATTTTGGGTAGGTCAGCAAGGTTTGTGGAGTTAAAAGGAAGGTTAGGTTTGGTGTATTCAAGTATGAGTTTGGCACGGTTTGTTCTAGCTTCAGAAAACCAAGAAGGAAAGAAGAGTTCATTACCTTCATTTGGGATTCTTAGAGCTTTTGAGAGGGAAGCTTGAGTGAGCTTGATCTTAATTCCTTTGACAGCTGTAATGAGGGTCTTTTTTCCATCTTTGTTTTTGATTTCCATTGAACTGTAGAATTCCCTTACCAAGTCTGGGTAGGTGAGTTCTTGAAGGGATACAAAGCTTGTCCATCCTTGTGCATCAGTGTATTCACACAGGTTCCATCCCTTCTTCTTTAGATCAGCAAAATCAAAGTACTTAGCCCTGCTTATGGGTCTAGGTGCTTTCTCCTTTTTGGCTTTCAAAATGGAAGCTATCTTCCCAATGTCTTTTCCTTTTCCATGTTTTTTGGGAGGAGACACTTCTTCCTGCTCATTAGAAGGTATCTCTTCTTCAGATTGAGATTTTGATTGAGATTCTTTTTCAGATACAGAATCCTCTTTTTCTGGTTCAAAGGTTTGTTTGGATGAAGTCGTAACCTTCCTCATGTATTGAGAAATGGTTGGTTCAGATTCTTCCTCTGAGTCTGAGAGAAGAATTGTGGAAGCAGAGAATTTCTTGGTTTTTCCAGTTCCAGAAATGATTCTTTGAGATCTTCTGGGATGTTGGGAGGTTGAGACAGATTTCTTAGGTTTAGACACAGGTTTTCTGGGTTTAGAAGGTTCAGCAGTGGAGATGGTGATGTCAGGGAGAATGGTGCGCAGAGTTTGAGGTTCATCTGGGTATTGTGGTGGAGCAGAACGAGGAACAGGGGTTTGTTCTTGTTCATTGATTCGAGAGGTTGTTTTTGTTCTGGCCATGGCAGTGTTTTGCGAAGAGACAGATGAATTTTTATGGTTTGGAAAGTGTTGGTCAGATGTGTGGAGATGAATGTGTTTGAGTGGAATGGTGATTTGTTTATAAAGATAAACGTGTAGGAGAAGAGAGAGAGAGAGAGAGAGAGAGAGAGAGAAACTGATGATGGTGGTTTTATGGGAAAAGATGAAACTGAAAAGTAGTTTTACAAGAGAGAGAAAGTAGCCGTTCAAGAGAAGAAAGGAGAGTGGCTGATTTGATAGTTCTCTTTTTGTATGGAGGTTAATGGTTTTATCACATTAACTCCTATACAAGCATTTAATGCTGAGATATGGAGAGATTTTTGAAGAAAGATCAAAATCACTTATGAGAGTGACTTACTAACTTCAGAAAAAAATTGTTCTGAATATTCTGAGTTCAGAGTGCCATGCTGAACAGGGTGAACGTTCAGAGCCTGAATGAACATTCTGAACTTTGTTGAACATTCTGAGCTTTGTTGAACATTCTGAAGTGAATCAGAATGACTCAAGGGGGTTTGTCCTAGGCCCTTAGTGATTCAGTTAATCAATCTTTATTGGGATTTTTTATAATTAGTAATTTTTCTTTGATAAAATTGAATCTATCCTCAACTAATGGTTTTGTGAAAATGTCAGCTAATTGATTTTCTGTGTCAATGAATCTTAATTCAATGTCCTTTTTCTGAACATGATCACGTATGAAATGATGCTTAATTTCAATATGCTTAGACCTAGAATGTTGAATTGGATTTTTTGATAAATTAATTGCACTTGTGTTGTCACAGAGAATTGGAACATTTGAGTACCTTAGTGAGTAATCTTCCAACTGATTTCTGATCCACAAAACTTGAGAGCAACAACTGGCTACAGATACATACTCAGCTTCTGTTGTAGAGAGTGCAATGGTATTTTGTTTTCTACAGGACCATCCAATCAGGGCTTGTCCTAGGAATTGGCAAGATCCACTTGTACTCTTTCTCTCAACTTTGTCTCCAGCATAATCAGCATCACAATAGGCTACAAGATCAAAACTACAGCCTTTTCTATACCAAAGACCAAGATCAGTAGTACCTACTAGGTATCTTAAGATCCTTTTTACAGCAGTTAGATGAGATTCTTTTGCACATGTTTGAAATCTAGCACATAATCCTACTGCAAACATTATGTCAGGTCTGCTAGCAGTTAAATAAAGCAATGATCCTATCATGCCTCTATATTCTTTTTCAGAGACTGATTTTCCATTTTCATCTCTATCCAAGCTGGATGATGGATGCATGGGAGTGACCATTATTTTTGCTTCATTCATTTTATATTTTTTAAGAATATCTTTGACATATTTTTCTTGATTTATGAAAATGCCATTTGGAAATTGTTTGATTTGTAAACCAAGAAAGAAACCAAGTTCACCCATCACGCTCATTTCAAATTCACTTTGCATGAGATTTGAAAAGTCTTCACACATTTTCTCTTTGGTTGAACCAAAAATAATATCATCTACATAAACTTGAACTATAAGCAAATCTGTGTTCTGAGTTTTTCTAAATAGTGTGGTATCAATTTTTCCTCTAGAAAATCCATTGTTAATGAGAAATGTGCCAAGTCTTTCATACCAAGCTCTAGGAGCTTGCTTAAGACCATAAAGTGCTTTAGTGAGTTTGAAAATATGATTAGGTTTTTCTTTATTTATGAAGCCAGGAGGCTGACTCACATAAACCTCTTCATTTAAAAAATCCATTTAAAAAGGCACTTTTGACATCCATTTGAAAAAGTTTGATGCTTTTATGTGCAGCATATGCAAGAAGGATTCTAATATCTTCTAACCTTGCTACTGGTGCAAAAGTCTCATCATAGTCAATACCTTCTTGTTGGTTGTATCCTTGAGCAACCAATCTTGCCTTATTTCTGACAACTTTGCCATCTTCATCAAGTTTATTTCTAAACACCCATCTTGTTCCAATGATTGTCTTCCCTTGATTATTTGGAACTAAGTTCCACACTTTGTTTCTTTCAAACTGAGACAGTTCATCTTTCATGGCCTCAATCCATGAATCATCTATTATGGCTTCATTGATTGACTTGGGTTCCATTTGAGAGATCATAGCCATATTGTTCCCTTGGAAGGACATTCTGGTTCTTACACCATCAGTTGTGCTTCCAATGATTTGATCTACAGGATGATCTCCTACTAATCTCCAACTTCTAGGAGGGCTCTGTAGGGATGAGTCCTGAACATTCTGATCATCCTCTTTTTCTACAGAACTTACATTGTTCTGGTTGTCAACATTCTGAAGTGTCTGATCTTCAGTATCTTCCTTTTCTTGGAGTTGAGAAGGTTCATCATATTCATCAAATATGACATGCATACTGACTTCAACTGTTTGGGTTTTTAGGTTGTACACTCTATAACCTTTGGATGTTGTAGAGTATCCCAAAAAGATAGCTTTATCTGATTTAGGATCAAACTTACCCAATTTTTCTTTTGTGTTCATAATGTAACAGTAGCAACCAAATATGTGAAAATAAGATATGCTAGGTTTGATGTTTTTCCATAATTCATATGGGGTTTTATTTAGAATGTTTCTTATTGAAACTCTATTCAAAATGTAGCAAGATGTATTGATGGCTTCTGCCCAAAAGTAATTTTCAACATTTGATTCATTCAACATAGTCCTAGCCATTTCTTGCAAGGTTCTATTTTTCCTTTCAACAACTCCATTTTGCTGTGGAGTTCTTGCACAAGAAAAATTATGTGTAATACCACATTCATCAAAGAATGTCTTGAAGGAAGCATTTTCAAATTCTCCTCCATGATCACTCCTCACAGATATGATATTAGAACCTTTTTCATTTTGAATCTTTTTGCAAAAGTTTTGAAATGCTTCAAATGATTCATCTTTATGTTTTAAAAATAACACCCATGTAAATCTTGAGAAGTCATCAACAATAACAAATCCATATTTTTTGCCACTAAGACTTGCAGTTTGAACAGGACCAAAGAGATCAATGTGAAGAAGCTCTAAAGGTTTTTGAGTTGAAATATATTCAATTGTTTTAAAACTGCTTTTAACTTGTTTTCCTTTAATACAGGCTTCACAGATCTTGTCCTTTTCAAAGTTAATCTTTGGCAAACCTCTAACTAGATTAAGTTGAGAAAGTTTAGCAATAGTTTTCATACTGATGTGACCAGCTCTTTTGTGCCAAATCCACTTATCTTTTTCAAGAGACATAAAACATGATTCAGCTGGAATTTCATTTAAGTCCAAAACATACAAGTTCTTTTTCCTTGATCCAAAGAAAATTAATTTTTTAGAGGAGGCTTGTCTTATTTCACATATGTTGGGTTTAAAAATAACTTCAAAACCACTATCACATAATTGACTTATGCTAAGTAGATTGTGTTTCAACCCTTCTACAAACTGAACATTTTCTATTTTGGCAGAGTTAGTTTTACCTATTGTTCCTTTACCTCTGATTTTGCCTTTGTCATTGTTTCCAAATGTGACTAGTCCTCCATCTCTACTTTCAAAGGTTAGAAAGCAATTCCTATCTCCTGTCATGTGTCTTGAACAGCCACTGTCCAAGTACCATGGCTTTGTCTTTGCATTTTGAGAGGAGACCTCTTCCTCATTTTCTGATTTAGCCATCAAACTCAGGTTGGCTTCCTCATCTTCAGGTTCTGCTTCTTCTAGATCATCCCAGGTGATCATGGCTTTCTTTTTGAAGGGAGGTCTCCTTTGTTGTTTCTTGAGATCAGGACACTCATTTTTGTAGTGTCCAAGCTTGTTGCATCCAAAACAGGTGACTTGACTTTTGTCAGTCTCAGTTTTGTTAGTGTTGGTGTTGGGAAACTTCTTTCTGATCTGATTTCTTCTCATCATCATTCTTTAAATTTTCTTGGAGATGAGTGCAAGTTCATCTTCAGCTTCCTCTTCCTGGACTTCTTCTATTTCATCCAGTTCTTCCACATCATCTTGAGTTGCTGATGATGTTTCTTGGGAGGCCTTCAAGGCAAGAGTTTTTACCTTTTTCATTGGTTTGTCTTCTTGAAGTATGACTTCATGAGCTCTCAGTGAACCAATAAGTTCCTCCAAGGTCAGAGAATTTAGATCTTTGGCCTGGGTAATAGCTGTGACCATAGGTCTCCATGTGCTTGGAAGACATCTTAATATTTTCCTGATTCTATCATGAGTGGAATATATTTTTCCAAGAGATCTCATTTCATTTACTATTGTTGTGAATCTAGCATACATTTCATCAATAGTTTCATTTTCACTCATTTCAAAAATTTCAAACTTTCTGACTCCAATGTCAATTCTAGTTTCTTTGACATGAGATGTACCTTCATGGTGTATTTTTAAAGTGTCCCATACTTCTTTAGCATTTTGGCATTCATCAACTCTTTCACTTTCTTCCATGGTTAGTGCACATGATAAAAATAATCTAGCTTTAGAGTTTAGTAATACCTTGGCTTTGTCATCTGGTGTCCATGCACTTTTTTCTTTTATGCCTCCATCTTTGTTCATTGGAACATGATCTCCTTCAGAGATTACAGCCCACATGTCCGTATCTTGAGATCTAAGAAAAAGTTCCATCTTACCTTTCCAGAAGTAGTAGTTTGAGCCATCAAACAGTGGAGGTCTGTTTGCTGATCCTCCTTCCGTGATGTACTTAGCCTTTGACATACTTCTTCCTGAATCTTTTCTCTAACACTTGTGTAAGTGTTCAAACCCTTAGAGCCTTGCTCTGATACCAATTGAAGTAGATGATATAGTCACAAGAAAGGGGGGGTTTGAATTGTGACCCTTTTTAAAATCTAATCCTGTACTTAAAAAATTACTTCTCAAGTTGATTCTTGGAAGAACAAAGTTAAACAGACTTCAGAACGTTCTGAAGTGTCAGTTGCAGAATAAGATATTTAAGTTAAGTGTTGTGTGTGTGTTGTGTATGCAGTAGTATAAGGAGTATAGGGAGAGAAGAAGAACACACAGAATTTTATAGTGGTTCACCCAATGTGGGCTAGTCCACTCCTCACAATCTTGTGAGAGTTTTCCACTATGATGCTTGAGATACCCTCTCAGATCCTGCACCTTACAATCTTGTTCACTTGGAACGGTTACAACCTGTATTCTCTAAGCCTCAGCAGGCTCTCAACTTTCTGTACTAAGTCACACCAGACTTTGTACTATGTTACTCAACCTAGACTTTAATACCCTTAAAACTAGATGAGATTTTCTCTTTTACAATAGATTTGATAATTGAAGAAGTGAGGTTAAGATGAAGACTTTCAGAAGAGAGGGGAGAGTTTATCTTTGACAAGATAAAGAGAATTGATTTACACTTTGAGAGATGATTTGGAATCTCAGTGATGATCAATTTGAGATGCTAAAGCTTCAAACACTATTCAAATGTTTTCTTGTATGCTTTGCAATTGTGTGTGTAATGCTGAGCCTTTCACTTCTTTTTATAGAGTTATTGGTCTCTTGTAACCGTTGGAGGGTGACCAATGGTCTTGTGCCATGTGTCCTGGGCCCCACGGACTTTTACTTGAAAATCTGGGTGAACATTCTGACTCTCAGAATGTTGTTGTGTTCTTGAGAATACTTCAGAATGTTGTTGCATTCTTGATGATATTCATCTGGGTTCATCATGTATGAATGAACATATGAATTTCTGGTTTGCTGATGGACTTTTGTTTATGCGTGCAGTACATCAGAATGTTTCTGTGCCAAGAGCTTTGCAAATCTGTCTTGGATTATGTGCAGGAGAGAGAAAAGTGGAACTATCACTTCATGCCCATGCTTTAGGGGATTTTGCTGATCTGTAACAGTACCAAATCCCTTAGGTGTCAAGATCTCATGGATTCTGACTTTGAGATTGTAATTTGGCTTTTGCTTTACTTTTCCAACTACTTTACTGTTGCTGTCAGAATTAAAGCATGTGCTGTATTGAACATTCTGAACTTCAGAATATCCTTTTTGTTTCACTTAGGATGACTTGTAAGACTTCCATTTGATGTAATCAAATCCTAATAGTGAAACATAAATGAAGTGCAGTAATTTTAACATCTAGGATGATATTCCCTTTTGGAATATTCCTGTTAATTCAAATGTTCATAGTCTTAAATGAACATTGAATGTCCTTTTTGACATTTATCTTGTAAATGCCTTTATTGCTTGATTGATCCATGCAAGTATATTTTTTCCTGGACATTTATTTATGCCACGTGTGGTATGCATGTTCTTGAATTCCTGGGCTTGTGTAGGAGCAGCCTTATGACAAAGCTTCAGAACTGTGAACAAGCTTCTGAACTGCATTTCAGCTTCTGAACTATGTTCAGCTTCTGAACAGGGTTCCAGCTTCTGAACTAAGTTTCAGCTTCTGAACTGCATTTTAGCTTCTGAACTGTGTTCAGCTTCTGAATTGTGTTCAGCTTCTGAGCTATGTCCAACCTTCTGAACTATGTTCAGCTTCTGAACTATGTCCAACCTTCTGAACTCTTGTTCAGCTTCTGAACTATGTCCAACCTTCTGAACTATGAAAAAGTTCTTTCTTCTTTATGATCTTTGATTCCTTGTATCTTGGTATGGTTCATATCTTGTTCCTGTCTTAATTAAACACTCAAGAACACAAGTTAAATACCAAGAGACTAATCAAAGTCCATTAATCCTTTAATCATTTAGGGTTTGTTTTCTTTGAAATTAATTAGGGATTTTGCCTCAACAATGTTGAATCAAATGTATTGTTGTTTCATGCATTTTTCTTTACTTTTTCCTTTCTCAACTAAACCTGTTAAATATGTTCCCCTTTGAATGATAAACAATAAGATTGTGAAAATAGCTCATAAGGTGTAATCACTCCTTTCTTATCTCATCACAGGGATGGTATTGTGCCTGTTTGGTTTATTCAAAAGTACCTCATGAAGAAACTTAATCTTGCTAGCAAAGCTGAGGTGAGTTCGTTCTAATAACTGAACAATTCCTATATTCCCCTATCTCATTTTCCATCTTTTACAAGCAACAAAACTAATTGCTTGTAAATCATGTAGGCAACAAAGGAGTTTGAGTCAGAGCTTAAAAAGGAACCAGATTCCACAGGAGGGGATCCATCTGAGAAATCTATTGTTGTGAGCGAAGAGAAGCAAGATACTGAGGTGTCTAGTTCAAAGGAGAGTGTATGACATTTGTAATAGATGTGATATGATAAGTAGGTATCAAATTTTCACCATGACAATATATATTTAAAAAAAAAACATTTTTCTCTAACCAATATCTATTAATTTATCTATTATTCTCTTTAACATGAGAATGCATCTTACAAGCAAGTGTACAACTTATTTAAGGAGAATTTTAACTGTTTTTTTTCTTTCTCATTGTTGCTTTGTTGAATTTTTTGGTGGAGGAGAGGGAGAGTGATGATTAGTTACTACAATGGCTACGAATAATTGCTGGAAAGTAAAGTGAGGGCAATAATATCTGTAGCGGAAATAAACAGAAAGATACAAGTTTTTGTTGAATGAAATCAATGGTTTGCTGTTCCTTCAAATGAGAGTAAGGTTCAAGTGCAAGTTGGGGTATAGAAGTTGACATTAACAAATAATCTCTTCATTTGAGATGCCATATGTACAAGATCCACCAACATTATAACAACAACAAAATAATCCACCAAGTAGAAGTTAAAACTTACATGCTACACTGTCAGCAAAATATTGTACAACCTATGTCGAATCTTATGATCTGAGAACTGTCAAATGCTCATTTTAAACATGTCAGTAATCTAAAATTGGTGCCCTCAAATCTAAGCTCGAACTTCAAATGCCACTCTTACAAGTTCTATCAAAATCATTTGTAATCACCAGTGTTTCTACTCCATTATTACAGCAAAGGTCATGCTTTGCTTAACAGAGCATGGCATGGTTTCCATACCATACTAAACTATGTATATTGACAGTACTAACCCAACATATCTACATATATAACCACTGCCAAAATTAACAAAATCATGTTGCTGCAGAGCTGGTTGTGGCCCCACTACCATCTCTAAGCCTTTGAATGCAAATATGCAAATTTCTTTGCACACTATCTGCAACTAGTTTCAACCTACCTTGATTTAAATCGGCTGCTGAGCTAGCGCTAACCTCCACTGTCTGTGCCACCCTCTGTTTGCATTTCTCCCAATCATCAACACGCCACCAACATGCCCTTCTGCCATGGCTACCACTCATGCCAAGAAAGGATACATTAAGATTTTCACCAAATGAATATCTCAACCATATTGAAACACAGTAAGGCAACCAGGCAGCACCACCAGCAGCATTGACGTGTAGGATGTGAGCAGAATCAAGAACGACAGTAAGTGCAAAATCAACAGAATTATGGAGACGATCATAATGGATGTTGCTTTCAAACCAACGTGATTTTCAAGACATAATTCAATTCGTGGTTTTTGAGCTGAAACAACATCTCCAACTTGTGCTTGAGATAATCCCTTCTTCCAAGCAATTAGTTTCAAGAGTTCTCTCAAAACCGGTATAGGTAAGGTGAGCATGGTTATGAATGAAGCAACACGTGAAGCATCGTAGGGCTCAGATGCCACTCAACGGCTGAAGTAGTCACATATTTCACTTATTTCAGATGGACTCAGTTCCTCTGGGGCAGGATTGGAGTTTTGTTGTTGCTGCTGTTGTTGGTGGTGAAAGCGTTTTACACTTAACACCTGCAGAAGAAGCTGAACTCTATGGACACTAACAGCAAACACATATCCCCTGCAGAAAGATGAACGACATTCCTATTTAGAGTCTGATAACTGGAATAAGAGGGACACTGAATCAACTTAAAAAGACAAACACTCCAACAGCTGGTAGGCAAGAGGGATGCTGAATCAACTGAAAACTGGACATGTTGTAATCAAAACTAAGCAACAAGATTGAACTTGTAATTATAAAGGATCAAAATTATTATTTTTAGCCAACTATAACTAATAAGTCATATAAAGTATCAATATGAACATCCATTGACATAGAAAAGTTAATTTGATGTATCATGTTCAAACTAAAGTTAACAAAAACAAATGATCCAAAGGCATTTTATTTTAGGCTTAAATGCAGTTTTCCCCCCTTATTTTTCAAAACGTTGCGATTTTGGTTCCCTGTTAAAAAAATAGATAATTTAACCCTTAACTTTACCCCCTTTTGCAAAACCTCAATCTTGACCCGGTCGCCAAACCATTGGATTATAATGCAGAAATAAGATTAGTGTAATTTTAGCAAGAACTTGTAAAACCTGCTTTCTTTAAGCCACGCAGAAAGCAAGGAAAAAAAAATGTTTTTTTAGGTAAGAACTTTCACAGATAAAAAATACCAGATTCACAATTTACAAACTACAAACATTTCCTTCATGAGCAATTATGAAGCAAAGTAATTGCAGTGCTAATATGCTATAATGCTAAACAAGAAGGAAAATAACAGTAATACGAACTTTCAGAATTAGAACTATAGTAGAGTTCTATGAAAAGAAAAGAATGTGAAGTAAAACCCCTAAAACTGTGACAGCAAACAAGGACATTAAAAAAACCTCAAAAGAGTCATATAACAGAAAGGCTAATGCAAAATTACCACTTTGAAATTTCTTCAATAAATCTAACCTGCTTATAATCAATATCAGGTTCACCCATACGAGACTGGAGCACAACGTCATCTGCTGTTCTAAAGACCTGAACATTTTTTAACAGTTCTGTTTTAATTTCCAACAGTCGAGTATATGTATTGCAACAAATAGCTCTTAACAGCAGCCTCTCAACATCAATACAATTCTGGTCTAAGAGAAACTCTGCCTCCTTGCCGGTTAACGGATCTATGACAAAGATACCGTGAGTACACTTTATCTGAAGGTCTGATCCAGTTTCAATTTTAATAAATGAGCAAGCACCTTAATCAGACACACCAACATTTTTATCAAAATCTAGCCAATATATAATTTTTAACCCCGGAGTTCGTAGACCAGATGAATCAGATTTCCCATCAGGGTTCTGCACAGAGCTCGAACTTGCCCCGTGACCAATGCCACCATCAGATATGAGCTCCAACCGAATTGCATCTTTCCATCTTCCCTGTCGAAGGAATTGCACTTGCCTCATTATTGTGTCCATGACAAGTGCAACACACATCTCGTGAAGAACCGAGTACAATATTGAAAATGGGTTTTCGGTCGCTGCCATTCGTCTCTCTAGATCATCTCCAAGCACATGTCGCCGCAGTTCTTCCAATTTCACAGGCTTATTTTTTTCACCGACAAGCAGCTCCAAATGCAATATTCTCCACAATGACATGTGTCCTCGGTACCCAAGTGTCAATAAAACCTGAAACTCTCCATCCACCCTAATCATTGAAGTACCATCAGAAACCCTTATATCAGAAATTTCTCTGGGAAGAGAAACTTCAAGCAATTTGGACCAAACAAGCATGTCCAACTTCTTCAAAGCAGGCTTTTGCTTATCTTGAGTCAAAGCATACTGAGAACCAACATCTTCTATACACTTTGGCAAACGCTCGTAACTCCCCGTGAGAAGAATTTCAATGGCTGATGGAACATCATAAACCGGAGCACGGGCTTGCTGAAGACCCTCGTGCATGAAAAACAAGGAATCTGTTGCCTGAGTAAAACACATGTCATGTTTGGAAACTGTGGAAGACAATTTCTGACAATGTTGTATCAAAGGAAGCTGTTGACACCATTTGGATAGGACATTGAGATGGATCATAATTGCTTAGTCTTGGTGAGAAATTTGAGCATGCTAATCTTCTTATCCGTATCAGATAATTCGGTGGAGCTACTACATTTATCAACAAGGTCTTTAAGCGAATTGTACGAATCGTGCGCAGCACGAGTGACGAGGGTGGATAACTCCACCGTCTGTTGGCCTAACTCCGTCGTAGCCATTGATTTGGATTGTTGATCTGCTAATTTGAGCAAGCTAAACTTTTAGATAGAATTTCCATCATCGAAAACTTAACCTCCCTCATTGAAGCATTTTAACAAACATTTATTGTTTTTGCAGTGGTGAAACTGAAGCATTAAGATGCACAAAGCATGAAAGTGCAAATAATAAGGGAATGTTAATCTCATCACACAATTTCATGTAAGAAAAGCAATTTCAACATTCAAGTGTGATTAACAGAGTGAAAATTAGAAAATAACAAACTCACGAAGTGAACGAACTCTTGAATTACGAGAATAGAATCAGCGAACAAACATTTGAACGATAGTGAAGTTGCGGTGGAGAGAATCGAAATTGTGATGTTGGTTTATTTGAAAAAAAATAAAAGACTCATTTCTTGTGTAAAACTCACTACTTATCAAAATCAAAATAAATAATGTAGGATGTGCACAGGGTGTATTGGATTAGGATTTCAATAAATAATTTTTGTTTAAAAAAATCTTGAGTATTTTAAAAGACTTTACATGATTTTAAAAGAGCGTCAAGATTTATAATTTGGATTTCAATGGACATCATAAGATTTCAAAGGATTTGAAATGATTTTATGGATTTGATAAGATTTCAAAAGATTTTATGAATTTTAAGGATTCATTGAAAAGAAATGATTATAATACATTTTCTTTCACAATATTTTCAATACAGACTTTTTTATTTATTTATTTATTTTACCAGAGATAGAGAAGGGAGGGAGGGAGAAGGGAGGAGGGAGAAAATTTTAAAAGAAAAAACAATCTTAAGAAATCTCACAAAATCCCACAAAATCAATCAAAATCTAATTTATTAAACAATCCTTCAAAAGTTGAATGATTTTGAATACCACAAGATTTTTTTAAGTGATGAAAAGTCTTGATTGAATACTACCAAACTTTTTTTAAATGACAAATAGTCTTATTGAATACCACAAGACTTTTTTTAAATTGCAAATAGTCTTGATCGAATAACACAAGACTTTTTGTTAATAAAAAAAGTCTTTTAAAATCCATTAAAATCTTAATCGAATACACCCCCCTAAGATACATACTTTGGTCTTGTTTTTCTACTATTATCATAAAATATCAATTTTTTACAATTTTTGATAATACATGGCTAAAGATATTAGGGTCTATTTGGTGCGCAGGATGTGATAGAGACATGATATGATATGAAACTGGATATAGACATGATAGGATATGGACATGATAACACTTATCCTATCATGTGTTTGATGCGCACATGATAAGCACTAGGATAACACTATTTTAACATATTAAATTACAAAATTACCCTTATAATCAACAACATTTTTTAATAGATTTTCATATTATACATGTTACAACAACATCACCGAATAGAGGAAAAATTGAAATCCATGGATGGCCATAAAAAAAAAAGAATCTAAAAAAAAAATAAAGAATAGAAATCTAAAAAAAAAAAAAGAAGAGTAAAGTTCAAATTCATAAAAAAGAGAGAGTTTAAAAGAAAAAAAGGAAGAAAAATCGATAAAAAAAAGATGAATTTAACAAATTGAATTTTCAAAATGTTCCAAAATGATTATCGACAACATTCTGAAAGATAGAAGGAATAGAAATTGATCATGATAAACAAAAAATCGAAGGAATAAAAACAAATGATAATGTGTCAAAAAAAGAAACAAATGACAAAGAAAAAAAAAAGAAGGAATAGAAACGGAATGATTATCAATAATGATAATAAACGAAATAATTATTATCGATAACATTTCTCTGAAAAGAATTGGAACATTTTGAAATCGAAAAAAAAAAAGAATAGAAATTGATAAAGAAAAATAGAAGTCCAAAAAAAGAAGAAGAAAAATAAAACAGAATCTATAAAAAAATTGAAATCGATATTAAAAAATGGAGAATTTAGAAAAAAGAGGAAGAAGATGATAGGAATGGATGAATGATTATATAAGAGGCGCAAGAAGGATGAGGGTAAAATAAGGATTCATTTTGCCAAACCAGGGAGGTTAATTTTAACTCAGCCTAAACTTAGGATAGAAAATACAGAGTGATTGGATATGATAAGTAAAATGAATAATTTATCATATCTCATTGTTGCATCAAAAGGAAGATTGAAATAGGATAGAATATGTTAATCATATATTGCCTCTCTACCCTGCGCACCAAACGCACCCTTAAAGGTTAAAGATGTGCATCGACGTAAGTGCAACAATCAACAAAGTCGGTGGTTATTTTAGGACCGAGAGAGTGTTGTTTATAATCACATAATAAATACATACATAAATTAGATACATTTAAAGATATCTTATTGGTCCACCTAAGTTGGGTAAGTGTTATGTTTACTATAATGTTCACCTAAATAAGATTTTTTTTTTTAGGGAAAATAAGATTTGTATCATATTTAATTAGATTTGTTTTTAATAGGTGGAGGATTTGTCCCCTTTAAATTTATTTTAGACTAAATTAGATTGACATCTCTTAAAATGTCACCTGTATTCTGTTTTGTGACCAAGTATTTGGCTGGATACACGATCCTGATTCAGGTATAATAAAGAAATTGTTTTTTTTTTGTTAGTTGTTAAGCATGTTTTTTTTAAGCGTTTAGTACTCATTAGTATATGTTGATGGTGATGCAAACTTTGAGGGAATCAAGGCAGATATCATCAAGATGCTTGCAGGAGGATCGACACCCCCATGCTATGTTGTTTGCTCCAACGAATAGTCTAGTTGTCACAGATTCTTACAGAGTGCACCTGAATCGCATCATAAATACTGACTGTTTCTTACACCCGTACCAGGCACACCATCAGACACGCCCATTCCAACGCGTCTACTCAGGATGGCTCAAATACGGACCTTGCATGGTTCGTTATCTTCTGGAGCGTGTGTTGTGTCAGTATGAATACGAGCATACCATTCTTAGGCATCCATGCGAGTATGCTTCTCCCATGACGACCCTAAAGGAGGTGTTAACTAATAAACACAAACTATATTTATGTGCTGATACAATTTGGATTATATATTATGAACTTGTATTATACGAGTTTGAATCATATAATTCAAACTAAGTGCAATTTATGAACTGCAATTGGTCTTTGAAACTGGTCAATTGAGGGGTTGACACCTTTCATACATATAATTCAAAATGTTGTTTTTGACTTTTTAGGGGATTCAGATTAGATAATATGAAACGTGGAAAAAATTGTTCAAATTATAAAATCTGAACAAACTATTTTCATCAAATTGGAGGGCGCGCGAGATGTGCTTAGGGTGAAAAAAGAAATTAATTCATGCTAACTAGAAACACCGGCCAAACTTTAAAATGAGCCCATTTTCACATCACCAAAAAAAAAACATCGTCTTCCCCAAATCTCAAAAACCAGTTTAGCTTCAAATTCATCATTTCACAGATCATAGAAAGAGAAATCAAATTCGCTTAACACATCACAACAGAAATGGGTACATCAGATGAAGTACAATTGGACGATAAAGCAAAGAGAATGCGCGATCTGCTGTCCAGTTTCTACTCTCCAGACCCTTCCAATTCCTCCAACTCAGCGATCACTTCCCCTAAATACGCTTCTCTCGATGACATTAACTCCTCCGAATTCGATCCCGATCAATACATGAACATTCTGGTAACACTAGTTTCATTGCATTTCATTGATTTTTTGTTAAATTGAATTGAATTGATTGATTGATTAATTAATTGATTATTATGAAGGTTTATAAATCGAATTTGGAAGGTTTACTTCAACGACATGTTGAAATGGCAGCTGAAATTAAGAATCTCGATACTGATTTGCAAATGCTTGTTTATGAGAATTACAATAAGTTTATCAGCGCTACGGATACTATAAAGAGGTATGTAGACTGCTATTTTTCTACATAGCACCGACATTTCTGATTGAAGGTGTGTCCGGTGTGTGTGATACTGACACATGTGATTACATTTCAAATAATTACCGAGTGTTGTGTTTGGTGTCTGTGTCCGTGCTTCATAGCTATTTTTTTCTCTTGATTTGTTTAGAGTGTGTTTTGTGAAAGAACCGTTGTATTTGGGATTTGTTGAACAGGATGAAAAGTAACATTTCAGGGATGGAGACTAATATGGAACAGCTTCTTGACAAGGTAACCGTAGCATTAGATTTATCGAATTCAATTTCACACACACCGCGCGCAGCGCGCGCTTTTTTATTGTAAAGAAGTAAAATGAAAAAAGGAAGATAAGGGTTGAATTTGATAGGGATTCACATTTTTCTTGCAATGTAGATAATGTCTGTTCAGTCCAGGAGTGACAATGTGAACACTTCTCTATTTGACAAAAGGGAGCATATTGAGAAACTGCATAGGACTTGTAATCTGCTTCGCAAAGTTCAGGTATCAAAGCAATTGTCCACGCCATTGTTAACTGTATGTTCGTGTTCCACATATCAAATGCGATGCAAGTTGGGTTTTTGCTGAATGGACCTAACAAAGAAAAACTTATTCTTTTAATGTGGCCCGTGTTGAATAATATTTCTATATCTTTATAATGCATGATAATTTTACCTTTTAACAAGTGTTTCTATGATATGATATGACTGACACACTTTTCACCCTTGTCGAAGAGTAGTTTATATACGATCTTCCTGATAGACTTGGCAAGTGCATCAAGTCAGAGGCGTATGCAGATGCAGTCAGGTTTTACACCGGAGCAATGCCGATTTTTAAGGTTGCTTTTTCCTTATATGGTTTCTAATTCAATCCTTTGATTATTACTTTTACACGCAACATATCAATCTAGGTCTCAGATGAAATATCTTGGTTATATCCCCTCTCTATCAGGCATATGGAGATTCATCATTCAAGGATTGTAAGCAAGCATCTGAAGAAGCAATAGCTAATGTAATAAAAAACTTGCAGGTATACTTCTATCATCTTATTGTGCTCTTTAGAAATGGGTTTATCAGTCACATTTCAAGCCAGGGGAAATATGGATTATTTAGCTTCCAAGTTATTATTTTGCTCTATTCTATCTCTTTTGCATGTAGAATAGCCATATCAGCTCATAACATGGTATGAGACCCTTGGCGGATAGCCACATGCTATCTTATTTAGTTATCAAATTCATAGTAAAACTTATAAAACCTTATAAACCAGTTTTCCCAACATGGGCAAAACTTATAAACAATTATGAAGCTCATTGACTCTGATGTGGACATTTCAAAACACTAGCCTAAAATATAGGGCACTAAGACATACACACAGAAAGAAAAAGAAAAAAAAAAAAAAAAATATATATATATATATATATATATATATCTATATATATATATATATATATATAGAGAGAGAGAGAGAGAGAGAGAGAGAGCATATCTAGTGAGAAAGCCTATTTTACGCGAGAGTGAGAGGGTCAATTATCAGCCCTTGGATTAAAATTAATGGTTGAGATTAAATCACTCAATTAACATAATCGTGTGACTTCTTTGCACACGACCTCTCACAACTGTTCAAGTCCATAGTCACTCATGCCTTTTCATCTTTCCACCAGCAACTATCACCATGGAAAATACCAACAAGCACCAGCTACTACCATGCCACAGTCTT
This sequence comes from Medicago ruthenica, assembly GCA_018208015.1. Classification (NCBI taxonomy): domain Eukaryota; kingdom Viridiplantae; phylum Streptophyta; class Magnoliopsida; order Fabales; family Fabaceae; genus Medicago; species Medicago ruthenica. The sequence goes on along the minus strand of CM031371.1, from coordinate 24,290,205 downwards.
TCATAATATCTATAATTTTAGTAGAAATAGTTGACAATTACATGTTCACCTACATAAGGGATTTTTTTTTTTTTGAATGGCACATAAGTGAATATTTTTTGTCTTTTGATTGCAACTTTGCATTGATGTTACAGGTATGAGGAAAGATTGATTTTTTTTTAATTCTTTTTGACTAATTTACTTACCTGTTGTAATCGAAACCTGCAAAACATGTAAAAAATTCCCAATTCATGTAATTCAATTCAATCCAACACATTGAGAGAAGGGGGAAAACAAACGAAAATCAATTTCAATCCAACACACAAACATAATGTTTTTTACAGCAACCCGTTGGTCTTTGATTTGAGATTTTAATGTGCAAGGAAGAGTAGAAGTAGCATTGACAACCATGATTGTAGAAGATAAGGAGCCGCAGTTCACAAAGGGTGAAGGGAGAAAACGGTGCGTAAGAGGAAAACAGGGGAGATAGAGTGTCATGTGACTCACTTAACTCACTTAGTAAGATGATTTAATCTCAACCATGAATTTTATTCCAAGGGCTGATAATTGACCCTCTCACTCTCACATAAGAATAGGCTTTCTCACTAGATACGCTCCCTATGTATATATGACCCATACAAAAAGAATACTAAGACTAAGAAGGTTCATTCAATAATGTAACCCTTATAGAAATATGATAGAAACTGGTATCAAAATACAAATTAATATTAATAATACAATAGATTCCCAAGAAATTCGAGAGTCTTGGTTCTCTCCCCTCCAAGAATTCGAGAGCTTGGTCTCTCCCTTCCAAATAACCACTTTCTACTTTTCAGAATAACCCACAAAAGCATGTGGCTTCCCTTTTATTCACACACAATACATAACTAACTTAATAACTACTAGTTACATAATAACTTACACAATAACCGCCATAACTGCTATTATAAAATATAATATTTATTTCATAATAATGAATTGAGGTGAAGGAAACATACTGCAGAAAAAATTAATCCTCCTGGATCAAATGTTCTATTTTCTGAGTTCTGCGACTTCGGTGGTTTTCGCGGTGGCCACTGGGTAGGTTTACACATGATCTTCATCTCCTTAGATTCCTCTGCCACATGTTTTCTCCGGAGCGGTGGCACTGATACTGGCGGTGGGTTTTCGGACATGCAAGTGACCCGAATCGACACGACAGTCAGAATCTCTTCTCCACTTGGCTTGTCCTCAGCGTTTCGAACCAGATTTGTGATTTCTTTTGTTTTTCCTATCATCGAACTAACATCATATCTCTTTACCGATGTCAACCGATTTATTGCCACCAACTTTTCTTCCCCTTCCATAGCCAAACCTGAGTCTGACAGTTTTGATGACGGTGGTGGGTGGTCCAGTGCTGGTGTCGGTGGTTCATCCGGTTTCGCTTCTGATTCTGCCTGCAACATTTTAATGTCTTCTTCTTTTCTATTCGCGTTTCCCTTTCGATCACCGTTTCCGGAATTCTTCCATAACTGATCCATTCTATTGAAGTGCCTCTCCAACACTTCATCCATCTTTCTTAATAGTTCTTCCTCACGTTGTTGAATTTCTACCACAGCTTGCATCTGTTCCAATATTCTCTTCCATGGTTCTATATTTTATTTTATTTTATTCTCCCGGATCAGAATTGCTCTGATACCAGTTGATAGAAACTGGTATCAAATTACAAATTAATATTAACAATACAATAGATTCACAAGAAATTCGAGAGTCTTGGTTCTCTCCCCTCCAAGAATTCGAGAGCTTGGTCTCTCCCTTCCAAATAACCACTTTCTACTTTTCAGAATAACCCACAAAAGCATGTGGCTTCCCTTTTATTCACACACAATACATAACTAACTTAATAACTACTTGTTACATAATAACTTACACAATAACCGCCACAACTGCTATTATAAAATATAATATTTATATCATAATAATGAATAGTCTAACAAAATAATCCCAAAATAAGATGAACCGTGTCTCTTAAAACTACTAGGGATCATTTTACGACTTTACATTTCAATGAATAAAGGTTGTGTTTCGTTTATTTTAATTGATCTCAATTTGTTAATATTTTTACATATAATATAAGTTGACTTTTTTAAAAAATCTTTATTTCTTTAATGATAGAAGTGTCCTACCGAGAGTAGGTGTCGGCTCAATCCCTTGCTCTGTCTGCAAGCTATGTCTGAGCTTAAAAAAAAAATAGTTTTTTAATTGGGAATTATTAAGGGGTGTGTGACACTTGTTCAATGCATGTTCAAGGGGTGTTTGGGATGTCACCCAACACAGCAGTTTGGACTTTGGAGAGGTGTCCTTGCTTTATAGGATGACAGTCAACTTAAAATCAATGTTATGCTAAAATCAAATAGTTAGTTTATTATCATTGGTATTGTGATCTGACTTTTTTCTTCTCTCTAACCAGGGGAAGCTATTCTCAGATTCTGAATCAATACAAGTGAGAGCAGAGGCTGCTGTGCTCCTTAAGCAGTTGGATTTTCCGGTTTGTACTGTTTTTATTTATTTATGGAATTTCATTTTGTCCTAGCTAGTAAATATTTTCTGAATGTTTAATTTTAAAGAGCCAGCCTTATGATGTGAAATACTTCTTTTTATTGCTCTGTATGGTTAGTTTTGGGTCCTTCGTGTGCCCTCCTTTTAATAGTGAGAATGAACATTGTTTCTTTTGGTGTTATTGATTTAGTTTATATGATAGTAAGTTTTCTGTTTTTATTTTCTTTTTTCCTGAGAGGAAGTTTTCTATTTTTTGGCAGGTGAACAATTTGAAGACAAAATTACTTGAGAAATTAGAACAATCCATTACAGACATTCAGCTGAGCCCCGAGGAAATAAACAATGGTTCAGGAGACCTTTCTCCTTCAGAATCTTCTCACAAGGTAACTAGTAGCGCAGCAGTATGTCTTGTTTAATGTCCTCCTCCCTTGCCCCTTTAAGATGTTGACAGCAAACAGCATTAAAATATGTATCTTCATACATCATTTCAATCAAGATGGTGATGATTCTGTGAAGTAATATACGGCTCTGATCTGAACAATTCTGGATGCCTATCTTGGGGGGGGGGGTCATCCTTATAGAAGATAGATCATTCCACTCTATGAGAAGATGATTTGTGGTTCTTAAACTGTTGAGGTTCATATGATGAACTTGAAAATTGCTGACTTGGCTAATAACAGGAAATTTAAAAGATAGTGTCACTGAGTATGGTAGTTATGTGATTGTGTCGAATTATCTACAACAAAATGGATGATATAGGAATATTTATTATTATAGGATGACTCTTCTGAATTCTGATTCTATCCAAAATTCCTTTCTTTTTACACGTAGCTTAATTCACTTTCACTAGTACAAAGTTTTTATTTGATATCTAATATTACGAGACTGATACATCAAAATTGTTTCTCTTCCATTTCCTATTATAGGCAGCAACTCATGAATTTATGGAGGCAGTCCGTGCTCTTCTAGTGATATTTCCGGATTCAGATAAGCAGTTGGTCAAATTTGCTCAAGATTTGGTTACCAAGTTAGTACTTTTATCTACCATAGGAAGCCATTTTATCTATTGCTGGTAAAAAGTATATGTATCATGCTCACTTTTTCAATGTTTGCCAGGAATTTTGCAACTGCGGAGGAGTACGTAAAGACACGGATTCACCCAGAAGATTTACTTGGTGTTCTTCGTAAGGAGTAAACCTTTGCTATTTTCCCAATTTCTGGAGATATGCTTGATTTCTTATGCTTGTTTGCTTTGTAGTTTAATTTTAGTTCCACATTAATTAGATGTGGCACAGTGATCTTTGAATCCTATGTCTGTTATATAATATGCAAGTTTTGTTTATATGAAAAATACTCTTACTTTTAGTTCAATTTAACTTTGGTAGATTTTTTTTTAAGAAAAAGCCCAAGACTTTATTTAATATTTTTTTTTGTTTTAATATCACGCAATCTAAATCAATTTCTTATAGGTCTGAATGTGTTGAAAGTGGCCTATACTTTCCATGAATGCACCACCCTGTTCTCCTGATTATATGCATCCATTTGGTTTTTGCTTGTCTTTCTGGATATCTTTATTGCAATGTGGTGTTTGTTTAATATGTGTCTTTTTGATTTATTAGGACCATAAAAAAATATCATCATTATCCCCATTTATTGCTGTTATATACGCACCATTTATGCTAAACTGGGATTTTTCTATAAATATTTAATGCATTGAAATAATTACTCAACCATTAATGAATGTGTTTCTTGAAATATTTTAAAATTTTAATCAGTACACTTCCTTTTAAACATCTTGGCAACAATTTATCAAACTCATTTTTCAGTGATAAAATACAAAATTATCATCTGAAAATGTGATGCCTAGACAAAAGATAATTTCATTTGCCCTGTCTGATACAGTTGAAATATTTTAACTTCTTTTAGTGATTTTTTCTTTTATAGATTTATCCATGTGTAAGTTTTCAATTTTTTGTTGCCAAGCCATTTTTTCCTTGAACTTATAACTCTTGTTGTGTATTATTTCGTTGTTAAATCAAATTTCCTTCTGTGGCCTTGACTATGATATCTTTGAATGATATTTACAGGAGTTGTCTGGAATGATGTACTCCTGATAGATGAAGTCTTGCCAGAAGCAGCTCTCTCTAACCATTCTCTTGAGGTTATTCATTGATGCCATTGGCTCAAATTTGATTCTGACGTTAGCTGTAGTTTTTCAATTCCTCCTATTGTTAGAAAATAGATTTTCATCCTCTGAATATTTGTAGGCTGCAAATGTTGTTGTCAAGTTGTATGTTAGAAGTGCATTTTCTCATCTTCTGCAAGACATTTCAGGTTTGTTCTATGATTAAGAAAGCTGCCAATATTTGCTTTTAGCTTTAAGTTTGAAATATTTACTGTACCACACCATAGGAGAATTACAAAATGTTGAAACTGGAAAACTGAGTTTGTTGATTTGCAACAAGCTGACTGCTTGTTTTTGAAAATGACCGAAATCACAAAATGCTATTGATTATGTTGTCACTAGTTCTCGTTTGATGTTTAACACGTAATCACATGATTTCTCTTGGGAAAATCTGGTGGAAAGTAGTGTTTATAAATTATAACGATGCTGAGTTAGCTTCTGTTTGATAGATTCTTTCTTACAAGTCCTGAAAAAGGATGGAGCAGAGCAGTACTCCCTAGAAGCTGTTCTTGATTCCAGTACAAAAGCAGTTCTGCAAGGAGGCATGAACGTCTTGCTGGTAAGCACTCTGTATGCTCAGACTAGTCTAATTGATTTATGCGTAATCATGTATGCATGTGCATGCATGTAATGCTATTGTTTAAACTTTTTGTTATTTCTGTTTAATTGTGTTTCATTTACATTTTCTCTCTCTCTCTCTCTCTCTCCCTTCAGGGCTTCCGCAAAATTTTAGATGATGACTCTGGGATCTTAGTTAGACAAAGAGAGTTATTTGTTGATTTGGTTCAAGAAGGATTTCAAACTTTTTTTAAGCAACTTGAAGATCAGTTCCTCCTATTTTCAGGAAGAAATAATTCCTCAGCTATTCAAGTACATGGTTTGGCAGAAGGAGCTATCGATGAAAAAGCTTTTCCTGGCCTTGTCCTAGTGCTGGCACAATTGTCGGCTTTTATTGAACAAACTGTCATCCCAAAAATCACTGAGGCAAGGATCCACTTGTAGACTTGGATTTGATTTCTGAAAGTGGATAAATTTGTGTGGTTATTTTTCCTTCCATATCCTCACTGCATTCCTCATAAGTTTCCTTGTAATCTTCAGGAAATAGCTGCTTCCTTTTCTGGTGGTAGTGTTAGAGGCTATGAATCTAGACCTGCATTTGTTCCCGGAGAAATCTGTAGAAAATTCCGGTCAGCTGGTGAAAAATTCCTACACCTGGTATGCTTTCCAGTTCATATTTTCCTTTCAATGGAATTGCAGTTCATGTGATAACTCTCTGTATATAGTACTAGATGTACTTGCCAGTAACCGAAGTTCATAATCAATAGAAATGGAAATAAAGGTTTAATTCATTATTAAATGGGTAGTGAATGGATGGTAGGGAAGAACAATATAGCTGAAATGTTCACAAGTGTAATTTATCTTAAGGTACTCGACTAGCTTGATTTCCAAAGGAACTAGCAAGCTTCACTTCTCTGTTTTTTGTTTTGTAGTGCTCTTCCTTGAATGCTTTGGTTTTGGTTTTGGTTTTGGATGATATTTAATCTCATTCGACTGTTTAAGCATCATTTACATATACTGTTTGATTCTTTTCAGTACATAAATATGAGAACCCAGAGGATTTCATTTATCCTGAAGAAGAGGTTTACAACCCCGAATTGGGTTAAGGTCAGCCTGTTATATGCTCTTTTTAAAAAAGGATTGGTGATTATCTTTGAAAGAGCAGTCTAAAGATTATTATTTATTTATACAGCATAAAGAGCCGAGAGAAGTGCACATGTTTGTTGATTTTTTTCTTCAAGAGGTTGGTATATCTGTGTTTTCGTATCAACCACTCTGTTTTCTGTCATTAATTATCAGTCTTGCTAATGTTACATATTTGAAATTGAAATACAATGCACGGACATGAAGTCTTGAATATCTTTACTTGAAGATCATAGTATGATATTTAATTGCTGTAAACTGGAGGAAAATTTTGACATATCTTATTGTCTGTTCCAGCTTGAAGTTATACATAATGAAGTGAAGCAGATTTTGCCTCAAGGTATACGTAAGCACCGCAGGACTGATAGTAACGGAAGCAGTGTTTCATCAAGAAGCAACCCCTTGCGGGAGGAGAAGTTGGGTAGGTCAAATACTCAAAGGGCAAGGAGCCAGCTTCTGGAAACACATCTAGCAAAACTGTTTAAGCAAAAAGTTGAAATTTTCACAAAAATAGAATATACACAGGTATTAAGTGGCATCATATTGGTGATTTGAATATGAACATATTCGTGATTTAAATATAAACAATTGGTTCCAAGCCATCATATCATTTTTGCTGACAAACTGCAGGAGTCTGTTGTTACTACAATAGTGAAATTCTGCCTGAAAAGTGTACAAGAATTTGTCCGTCTCCAAACTTTTAATCGAAGTGGATTCCAACAAATTCAACTGGATATCCAGTTCCTAAGGACCCCTATAAGGGAAATAGTTGAAGATGAAGCTGCAGTTGACTTCTTGCTTGATGAGGTTGGGAGAACAGTGCTGCTGTGGTTTTAATTTTTCAAATTGATGTTATAGTTTTACTGATTTTTTGTTGCAACCTCTGTCTTCTCTATGCATCTCCTATGGCTATTTGATTTTTATATTCTTTGGGCACAGGTGATTGTTGCTACTGCAGAGCGGTGTCTTGATCCAATTCCATTGGAGCCTCCCATACTGGACAAACTTGTACAAGCAAAGTTGGCTAAAACCAAGGAACAGAACACAACAATCTCTTCATAATTTTTTTTTGGGTTCATGTGACCTTCCCTACCTGCTGATATACATACACGTTTAATGTTAAGAATATAGAAAAAGAGCTAAGATAAGGATGCCTTTGTTGTATTCGTCATCTCTCGTAGAATTAGCGATGGTTTGGCAGTTGATTGTTAACTTCGTTCCTTTTCTGTTCAATTTGTAAATCCTTGTAACTTGTAACATATATCACATTGCATATTATGGAAACTAGACAGTTTCATCCGATCTTGTGTCGAGACTTCAGTTCATTGACTAGCGGAAAATCTGCCTTTTTGTCCAATGTTGAGAAATTAAGAGTTCGGAGAATCGGAAACAAAAGAGGCATGAGGCTTTGATTGAGAAAAAGGTTCACATGGGAACATTTTGATAGTCTTCTATGACATAACTAACCATAACCACCTACTAAACTAATTTTTTTAGGGGGTGTGTATTGGCATTAAATTAGACTGACGTAATGTTACACCGTTCAATATAATTTTGCTTTATACATATTTTTTTAAATTTGACCGTTTGATTGTAAGTTTATAGAATACAAGTCTAAAATCATTAGATATACTTTGAGATTCATCAAGATCAACGATGTTGAATAAAAACTCAAACTGTTAATTTTTTTTTTGTGAAACAACCAAAATGGAATATACAAAACCCAACGACAAATCCTACACGGCACAAGGAGTGCAAAGATAGAACTCAAGATTCTATAAACAATTACATAACCACACCAAAAAAAATAGAGGAACCACAAAAAAAAAACTAGTTATGTAACAAAACCCAAGCATATATTAAATGATTTTAGATTTTTAATAAATTTTTACATAGATGATTTATATGATATAAACTTACAACCTAATGGTCAAATTTAAAAAATATGTATACAGCTAAGCAATATAGAGCGGTGTGACATTTATTAAACCATATTTCAAATTATGTTAGATACCATTATCATTTCATAACCTTTTTTTTTACATTATAAAACTTTAAGGAAAAAAAACCACCTTAAATTTTGTAGATTAAATAAATACAATTGGACAATTTTCTCTTACATTCATATATTAATTAGTAATTGAATAATCATTTATTCTCATTATACACTATCATTTATTTTTTACCAATAATGTACCAATTGCATAAGTTAAGCTCAAATATAATGATATGTATCAATTGAATGTAAACTTTCATGTATGATGAGGTGTTTAAAACATTAATTAGGATGATCAAATGAAGATGTCGTGTGTACTATAAACATTTATGCAAATTAGGAGTGAGAATAGGTTAGACTGAGCTAGGCTTTGCAGATTCTAAGTCTGGTTTGGCAAAAAAAAATTAGGTCTAAGTATGGTATGTGGACTGTCATAGTATTATTTTTTAGGTATGAGCTTGTCATCTCGATTGACATGTTTACCTGAATAGACTTCTAAAAAAGTTTAAGTCTTCTCTATTTAAGATAAAATAGAAAATCAGGTCTGGTATGGATCTGTTATAGGCCCATTTAGGTCGACCTGACTTATTTTCACACTTATTTGTAAAACACACACACATTGGTGGAAAAACGTACATATATTTCTTTGACCCACTCATCGTCATTTAATGGTCCACTGAAATAGGGTGCATGTGAAAACCAAATAATATATTGAAAAATGCAACAACTAGAAAGTGCAATAATCACACAAAAAACCCAAATATCTAGTGAAATGAAAGGTCGCGTCATGAAGCCATGTTCGAAAAATCCGAGGACTAAAGGTAGCTACACCAATATCTTCACTTCCGTCGGACAACGACTGGCATAAAGGTCATTCAGACATCTGAACACTTCAAAAGTCATCGTCTCAAGCCACGAGCCAACGACTTGTGAGGCTACTATTCCGGGCCAAGGCCCAATGTGGCATGTACATGCCACTACATCCCATTGGATCTTAGGTTTAGAGGCTCTCTAAACCATCCATCTCATCCAACCATCGCCTTGTTTCACATTGAAAGGGCAAAATAGACATATTCGTATCGAGGGCCTATAAATAGGACATGTCATAACAAAATCAAATACATTATCTCATTACATGAAATTACCTCGAAGCTCATTAAAACTCCACTAACATTGGCATTAAAGTGTCTTTGCATGTACTATCCCTTCCGGCAAAGGATTCTCCTCAACCACAGCAAATAATCCAACCACCACAAACCGCTGTGAATCACTGTGACGATCACTTCGCGTCACCTTCGACCTATAGTATGGTTCTAAGAGCAAAATACAGTGGTATTTTGGTAATTTTCATGATAGTGTTTAGAGTGAAAAGCTATATTTATTGATAGCCTAGAGATAAACATAGCTATGGAAAGTTAATAAAGAATGGAGGTGAGAGAACCCTTATTTATACTCCCTCCGTCCCTTTTTATAGGAGTAGTTTACAAAAATCACGGGTATTAAGAAAAGTTGTTGGAATAATAAAGTTGTCTCAAATGTGTGTGACTATTACTAGATTACCATTAATTAAATATATATTTAATGTTAACTTCTCATATACCAAGACAAATTGGGAGTATTAATAAGGGGTATATTTGGAAAAAAAAAGTAATCAACGCATCTATGAATTTGTATATAATCTTATATTTAGGGACAAATTTTTTTTGTAAACTACTCCTATAATAACGGACGGAGGGAGTAGTTGCAAATTTCTTGGTCAATATGTTCATAAACATTAATTAGGTACATTTGTGATCAGTTAGTTAATTGTTTTGACTCTTTGTAAATGTGACACCTCTTTGTAAATATAATCCCTTATACAAAAGAATGTTATTATTGTTTGTGCAAACCGCCACCCTGTAAAAATGAAACAGAGATGCTAATATCACACCATGTTGTTACTCTGATGCTAATGTTTTCGCTTATATCCTCTACCCTTCGAATATTTTATTTTCTTCAGGCTATTTATTTTACAAATATTGATATTTAATACACAAAATTTATCTATAAATAATAATTACTAATAAAAAATAGAATTTGAACTTGAATTTTAAAATTAGATTCAACTTAATATTTAATATAATATATCAATTATAATGATAACATTAACTAGAGTCAAAGTCTGATTATTTTTATTTGTTTAAAAACATTACTAGTACTTTAGTCAAAACTAAATATTACTGATGAAATTTAACATACAAAAGTTCATCTTTTAATTATTAATAAAAAATAGGTAAATTTATAATAGTAGTCATTTGTTACACTTTAGTTCTTTAACTTTTTTTTTCTCGAAATTTGTCATTTATGTTATAAAACAATAACAATGCTGACTTTTTAAAAAAGTGTTGTTAAAAAAATGTCTGTGGCAGTTAGGTTGCTTACATGTATTTTCTGACTAGTTAATTCATTTTTTAATCTTATTTATTTATTGGAAAATGTTAAAGAATTATAAAAGAAAATATTATTTTGAAAATTGTGTATCCTACTTTTTGAAAGCTAAAAAAGTGTTTTTAAACGTAAAACTTGAATTTTCTTTCTAGTTTTAGTTTGTTAACTAGTGTTCCTGAGACACCGGTTAACAAGACCTTTATTTATTTAATCTTATGTTAAACCCCTCCAAAAAAAAATATTCATCTTCATCTTTCTCAAGGTCTAAATCTGAAAAATCATAAATTTCTTTCACATACTCCATCTTCATCATCTTTCTCGTAATCTAAATCTGAAAATTCCCACAAGATATTGACTCATTGAAACTTTGAAAATCCATCCTCATTGGATATTGCAAACATGATGGAAGATGAACACGTGTTCATCATCAGTCGATGTGCACCACAAAATTTAGACCATAAAACCCAATTTTAGGGGCAGCTTTGATTTCAAGGGAACAAAGGTTCAGACAGCTATAAGCCTATAACTGGTCAACGTCATGGACCGAGTCCACACTGTGAAACCAAAAGAAAATTGTTGTACACAATTCAACATTGGCTAAAACACGCTAGAATTTTATGGTTTTGCCCTGTCGGTCGTTAGCTGCCGCTGCAAAAAATTATGCAGAATAGAACATGTTGTTTTCTCTAGCAAGAACAATACATAATCATTCACAATTGACCAAAATAAAATCAATTCGACATTTCGTTAAAATTACACGAATGTTTGAAATTCAACAAAAACGTAAATAGTGTTTGAAATATAACAACACATTACATAATATTACATGAAATCTCTACCGACATTCGTTGCACATACAGTTGGAACGAACACAAAGATATAATATATTATTTTCAATCATGTGTCTAAACATAAATCCAACGTCACTATCGTCACGAATAAGCCGAGGAAAATAGACCGTTTTCCACATGTCTTCATCTTTATCTGCCCCCACGTCATAACATGACATATGAGCAAATACATGACATATATGATGATTTTCACCAACATGGAGAAAATATTGTTAAGTTGTGCCTTCAACTCATCCATAGTGTCGGTCAGAGTTAGAAAAACCTTAATTGTCTTTTTGAAAGTAGAGTACCGGGCATGAGCTTCAATTTGAGCAACCTCAGACATGTTTAACTTCACAAAAGTTTATGAAATATCAAACATCAGAATAAAATTAAATGAAACGTAATAACCAGTATATATATATGTTAGTTATATATTGGCCACAAAAAATTGGCGTTACAATATCGACCACAAAAAAATATGTCGGTGTAATATCGACCAAAAAAAAGGATGAACACCGACAAAAACAAAAAATCACTCATATCGCATCAAGTCAATTTGAACCATTTTCATCTTCCGCAATAACTTGAAATTCTTGCTTTGCATTTTCAAGAGTGTCACACAAAATTGGATTGGCTTGGTTTGACTCCTTTTTTTGTGGGAGCGAATTCTCTCTTTTTTCAATGTTCACGAGGTCTCGGAACCTAACTTGTTGATCCAAATACTCAAATTCCCAAGTCGATGTCCCTTCACTCTTGTGTATGTTCCACTCTGTAGATGATGGAGGTAGTGGACAACCATCTTTCAAAAAAATAAGAACAAAATGATTGGGAATTAAGCCTAGGCACATGATGGGTTTTTTTTTGCTTAAGCGGTGGCACCCCTCTAAGTGGGAAAAAGGATTCCGATGTTCCGATTTTGTGATTTGTCAACTCCACTACAAGTCTATTGTAATAAGTTGCAACGATGTGACCCATATTCGGAAAAGTCAACCACTTATCTACAAGTGCAATACCACCACTATTTGAGGGAGGATGCAAGCCATTTAAGATGTAGTTAAAACGATCATCACTCGCAGATACCCGCACATAATCATTTCTATGATCTATCACCTTTTGAATAAGATGTATACGAACCATGACATGACTTTCTTCGGTGAAACCCAAAAACTCAGCTATAGCCCGAAAACCACAATTCTCATCGCCTTTAACATCCACAATTTTTTCAATAAATGGAACCATGGATTTTGGCATATAGTCAATAGGGCTCAAAACATCAACAACACCATGAACCGGAGCAGACTTTGGAACCGGGCTAAACTTAGGAAACCGAGTAGGTGGTGGAAGTGGGGAACGTGATGATTTGCCAATACGAGCACCCTTTCTTTTAGGAAATGATGACATAGTTTGCGACGATTGACTATCCAGAAATTGGGAATCAACACGCTCCCAACAAGAAGAGATTCGACTTATCGATGCCCCATTTGCTTTATACCTCACTTTTTTCGGCGCTCCCTTGGTTGGTACTTTTCTTGGAGGAGGAGAAACCATTGTGGATTCTGGAAATGCCAACTAACGCAAAACCTCTTTGATTTCTAGTTTGATTTGATAAGGAACTTTCTTGAGACGTTCCTGGATATCATTCCACTCCTCCTCGACAGAAAAACTATCTTCATTACTTTCTTCACCCATAGATAACATTTGTCAATGGCGGTGTATCTCATCCAATCGAACAGGCTTGTTGTCACGTATTTTCACAACAATAGTGCATGCACAAGGTAGCTCATACGATGTCTTTATCACACAACCACAAATTTCTTTGTCCATGCACAAGGTTTCCTTGGAACGTCTTTCTTCATAAAAAAATAAAGCTCAAAGCAGTCCTAGACACATAATCAGCCAACCCAGAGTACAAAATGACGTCTTTGTATCTATGTTCCAATATAGTACAACTCCTCTCGAATGATGTTTGTATCTCAGTTAACTATATCACCAGCATTAAGATCAGGTCATATTCAAAATATAAAAATATTATCTTTAGAACCCATAAATGGATCTCCTACAAGTTCCATAAAATCAGAGTATTGTTAAAATTGTTTTGAACTTATCACAAATTATGTACACCCTCCGGTCAATATTACAAACAAAAAATTCTTTTTAGATTTATTCGATAAATGATGTATTCAGTCATTATTATAGACTAGATACATCATTTATTCAGTGAACCTAAAAAGTTGTTGTTTGCTTATAATAATGACCGGAATATGTAATTTTTTGTATTAATACGCCTATTAATTTTTTTATGTAGTCTTTTAATGCCCGTTAATTTGTTATGGATTAAAATTTCTTCCAAACCCAAAAAAGGGAGACTAAAAAAATTGAGATTTTTTGTAAAGAAAAATAAATAAACCGAGGTTTAATTGCAAGTAGAAGAAGATGTTACATCCACGTAGTTAATCACATGCATAGTGTTGCATGCACATAAGCACAATAACGGACACGTAGGATTTGTTAACGGAAGTTAGCAGAAAATCATATTAAAAGGACTGAAGTGTTGTTTAAAATTAAGTTAAATAACTAATAGTATAATTTTGCCTAACAAATATATTTTGTTTATGCATTCTAGAATTAGTCAGAGTCGACTTAATATTTGATCTCGTGGATGAAGAGAAATCTCAGTTTTATATAAAAATTAGGTTAAAGTGTATTTTTGACCCCCTAAGTTTGGAAATGTTGCGATTTTGGCTCTCTATTAAAAAATAAAAAATTTGGCCCCCCAATAATTTGCCCCTTTGCAATAGTAGTCCTTTTGGCCAATTTGACCCAGTCAACGTCCATGTGGCAGGCCACGTGTGTAATTATTTAATTCAAAAAAATTAAAAAGACACCTATAGATTTGTTGAATTAAAAAAATAAAAAAGAGAAATGGAAAAGGATGGTGCACGTGATGGCTCTCTCTTCCTCGTCTTACCCAAAACCATCCACCACCCCTTTTGTTCTTTCCCAAACAAGATCAGAGATTCATCTCCACCAACTCTGAAATCATCCACCTCCTAAAACATGGCATAACCAAATCCTTCACCATCTCCTCAACACATCACAACCAATCAATCTCTTCGTCCATAAACACCAGATTCGTGAAGATTCTGCGTTGTTTGATTTCGAAGATGAGAGTACTGGTCTTAACAGTCCAATCTTCCGTTCTCATAACTTCGATTTCGGTCAGTCCAGCGCCGATCCTTATGGTTTCAAGATCTAGAAACCCTTTCTTCTTCATCTTCAACCTTAGCTTTGTTCTCAATTTGTCACAATTTGGAAATCCATTGTAACTGCAGAATCAACTTGTAATTTGAAATAATTGATTTATAACCCTTCATTCTTGGTTTTTGTTATTGTTAATTTATGGGTTAATTGATTATTGGTTTGTTGTTGTTGGATTTTTTAGGTTAACACATGAATTGATTTATAGGTTGTTATTGTTTTTCCTTCAATTTTTCTATTTTCGGATTTTGATTTCTCTAAGTTTTTGTGTTGTTGAATTCTTTTTGGGTTTGAACATTTTGGTTTGAAGATGATGAAAGATTATGTTTTGACTTCAATGTTCTGCAGTTTTTTTTTCAACAATTGGATGACGATGATGAAAGGTTTAGATGAAGAATATGAAGGATTTAACTTGTTGATGAACTCACATGCCTCTTTCCTTTTCCTTTTTTATTTATTTAATTCCATTTATAAATATGTGGTTTTTTTTATTTTTTTAATCAAGAATTAAACATGTGGCATGCCATGCAGGCGTTGACTGGATCAAAATTGGATAAAAGGACGGCTATTGCAAATGGACAAATTCTTGGGGGGCCAAATTTTTCATTTTTTTAATAGGGGGTCAAAATCACAACATTTCCAAACTTAGGGAGCTAAAAGTACACTTTAGCCTAAAAATTAATATTGAATATATGCATTTTAATTACTATTACTATTACTATGATTGTAGTCGATGTATTATCTACGAGATGCTGACTCAGTGTTGATAGTTTTGGTGTAACTTAAAAGGAAAAAACTTAAATTACCTTGGAGATAATTATAAAATAATCATTGTTGTTGAAATAATTAATAATAATAAAAGCTTTCCACTTTATTCTAATAAATAAACAATTTTTTACAAGATTACTCAATATACAGTGTCAAATATTACTTGAACTCTAATAATTATAAAATATATAAGTTCAACCCCTACCTTAGATGATATGAAATATGATACGGTTACTTGAAGATGATTGAATAGACTAAGTGATGAGAAAGCGATACAAAGATTGTTATTGAAACTTAATCTATGAGAAACCGTTGAATGATGCTTTTGAAAGAAAAATAAAATAAAAAATATGACATATGGTTGACCAAAGATTGGAGTGTCCATCTTTGAATTGTGAGAATCATATATAGTTGCATTGACGGGTGAATTCATCACCAATTCAAAGATGACCACTAAAACCCTAGGTTAACAATTTATCATGTATATTTTTTTCTGTCAAAAGCATCAATCAACAACTTTTCAGATTCATCATTCAACAATCTTTGGATTTTGGTAATTTTTTGTGAAAATGTTTAGAGAGAGAAGCTCTGGTTTTTTATAACCTAGAGAGAGAAGTAACTATGGAAAATGAATGAAGAATGAGAGTGGGAGAACCCTTATTTATAATTGCAAATTTCTTAGCCATTAAGTTCAAAAATCTTATCGTGACTTCCACGTGTAAACATAAAAAATAAGGTGTTCATATGACTTTGTTTACTTAACTTTTAAGAGAAAGAATGTATATTCACTTTGTTTACTTAACTTTTAAGAAAAAGAATGTATATTCACTTTTAAGAAAAAGAATGTTCATATCCACGTTTTATCTTAATTCACTTTCTAAAATGATATTTCTTTTGAATTTTTTGCTTTTTTTCTACTCCATCATATGCTTTTGCGGGTTTCTTGATCCGTTTTTTATGACGTATGTTCAGGGGCGGATCTCGGATTAATTTTTCGGTGTGGCTGAAATAATATTGTCAAAAAACTTATCCAATAAAATTAAAATAATGTACTATTTCACCCAGAGTAATAGTTTTAGTAGTTTTATTTAGGCTAGTACTTGGTTCTAGGTGGGTGATAGGTACGTAACCCTCGCCAACTCAGTGGCTGGTCAAGAAGTGAAGTTTTGTCTGCTTTAGGGTGTGTTTGATAAAAATAAGCTATAAGCTAGCTGATAGCTGAAAAGTTAGTTGATAGTAGATGACTGATAGCTGATAGCTTATAGCTGAAAAGTTCGTTTATTAAAATTAATGTGTTTGACAAAATTAGTTGTTGAAGTGGCTGATAAATATAAAATGACATAAAAGTACATATATATTTTATTTATTATTTTGTTTATAAACAATTTTACTTAATATATTTATTTTTAAATATTTTAATTAATTTCATTTTTAAAATGGTAAATGTGGTATATAAATTAAATTGTGATTTTTGTGTAATCAAGCGTTTTAACTTTGATATAATATATATTTTAAAAAACTTTTATATAATATATCTTTTTATTTTTTGAAAATTATATAGTTTTATTTGAAATTATAAATAATATATAAACTAATAGAATGTAAGAGGATCTATATATAAAAGGAAAAAAGAAAGTGCTTGACTGTTCAGCAAATCGGAAAAGAAAAATAAATTGACGGTTACTTTGATAACTTGCGTTTAGTGGTCATTTGTTTAAAAAATAATAAAATAAAAATAAATGTTAAAAATGGAAGAAAATGTCAAAAGCTATAAGCTATAAGCTCAAAAGCTACTTGAAATAGCATCTGGAAAAAAGCTATAAGCTAATGAAAAAAGTTTGTTACCAAACACATCTAATTTTATTAAGCAAGCTTATAAGCTAATCCAAAAAGCTATAAGCTAGCTTATTTGTGTTACCAAACACCCATTATTGGTATGACATACATGTCAAGCATTGAAGCCACTCATCTTTTTCGTAAGTGGGTGGAATTTTGGAAGACATACGAATTCTCGCAAATTTAAATCTTTATTTCCTGAAGTTTCCTAAAACTCCATCATGAAATTTCCTGAAATGTTAGTCAGACATACGCGTGATAGACGACTTCAATCTTCGTGAATGTTCTTTCTGAAAAGTAATTAGAGAAAAGAATGGCATGGATATCTATTTCTTAGTCAATTTGTTAACCATTTGTTGGTTAATGAGGTTGTTTGTTTCTTTTTTCACTCTTGGTCATTCATTGGTTCGGTCTCCTT
Organism: Medicago ruthenica; assembly: GCA_018208015.1. Classification (NCBI taxonomy): domain Eukaryota; kingdom Viridiplantae; phylum Streptophyta; class Magnoliopsida; order Fabales; family Fabaceae; genus Medicago; species Medicago ruthenica. The sequence goes on along the minus strand of CM031371.1, from coordinate 24,272,266 downwards.
CTAGGACGAGATATTATTTATCTCTGAACGTTATGTTTTGTTTATTTTATTTTAGGCCAAATACCATTTTTAGTCCTTTAAGTTTGACAAGAATACCGGATTAGTCCTTTAAGTTTTTTAAGTTTCAAATAGGTCCTTTAAGTTGTTAATTTAATGCACCTATTTGAAGTTTTTTAAGTTTTTAAGTTTCAAATAGGTCCTTAAAAGGGTAACGGTGTAATAAATTAACAACTTAAAAGACTTATTTGAAACTTAAGAACTTAAAGGACTAATCCGATATTTTTGTCAAACTTAAAGGATCAAAAGAGGTATTTAACCTTTATTTTAAGTGAACTAGTAGGCACCTTCTTACAGCTTCCACACCCGTTTGGACGGTTGCTTGCTACCGAGGTGTCTGTCATGTGGTGCTTCACTTTGTAATGAATGGTAGAGTATGGGTGTTCACATTGTGGTTTGGGTCAATTTTAAGGCAAAAAAGTCTTTTAGTAAAAAATAAAAAGTACATGTGGATCGGTTCAGTTTGGATGTCTATTTTGAAAAAATTCGATACGATATGATTGAAATACATGTGACTTACTTTGGATCAATTTTTGGATATTCAGTATACAACAAGTGATTTTTTTTATAATATTAATATTACAGATACACAGTAAAATAATATGTTGACGCAAAATATATTATAAAAATTAACATTTCAGAAGAGAAAAGTATTGATCGTGTTTGAAACATATGGAGTATTATATATTGGATTAATCTATTGCTTGTTGAATTTTAGTCTTATATACTGCATTAATTTAATTTATGTATTCATTGTTGGTCTACACATTTTTTTTTTGAGGTAAACTAAGGTATCTCTCGAACGCAAATTTGGATATTAATCCTTCAATGTAACTGAGATCCATTTATAGAGTTATCATCTCTTAAAATGTGTTTTTCTCTAGGCACCAAGTATAGATCAACACCTGGATCAAATGATTAAAAGATCTAAACATCTATCAGTTGTATAACACTGTGTTGATACTCCAATACTAATGTTTGCACTTTTGTGAGACTTTGTAAATTTTAATTTTACTTTTTTTCTTACTGTTTTATTGTATATTGACATCGAAAACAAAATATTTATTTATAATTAATAATTGTTAAAAAATGGAATTTGAATTTTAAAATTAGAGTTAACTTAAAATTTGATACAATATATTAATTATTATGGTAACAATTATTATGTTTAAGTTTTTAATATTACTAATAAAAATTGAAAATACAAAAATGTTTATCTTTTAAACACTAATAAGAAATATATTTTGATTTATATTTTTAGAATTAATTAGAGTCAAAGTAATATTTAATATCGTGGTGATGAGTAATACCAATTTTATAAAAAAAAAAGTAATACCTGGTATTATAATGCATGTCTATGTAAACACACATATATTAATGAAAAATGTTTGGAACATTCTCTCTACACTCGCTTTCTTAGGTGAGTCTCACCAATTTATTTGAGTCATTTTCAAAGTATAGGACGCACATGTGTTTCATCCAATAAGATAGTGAGTGTTAGAAAGAGAGTGTCTCTAACACTCCTCAGTATTATTATTTAAAAGTATGCTTTTATTCAATACTTTATTCTATGAGATGTCGACTCAACTTAGTGACACATTAAACAATAGTATTTTTTTACAAGGAATTTTATTTGTACAACCATTTGTATGACAACTTATAATACTAGACCGCCGACCTGTGCGACGCTCGGATCTTATATGCTAATATATGTTACAACAGGTAAACATTTTTTCAAAAAGATACCAAATCATTTAAAAATTGAAACAGAAAAATGTTCTGCATCTTTGCTTAGATTAATATAAAATAGATAAACTAATTGCAAATATAATATATTTTATATAAAAACAAGAAATGTCACAACTCAATTGCAATAGATGATGAGCTACAAATCAAATAGCCTCAACACAATAACGTTAATGAAGAAAAGAATACATTTAGAGATTTAAAATGAGTTTAGAATAATAAGACACAAAAGATCTCTTTATATGACATGATAGAGACATAAATAACTCAATAACCACATGCTAATTATACTCAGAGTACAATAGCACAACTAATCGTAGACACGTTTTATGAAAAGCTTAAAACAAACAACTAATCTCAAAATCAACCAACACTGAATAAATTAAATTGATATTTATAAATATACAAATGAAAGCTTGAGCTTCATGTTCATTATGCTGGATAATTGCAACCAAATGTACATATTCCTTCTTGCAAAAATAGCAATGTCAAGAAGAAAAATATCATTATATTTATATCTTCATAATATCATTTCTTCTTTTTGTGATGTGGTGTTTGTTATCATCAAAACACAGACAAAGTCAGAAGAAAATCTTCTTCACAATAGTATTAGAACACTTCGATGAGAGATCCCGCCATCGATGAGTCTTGATGAATGTATGACCTTGGTGAGCTCTTGGAGCCTCACCTAAACTTCTAATTAGCAAAAAAAATGATACTTGGACATATTATTGGAATAGCTAAATATCAATACCTGCGAATTTTATAAATAATAAACCAACAATGAATACAAATTTAAGCACTAATTCTCTACTTCATAAGTGTCCAACTATACAGTATAGGAAACCACACAGTGAAGGGGAAAAAACAAAGCTTTGTAAGATCATATTTGTGGAACATATGTACTCGTCAATATTTTGCACCTGACATCTAGTCTAAATGGCAATATCCTGGGATTACTATGAACTTATGAAGTTGGAGGAGAGTAAAATAATATGATTCATAGATGTGGATGAATACAACAGCAATATATGACTTTGCCTTTGATGAGAAATTATGTGGAAGTGGGGTTTTGCTTTTGCACTTCTTATCATGGCAATAATGGGTACAATTTAACAGTTTCAGTTTTTGTCTCTAAAGCTCCCATAACATCATATGTACTAAAGGCTAATAATTCATGGCATTAAATACTAATATTGTGAGATATATGCTAAATTATAGTGGGAGGGCTAATAATAGGGTTTGCACCACTATCTTCCAATTTATAATAACTAGACTTTTGACCCGTGCTATCGCACAAGTCTGTTATAGCGTTAGACATTTATATTATTTGTCAGTGTACCATGAAGGTGTTTTAGAATATAGACAAATCAAGGACATAAAGTTGAATACAAAAGGTAATTGTATAAATAATCATCATAACGATGATATGCAAACTTATATTCATATGAATAAACTAAAGTACATTCTGAAATATTTCTTTATATACTACATTTGATGTTACATTTGTATCATCTCCCTTGTCATCCATGGTCAACTTTTTAACTGTATAGCTGCGCCAGTTTCGATACAGATTGGCATGACTGACTTCAACTTTGAACAACATTTGCTTGTCCACAAACATATTGAGCTCCAGAGGACATTCGGCCGAGTTGTTCTATACAAATCACGCAGTTAGAACAAACATATTGACAGAAGCATATTTTATGTGATACGACATCAGATCAAATAAAGATCTAGGAGTGTTTTTTGAATTTTACCTCATTCATAGCATCCAAGAAATATTGTGCAGATTTTCCGATGGCTTACGTCACAACACGGTCAAACAGAACAAATGTGGTTGACCCTGTGTTGTCTATAACTTGAAGATGAAGCTTAAACCTGAAATTATAACATGCATCTACGTTATATAAAACCATTAACATAAACACTCGTCAATTTGCATTTGCGACAACAGATATAACAAATTTTACTTGCCTAGGCACAGCTGTCCTTGGTAAGCTGCACTTGTCACAGTAAATCTGTCCATTAATAGTGGTAATCCTAGAAGCACAATTACTACATGCTCGATTGAACCACCCATAATCAGTTTCAAATCGGGTGAATTAATGGAGGAGGAAACTGATGAAAAATAACGCTTGCATCAGTGACTGATTAAGTCTCTTAACTGAAAATTAATTCCAATTAACCGAAAATTAATTCCAATTAAGTCCAAATTAAACACAAATCGGGTGAATTATTGGAGGATGAAACGGATGAAAAATAACGCTTGCATCAGTGACTGATTAAGTCTCTTAACCGAAAATTAATTCCAATTAACCGAAAATTAATTCCAATTAATTCCAAATTAAACACATTTTAACCCTAGTTGAGTTGCATTTGGCGGGCTAGGGCTACCATTTGGGCTTATCAGACTGCCTAGGATTTAGATTAAGTTAGATAGATAGATAGCCATAGATTTACACATAAAAGTAAGTATTGACACGAAAACTGAAACAATAAAAAGAGAAAACAAAAACATAATGTGAGTATGAGATAGAAAGTTGTCACAAAAATTGGAGTTTCACTTGAGTGTCATTGACTTTTTGTGACATTGGTGTCTTTGTTTATATCTTTCTCTTAACCACTTATTTTGTCTCATCTAAATAATTTATTTTAATCATTCATCAGTCATTCTTTCTCATCTAAAATAAACTAAAGACATCAATAACACCAAAACCAAAAGCCAATGACACTCAAGTATTTTCCCAAAAACTGCCACAAAATATTTGTACAAATATCATTTATCTTTTTTTACTTCCTACGTTTTTTAAAAGATTTTACTTCCTACGTTATTTTAATCAATACATCATTTTCTAACAAAATTATTATTATAAAATATCAAACATTACTTTGACTCTAATAATTCAAAAATATACAAATCAAAACTCCATTTTTAGTAGTAATTAAAATATAAATTCTGTGTATGCTCAATAAAACTAAGTAATATATATGTGAAATCTTATATAAAAAGAAAATATTTTTAAACATTGACTCTACATTATGTCGTCATTTTAACTAACATCGTATATCAAATCAAATTACTTTGACTCTAATGTCAAAATTCATAACTTTGGAAATCAATTTATTATTATTATTATCAAAAAATAATTTATACATAAATTTATTAATATTCATTAGTTAAAACAGTCAAAATATTTCAATTATTTTACCCCCTCAAAAAAATATCAGTTGTTTTATTCTAATCAACGTATTCTTTTCTAACAAAATTATTATTATAAATTGTCAAACATTACCTTGACTCTAATAATTCTAAAATATACAAATTCAAAACTCCTTTCTTAGTAGTAATTAAAATATAAATTATGTGTATGCTCAATAAAACCAGTAATATATGTGAAATCTTATATAAAAAGAAAATATTTTTAAACTCTGACTCTACATTATATCATCATTTTAACTAACATCGTATATCAAATCAAATATTACACTGATGTCAAAATTTATAACTTTAGAAATCAATTTTTTTTTATTATTATTATTATTATCAAAAAATAATTTATACATAAATTTATTAATATTCATTAGTTAAAACAATCAAAATATTTCAATTATTTTACCCCCTCAAAAAAATATCAGTTGTTTTATTCTAATCAACGTATTATTTTCTAACAAAATTATTATTATTATAAATTGTCAAACATTACCTTGACTCTAATAATTCTAAAATATAAAAATTCAAAACTCCTTTCTTAGTAGTAATTAAAATATAAATTATGTGTATGCTCAATAAAACCAGTATAATATATGTGAAATCTTATATAAAAAAGAAAATATTTTTAAACTCTGACTCTACATTATATCATCATTTTAACTAGCATCGTATATCAAATCAAATATTACTCGGATGTCAAAATTTATAACTTTAGAAATCAATTTTTTTTATTATTATTATTATCAAAAAATAATTTATGCATACATTTATAAATATTCGTTAATTTAAACTATCAAAATATATCAGTTATTTTATCCCCCTCGAAAAAATATCAGTAATTTTAATCTAATCAACGTATTATTTTCTAACAAAATTATTATTATAAAATGTCAAACATTATCTCGACTCTAATAATTCTAAAATATACAGATTCAAAACTCCTTTCTTAGTAGTAATTAAAATATAAATTCTATGTATGCTCAATAAAACTAGTAATATATGTGAAATCTTATATAAAAAGAAAATATTTTTAAACTTTGACTCTAAATTGTGTCATCGTTTTAACTAATATTCAGGGCTGGAAATGCGTCTAGTCGAATCGCCCTTGTCTGAGCTCGACTTGACTCGATTGTTCAGCTCGAAATTCTACTCGAGTTCGAAACAAACATTTTTTTTAACTCGAGTTCAGCTCGTTTTAAGTATACGAACAATTTGACTCAGCTCGTTAGATTCGGCTTAAATCTAATGCCAAATCTAGTTTGCAACCAAACTGTGCACCTGACCCTAAAATATGAAGAAAAAATTGCACTAATATTCTTATGATAGTTGCATCTGACATCCCTGCGTTTTATAATTGAAACCCGGGTTGAATCAAACATAGTCTATAACTATCAGCAAGTGCACTCAACGCTTTTGTTTTGTAGCCAAAGCTTCCTCTCACTTTCTTATATACGCTCGATGTGGGACTATTACTAATTGTTGGTTTTAAAGCTTAAAAAAGAGAATAAGAGTCTAGCGAAATAATACACTATCTCTTGCATTTGATTTGTTATTTGTATTCTTTCTTTTTCATTTCATAGTTGATGATACGTTTTCCTATTCGTACTATATTATCAAATTATTATATAGATACATATCATTCATAGTTCCTTCAAAAATATCATTCATAGCTTATAAGTTATTCTCTTTGTTTATTTTTATAATTGTTATTCAAAATAGTCACTGCAAGAATACTTAGAATTCAGACCAAATTTTCGAGGAAACTTAGTTCCAGACTAAAATAAAGCTTTTTCCGAGGAAAATTTTCCTCGGTATGCACATGTCAGAAATCTCTACTCCTTTACCCGCACAATCAGTTTGACACGCTTTATTAGGTTAAATACCGAGGAAAAACCGAGGACAAAGTTCCTCGGAAAACATGTTGTAATAACAAGTCAGTACATAATACTGTATTGACTTATTTTAGAGAGAAAAAGAAAAAAAAAAACTGAATGTGCTCCTTCTTCTCTCTTAACCGCCACGCCATGCTCTCTCTCTCTCCCATACCTCACAAAACCTCCATTTTTGAGCAATTGAAGCTTTGCATGTATCTTTTTCTTCTCAAATCCTTCAATAGAAGCTAAAAAGAATCAAGGTGAGTTGACATTCCTCCATTTTCGTTTTTATTTTTTGCTGAACCCACAAAACCCTTTTTCCCCAAAATTCTATTTTTCCCTTTTTGATTTCCCTTTTAATCAAAAGATTTGACTATATTTTTGATTTAGGGGCTGAAACTCAAGGGTTAAAAGGGAGCAAGTAGCTTGAGTAGGAGTAGGAGTAGGAGAAGTGAACCTCTCGAAGCTCAATTGAGGTGGGTTTCTTATTTAGGCTCTGATTCTAATTAGAAAGAATTGAACTTCTAGGTATGCTTAGATTAATATGAACTTGGTATCCACGTGATTTTGTTGATCTAAAGTCCTTTCGGGGTTTTTAAGTTTATTTATTTATGTTAGTTATGGATCAACCAAATTACCATTTGGAATCTCTCTTGCTTGGTGAATTCGATCTCATCATCTATGCCCTGGAATAAAATTACATTTCTGTTGTTTATTGTTGGAAACTTAAGATTTGTAATATTATTACATACCAAATGCAGGTGCCTCCTTAGTGAATGACCAAATGGATTATTGTGATAACATATGTGGCTTCCCTTTAGTCTTTAGACATGAAGTTATTACTCCTTGCTCCTTTCAATAAAAATATGCAGAAATGATATTGCATACACTAGATCTGCAGAAATGATATTACTCCTCGGCGGTCTTTTAAAAATTTGAAATTCATAGGTTTTGGCACACAAAAAAATAATTATAAATTTATTATTTTTTTAAATAAAATACATTCCGAGGACAAAGTTCCTCGGAAACGTTAGTCACTTTCTTGTCAGCTGTCAAATCACTATTCCGAGGACATTTTTTATCGGAAACAACATTTCCTCGAAAAATTCCTCAGAAATGGATTTGCAACCAACTTTTTTTCGAGGACTTGAGTTCATCGAAAATAATTGACATTCCGAGGAGAAAAGGGAGAAAAGGGCGATTTTCCAGGAGTTTTGTGCCTCGGAATTTCAGTGGTTTCTTGTAGTGAGTACTATTAATTCCTTTAAAACTACTTAAACAATAGATTAGCTCTTCTACCACTTCCATCCTATATAAAGAACTATTGATAGCGTACATATTAAAAATACATCTCTCTCTCTCACACACACACACACACACACACACACACACATATATATATATATATATATATATTTGAGCCAACTCATGAACCAAACGAGCCGAACTATATATAGTTCAAGTTTAGCTCGTTTAAATAACAAACTTAATTTTCAGCTCAAGTTCAGCGCATTTGGTTCATGAACCAAGTTAAACGAGTTAATTGTCGAGTCGAGTTCCGAACTTTATTCGAGTTGTCTCGGTTTATTGCCAGCCCTACTAATATCCTATATCAAATCAAATATTACTTTGACTCTAATGTCAAAATTCATAACTTTGAAGATCGATCTATAATAATAATAATAATATTATTATTATTATTATTATTATTATTATTATTATTTATTATTATTATTATTATAAAAAAATAATTTATACTTAAATTTACTAATATTCATTAATTAAAACTAGGAAAAAATACCAATTATTTAAAATACTTATAATAAAATAAAATATTCTATTTAAGATACTCATAAAATAAAATATTCTTTAGGTGAGAGAACATAAAGTGCAAACATTCAGAACTACAGTTGTTAAGTTACATGGAATTTTGTCCTCATAAGCTTGGGTAGGAAAATTGCATTATATTTGCAATAGTCGAGTTTGAACCATGAATTTTCGGTTTATTCATGTCAAGTGGTGAAATTATAACCACTAAACTACCAGACAAAAAAATATAGATAATTTTAAAGTCAATTTTTCTTTTATTATTAACAAAGTGGTACCAATGTCCCACGCAAGCATAGTTAAACGATGTTGAAATTATGATACGCAATGATCTGAGTTTTCACTTTGTCATCTTAAGGGGTAAAACTCTAGCCACTAGTTTATTTGAAAAAAACAAATAAATAAAGCGGTACCATTAGAAATTTGTATCTATTTTACCCAATTGAAACTAAATTTTCTATTTTTTTTATTTAACTTAAACCTTGCTATTTTTTCCCACTATTTTATATATAAAAGTTGTCAAGTCTTTTAGAATTTTTTTTTGAGCCAAAGATGTGGTTAATATTGTAATTTTAGATATATTATAACCAATTGAACATAAATTTTCTTTTTTCCTTGTTGAACTTGAATTCTCTATTTTTTGCCACTATTTTATATGTGTGTGTATGTGTGTGTGTGTATATATATACATACATATATATATATATATATATATATATATATATATATATATATATTGCAATACTGTGCGTTTGATATGCAAAACAATAAGTAAGGGACAAAATAATACAAAACAAAACAAGACAACACAAGGCAGAACATCACATGATAAAGTGGTCCCTTAACTAAAAAACGTCTCAATTTGGTGTCTTATATTTGCTTCCATTAGTCAATGTAGTCAAATTTCGTTAATTCTAACATTTAACGTGTAAGATAGACCATCATTGAAGGTGGTCTACCATAGATCTTATCAATCTTTTTAATTTTAACCCTTTGATTTTTGTCTATAAATGAGGACGGTTAAATCATGCATATCTATTATATCTTATAGTGAACCACCAACAACTGATTTCTTTTTCCTTCCTTCATCTTCTTTCTTCCATTTCTTCATCTTCTTCAACAAGATCTTCATATACCTCCACCAATCTTCAAACAATAAAACCCAGAAATAATAAAAAAAATAAAAAAATTGTTTATCATTTTCGAAACAATACAATTAAATTTCTCATCTTCTTCAATACAACACAATTTTATTCAATTGAATATCTCAATTCTTCAAAACAACAACAATAACTTTTCACAAAAAAGGAATTAAAGTTTTGTGGAGTTTTTCAAACTCTTGTAAGATAATTGTGGTGAATGAGGGCGTAGAACGAAACGACGTCGTGGCGAGGAAGGTGGATTAAAGTTGTAATTAAAACTAGTAAGATACCCGTGCATCCGCACGGGTACCCGTTGGTTAGGATGATTTATTTCGGTTATAATTTTTATTTATATGTGACTTTATTTTTATTTGATAAAATTAGTCTTGTGTGCTTTTATTTTTATCCATGACAAATTTTGAACTTATATTTTTTTATCTTTATCACTCACGGATTTTAGTCATGTGTTTTGTTTAAATTTATCAGTCACAATTTTTTTTAAAGGTTCTTTTATATTTATCATTCACAAATATTATGTGAAAAAAATTGTAGAAACGTGCATTTTAGTTGATGAGGGTTCAAAAACATTGTTGAATTGAACAGAGGAGATATTTTAAATTGTAGAAATATTGTAGCAATAACGATTTTTTATAAATAACAACTTGTACAATGTATCAAAGTTAGTTTAGTTAGTGAAAATTTATCTCATACATTTGAGTCAATTCCAAAATTTTAGTAAATGCCCGCTTCTCCCATGGATTTAAGTTATTTACAAAATTTTAGTCAATGCCCACTTAACTCATGCATTTTGGTTGATGAGAGTTCAATTATTATTGTAGAATTAAATTGATGTGATATTCGAAATAGTATTCACGTTTTAGCAAGAACAATTTTTCACGTGTATCAAAGGTTAGTTTAGTCAGTGACAACTTATCCCGTGTATTTGAGTTACTTCTAAAATTTTAGTCAATGTCCGCTTCTTCCATGCATTTTAATTATTTACGATATTTTAGACAATCCCACTTACCTTGTTCATTTTAGTTTATGAGGGTTCAATGTAACTGTAGGATTAAAGTGATATGATATTTTAAATAGTATAAACGTTTTCACAAGAACAATTTTTTTATAAATAACAACTTGTCCCGTGTATCAAAGTTAGTTTAGTCATTGACAACTTATCCCGTGCATTTGAGTTACTTTTGAAATTTTTGTCAATGTCCACTTCTTCCAAGCATTTTAGTTATTTAGAAAATTTTAGACAATGCCTAATTCTCCCGTGGATTTTAGTTGATGAGAGTTGAATATTATTGTAGAATTGAAGTGATGTGATATTCGAAATAGTGTAAACTTTTTAGCAAGAACAACTTTTCATAAATACCAACTTGTCATGTGTATCAAAGTTAGTTTAGTCAATGACAACTCATCTCGTGCATTTGAGTTACTTCTGAAATTTTAGTCAATGATTGCTTCTCCCGTGCATCTTATTTATTTACGATATTTTAGACAATGTCCACTTATCTATGCATTTTAATTGATGAGGGTTTAATATAATTGTAGAATTAAAGTGACGTGATATTCTAAATAATATAAACGTTTTCGCAAGAACATTTTTTTTGTAAATAACAACTTGTCATCTCTATCAAAGTTAGTTTAGTTAGTGACAACTTATCCCGTGCATTTGAGTTACTTTTGAATTTTTTTTGTCAATGTCCACTTCTCCCATGCATTTTAGTTATTTAGAAACTTATCCTGTGCATTTTAGTTGATGGGGATTCAATATCATTTTAAAATTGAAGTGAGATGATATTCTAAATAGTATAAATGCTTTATCATGAACATTATTTATTAATGACAACTTGTCATGGGTATTAAAGTTAGTTTAGTCAGTGACAACTTATCTCGTTTGAGTTTTTCTGAAAATTTATTAGCAAATAATTGTCAAGTGCACAATAGTTTTATTTAATCAATGTCAACTTCTCTCGTGCATTTTATTATTGACAAATCGTCTCATGAATGATCGTTCTATTTAATCAATGTCAACTTCTCCTATGCATTTTCATTATTTCTGAAATTTTAGTCAATGATCACTTAACCCATGTATATTAGTTGATGAGGATTCAATATCATTGTAGAATGGAAGTAATGTGATATTCTAAAATCTAAAGAGTATAAACGTTTTAACATGAACAATTTTTAATAAATGACAATTTGTCCCATGTATCAAAGTTAGTTTAGTCAATGACAACTCACCCCGTGCATTTGAGTTACTTCTGAAATTTTAGTCGATGATTGCTTCTCCCGTGCATTTTATTTATTTACAATATTTTAGACAATGCCCACTTATCCATGCATTTTAATTGATGAGGGTTGAATATAATTGTAGAATTAAAGTGATGTGACATTCTAAATAGTATAAAAGTTTTCTCAATACCATTTTTTTTAAATAACAATTTGTCCCGTTTATCAAATTTAGTTTAGTCAGTGACAACTTATCCCGTGCATTTGAGTTACTTTTAAATTTTTTGTCAATGCCCACTTTTCCCACACATTTTAGTTATTTAGAAAATTTTAGACAATGCGCACGTATCATGTGCATTTAGTTGATGATGATTCAATATCATTTTAAAATTGAAGTGAGATGATATTCTAAATAGTATAAATGTTTTATCATGAAAATATTTATAAATGACAACTTGTCATGTGTATTAAAGTTAGTTTAGTCAGTGACAACTTATCCCGTTTATTTGAGTTTTTCTGAAAATTTATTAGCGAGTAATAGTACACGATAGTTTTATTTAATCAATGTCAACTTCTCTCGTGAATTTTATTATTGACAATGTGTCTCATGAATGATCGTTCTATTTAATCAATGTCAACTTCTCCTATGCATTTTCGTTATTTCTAAAATTTTAGTCAATGATCACTTAGCCCATGTATATTAGTTGATGAGGATTCAATATCATTATAGATAGATAAATAAAAAGTCATACATTTATCCCCTCAAATAAAAAGTCACACATTTAGTCAAAAAAAAAAGTACTCATCAATTATTTACGTTATTTTTGTTATCAGTGTTGTTGATACTACTTTCCCTCATACATATAATATTATATTTGTCCGGTGTATAATAATTATTTTTAGCGATTTATTTTAAATTTGTATAATATTATTTTTCATTTGTATAATAATAATTTTATACATATAATACTACATTCCCTCATACATATAATATTATTTTTCATTTGTATAATAATTTTAAATTTTTAGCATTGACAACTTATCATACATATAGTATTATAATTAAATTTTTGTAACTTAATTGATGGCCCGTGTTTAAATTTAGAGTCATAGAATTTACAAAATTTATTTTTCTATACAGAACATCATATCTTTAGCCCCTGTTTTGACCAAAATATAAAAAAATTTAACCCATATATAAATTTACAATTAACTAAATTTAATTTGTCAAAAAAAAAACTAAATTTAATTGTTGTTTGAAGTCCAAAACGATGGCCCACATGCATAGAAAATGAAAATTTACTTTTACGTTTTCAATGGGTGGGATAAGTAACAATTCATTTTTCCTTTGTTTTTCTCTCTCCTCTTAGAAACCTTTTCTCTCTTCTCTTTACTGATACCCTAACCGCCACCATGTCAAGTTCCGGCTTCCGATGGCTGCAATGTTACCACCATCTTCATGATTTCTTCCTCATATACCTTTCTATCAAATTTAGGCATAGATGTGTGATATTTTTAATTTTCGCAATCACCAACTTGTAACGTAGATCTCGACCACCACAAATCTTTTTTCAAAAAACTTTAATCATAGAAATAATCTATTTTATTTCCTCTACAAAACCCAATGAAAAAAATTTAATCACAGCAAGTACGCCGGAAACCGCCGTACCCGAAACCACCATGGCAGAAACCGTCTTCGCCACTCATATGCCTTTTAAGGTCAGCTTTTATATTCATATGCTTAACCATATGAGACTGATTTCTTCATCATTACTTTAATACATGCAACAACAAAATCATATGCATCAAAAGAAAAAAAAGGCTTTGATTTGTATTTGTGTTTCCTGTGAGGAAACAAAATTGGTTATGAAACAAACAAAAATTGCATTTTTTTTTAGCAAAAAAAAATAATGCCTTTTGTTGATAAATGATTTTGTTGTTTTTTCAATTGTCTGTTTTTTTTGTTTAATCTCAGATCTATGATAAAATCGATAAAAAGACATAATTTTTTTTTTGAATTTCATGTGCAAACTGTATTTGATATATTTTTTTTTTCTATCATTTAAATTATTTTATGTGGATTGAAAAATCAGATTTTAACTCATTTTTTAAAAAACATTGATGAAAAAAATAAATAATTCATTTTAAATTTTGTTATTATTATTCTGTTTATATTTTTTCTCTCAAAAAATTTTTGTATACCCATATTTCATGTGGTATTTTTTTTTTGTTGGTTAGGAAACAAAATAATTTAAAAGAAATTTTATTTTTATTTTGCAGAACATCGTATACTCTTGACAGGAGAAAGGAGAGCAACTTTTAAATCTCCTGCAAAATGAAGTGGAAAACATAAAATGGAGCTTAGTAAAACGTACATGAGGAAAAAGTTAAATAAACTAAGTGTAAGATTTTCTTCTTGAAAATGTTTTTGGATCTATGTTTCTCCATCGTCTTTTTAATTTAAAGAACAATAATGTTATTTTTTTGGATCTAAACACCAAAATGTTTTTTTTCAAGCAAAAAACAGAAGGCTCCTCTCCAAAGGTGTTTCACACAAAACTTTAAATAAAAAAAATAGGGAAAAAGTAGAATAAATAGGATATATGTATACCCAGTCACATGTATTTGCTCTCATTCTTTTTGATTTCAACCTGTAACAAAGTTTTGAAGTAAAAAAATTAGTTAGATATTCATTTACTTACCAAAACATTGTTTAAAAAAAAAATTACTTCCCAAAACATCAACTAATTCTAAAAAAGAACATGCCATAAATAGTTAGATATTCATTTACTTACTCGTATGCTTTTTTTCCATTTTATGTTGCAGAAGATTTAACAATGATGTTGAAGTTGTTTTTTAGCTTTGTGTTGAATGAGAGAAGATGAAAATGAGAGAATGGTCAGAGAGTACAATAGTATTCAATGACCTCTCTGCTTACCCATGTATCTTTTCTTCCACTTGTTTTCTAATTATTTACTTATTTCTGTTTTTTTGTTTACAGTTTGATGGAGATTAGAGACACAAGAAGATCGATCATTCAACATTCCTGCAAAACAACATTTTCATTAGTAAAAATACGAAGTAAAGATGCTGAAGATGAAAAATTCAGAAGAGGCAAAAACTCAATAATGTGAAAGTGAGAATAAGAAAGTGAGAGAAGAAGAAGTTAGTGAACACACCTTTCAAGTGGGAAGAGAATATCTTATAGAAATATAAGATTTGAAAAAGTGAAGAGAGGGAAAAGAAATTTTGAATTTGAAGCGACATTGAAAAATGTAATAAGAGGTCAGCATTTGGAAAGTGAAATTGGGAAATGTTTATTTAAATTTGGTATTAAACCAAATTGTACAACTTGTAGTTGGTTATCAATTGATTTCATATTTTAGAGTGCAAATATGTTGTTTTTGGTCAGCAAAATAGTTAATGTAGTTAGATGACATCATTTAGTCATAAAAAGTAAACTTTAGACACAAATTGCCCTTGTTTTGATGAGTTGTCCATTTTATAAAAAAGGTTATTTAGGTGTTTTCCACAACATTCAGTTTTCTTATATTAAGAAGGATGCTTATTAGAGATATAAGCATTAGAGTTAAAATGGAAAAGTTTTGGTCTACTAAACTCAACAACAATTGGTTTTCCATTAATTTCCTTGCCATTCAATTCTTGTAAAAAAAATTCAATTCTTTAGAAGCCTTTCCTTCATCTCTTAGTTTCTTACGTTGAAAAACTCGACAAAACTCTAATTCTTTTTTCTGAGAAGTTATTGTTGTTGTTTTGAAGAATTGAGATATTCAATTGAATTAAACCGTGTTGTTTTGAAGAAGATGAAAAATTTAATTGTATGGTTTTGAAAATGATAAACAAATTTTTTACTTTTTTATTATTTCTGGGTTTTATTGTTTGAAGATTGATGAAAGTATATGAAGATGTTGAAGATTATGAAGAAATGAAAGGAAGAAGATGAAAAAAGAGAAAATAAATCAGTTGTTGGTGGTTCACTATAAGATACGATAGACATGCATGATCTAACTATTCTCATTTATAAACAAAAATCAAAGGGCCAAAATTAAAAAGATTAATAAGGTCTATGATAGACCACCTTCAATGATGGTCTATCTTACACGTTAAGTGTTAGAATTAACAGAATTGGACTACATTGACTAACAGAAGTAAATATAAGGAATCAAACTGAGACATTTTTTAGTTAAAGGACCACTTTGAAATAAAGAATTAAGTTAAGGGATCAACTGATCAATTAAGCCTGACAAATTTTTATGGTATTGAATAATTTTTGGTGGACAAAATGCTATTTTGGTAATTTAGACAACTTGTATATGAGACAAAAAACTGTGTTGTGGTTTGAGGAGAGACATGAATTTCAATTTTTGTACCGTCCCTTGCCTCTAGTTTATCATGTCCCTGAAACAGTTTTACAAATCAAACTATGTACAACTTGAGTTGTCTTGTCATGTCTTTCATTTTTTAGCAAATCAAACGCACCCCAAATATCAAAAGAAAACGAAATAAATATTTGTAAGGCGAAAGAGTATTAGAGAACATAAATGATAAGACGAGTCTTAGAAACATCATCTTTTCAACATATTCTCTAACATTTATTTACTTTTCAACATATTTAAATGAGATCCATTTTAGTGTCCGACTCACATTTATTTTATCCAATAAAAAAAGTTGTAATGTTAAAAAAAAGTATGTTTATAGCACTTACAAAAGGTGTGTCTTTGTTATTTAGATTTTTATTGTAAAAAAAGTAACAATATAAAATTAGCAAAATTATACAACTCGTCCCTTGACTTAATTTTAGATTACACTTTCGTCATTTTTTTATTTAATCATTTATGTTGTAAAATGTCAATATTATTATTCTTTTGCATAAAAAAATAAAAAACTCGTAAACAAACCAAAATCTTCATCATACAAACTTAAAAATCCATATTTCATTGAAAAATTTCATAAAAAAGATATGATATTGACATTTTATAACATAAAAAATTAAATTAAAAAAGTTAATTGACAAAAATGTTATTTAAATTAAATTAAGGGCAAATTACGTAAACTTACGTACAAAAATTTATATCGAAAGTGAATTACAAACCACTTTTAGTGGCACATTTGTCATTTCAATCTAAATTTTGCTTCATATTGTAAATAATCGATTTTATATTTTTACCATATAGTTGAAAAAATTTCAGATTTAATTGCAATAAATAAAAATTTATATATAAACCCAAATATTAAATCCATTCCGAATTTCATCCATAGCTCCGTCGTGAAAACCAACCAAACACCGTAACATTCCACCGTTGTTCAGAATCAAAACCCCTTTTCCAAATAAGGAATTTCTTTATTTTATTTTTTCTATAAATCTAGAAACCCAATTTAATTAGTGATAAGAACGCACTTAATTTTGACCCAGTTAAGATATTTTCTTTGAAAATTAAATTTACAATTGGATTCCATTTCAAACCCTAATTATCAATTTTGGTTTTTTTGATTCATTGCATTGTTCCTTGTTAATCTCTATATTAATGTTTCATTTCGAATGAAAATTGGTTTCTTTGCTGTTAAACCTATCATTGTAGTTGCTGCTTCACTATATTCAACTCAATTCTTTTCTCAGGTATTTTTCTAATGACCCTTTTGCCCCTTTTGTGTTTTCTGTTGTTATTTTCATTTACTTGTTTAATTCTGTTGGAAAGTTGTTAGCTTGATTTCTGTTATAGAGAGATATTGGTTTTTGCTTTATGTTTTCATTTCGTTTGGGATTTCTGTTACAGAGAGATCTTGGTTTTTACTATATGTTTTAATTTCGTTTGGAAGTGACAAGTTCTGTTTTAGTTTAATTTATTGTTTTTTTTGTAAGTTCAGGTGGTGAAGGCTTAAGACCTAGAAGCGAGAGGTCTCAGGTTCGAATCCATCAGGTGCCAACGATTCCTGTGTTGGGGCAGTCCACACAGAGCTTTGCTCTGGCTTCAATCAAGCCCCTGTAAGTGGACGGTGGGATCTGTCCCTTGGATTAGTCGGTCCTTGGGTTGGATACTGAGTTTTTGTTTTTTAAAAGAACAAAAAGAAGGGAACATGTTTTGAATTTGATGCAATTAGAACTGAATATGGATCTTAATTGCGAAATCTATAAGTAGTTTTGCAAATTGTGTTATATGATATGATGATAATGATGAAGAATATGATTTAGATATGCTTGGAAAGGAGTTGTATTGGGGGCTGTTTTTAAGGGGTTGCTTTTGTCTTTTTGAATTTGTGGTGCAGTAAATAGTTTTTTTTTTGTGTGTGCTGTAGTTTTAGTTTGTTGGTTTGTTGTAGGGTGTTTTTCGAACATGGATTCGAAGAAGTGCAAGCCTTCTACCGGTGTTGCATCTTCGATGAATGGTGTGCCTTTGAGTGTTCCGAATCAGGAGGATGAGATGGCCCGGTCCCTCAAGAATACGGTGGCTGTCAAGACTGATGTGGATATAGACCTCAATGAAGTTTACTTTTTAATTATGCATTTTTTGTCTACCGGGCCATGCCAGAGGTCTTTTGTTCAGCTCAGGAGTGAACTTTTAGAGCATCGGCTTCTACCTAGAAGATACCATGCTTGGTTTTCAAGAAGTGGCGAGCCCAGTGAAGATGATGCTGGCGATGATGACGGCGTCTCTTTACCTTTACATTACAACAATTTAATGGACAGGTATTTTTGTTGCCATTTTATTTTTGTAAATAAGGTTAGAGTTTTAGGTGCAGCCATTCAAAATATGTTTTTTTTTATTGTTGCTGAGGGCACGATACTGTAAGCAATTTGATGTTCAATTTCGTATGTTCACTATAGTTTTGAAAATAGTGGCTATTTTGCATGTTTGTGAACTATTCTTGTTAAATGCAAGCAGAAATACATACTGAATCAGCCTGAAAACTTCTTTTTCCTTTCCATTTGGTTCATTATGTAGGCTGTTTAATAGAGCTCCAACCAACATCCACTATTTTAGCAATTTCCTCACCTGCTCTCTCTCAAAACATGCTTTGTTTAAGTTTTACTGGTTAGGTTGTTGAATGTCAACATATATGTACAGGTAGCTGTTCTTTGTTGTTTAATCATCTATGAGTGGTTCTTCTACTCTTAATCAGATGGACTATCAACAAGCTCGACCTTTAAGTGTCTACGAGGGACTGAACTAATATTTGAAAGAGGGTAGCTTTAGTCAATGCCATTACGCTTGAAAGTTTCTTGTTATTTATTAAACATTTAGTGGCGGTTTTTATTTATTTACTTGGAGTGCAGTATTGGAAATGTTTTTAGCTTTTTTCAGTTAAGAAAAGGGAAAAAATGCATAGAAATTGGGTTGGGCCTAACCTAACCCTTACAAAACCGGTTTGCAAGGTGAGAACTGTCCTCACTTATAAACATATGTTCCCATATCTCATCCAATGTGTTTATAAGTGTGGGTCCTCATCTTACATGCTGGTTTTGTAAGGGTTGAGTTAGGCCCAACCCAAATTCTAAGATGGTATCAGAGCATATTTATGATAAGTTGGACTACCTGCTATCAGGTCAACGCTATCGGGTCACGCTCCAAATGTTCAGTCTTGGCGTGAGGAGTGTGTGTCAAGAGTCTCACATTGAATGAAATATGACATGGACATATGTTTATAAGTAGAGGCAGTCCTCACCTTACCAACCGGTTTTGTAAGGGTTAAGTTAGACTCAATCCAATTTCTAAGATGGTATTAAAGCCTATCCAAGATCCGTTGGACCACCTGTTATCAGGTCATCATTATCGGACCACTCGGTTCACGCTCCAGATGTCTAGTTCTGGGCGTGAGAGGTGTGTGCTAAGAGTCCCACATTGTATGAGATAAGGTCTGAACATAAATTTATAAGCGGGGGCAATCTTCACCTTAGAAGCCGTTTTTTTAGGGTTGAGTTAGGCCTAACCCAAATTCAATAAAACTTATAATGGATGAGTATGATTGCTAC
Source organism: Medicago ruthenica (assembly GCA_018208015.1). NCBI lineage: Eukaryota > Viridiplantae > Streptophyta > Magnoliopsida > Fabales > Fabaceae > Medicago > Medicago ruthenica. The sequence continues at coordinate 24,252,178 of CM031371.1, read as the reverse complement.
TGCTTACTGGTAGAGGTATCTTCATTTGGCGATTATATTACATGGAAATGGGGGATGCTTCGTATTTTAATCCAAATATATGTTATTTGGTTTCAAAAACTTTTCTCTCGAGCTAGTGATGGCTACTTATTGATATTACATGCATTGGAACTAATATTGGTCATTTTGTGTAACTTAAGGTATCCTCATGTAGCTAAGGATCACCTGGTAAAGCTTCTGAAGCAATTAATGCTGAGTACAGCCCATCCTTTGAATGGGAAAGTAAACAGTCCTAATGCAGCGGATGTTCCCACTTTACTCGGAGATGGTTCATTTTCGCTTCTTGATGGTATGTGATGTGCTACAGTAATCTTCTTTCTATATTTGATCATTCAAGCTAAGATCTATAATTTTCAACTTAGATACACTGAAAACAACATCTTAATAATGTCTTGCAATCTTAGGTTAGTATACAAATGCTGCGAGTTTGTGATTTATTCATATTTCGTACCTATAAAAGATTTTCTTTTCTTGTTCTCTATGAATTTGGAAAGGGATGTATTAATATGTTAGGGCTAGCTGTATACAACTAGTTCTGAAATGGGTATGTCAATCCTTGTTTCAGTTTCTGCCTTTTTAAGAATTGAAAATTGATTATAAATGATGAACACCCCAAAATGAACTTTGCTTCTGTAGAATATGCATTTTACAGTGATTATATTTTGTATACTCTTTCATTAACTAAAAACATATTTGTGGAATAATGTGATATTGATAACTGTTTATCTTGATCCTTATGTTTTTACAGTTGATAGAAAAACGACTGCTAAGCAGGTGAAGCTCCCTCCACTTTACCTGCGCTGGCCACACTTGAAGGCTAATCAGGTTCAGGGGCTAAGTTTAAGGGAAATTGGAGGTGGTTTTACAAAGCACCATCGTGCTCCATCTGTTCGCAGTGCATGTTATGCTATTGCCAAACCGTCTACCATGGTGCAAAAGATGCAAAATATTAAAAAGTTAAGGGGTCACCGTGTGGCTGTCTATTGTGGTACGACTTACTCATGTGCTAAATTTGCTATTAACATGGTGGCTTAACGGGCATACGTTTATACGAGTTCATCTTCAGTTATTCTCATTAAAGCCATTGATTAGATGTAAAAGCCACATGACATCAACATAAGTTGATTCCAATGCTTTTTGCATTATAAGTGTTGCTTTCTCTTCTTGTAGTTTTGTTCTGAAGTTAAATACTGATTTGAAGATAATTTCCTCTAAAATGCATATAACCAATTACTTCAATAGCCAAACTACAATTGGTGATATTTGAAAAATGGTGTGTCTCGCAGCCATATTTGATGGATCAGGGCGGTATGTTATCAGTGGTTCAGATGATCGTCTTGTCAAAATTTGGTCCATGGAAACTGCGTTTTGTTTGGCTAGCTGTCGCGGACATCTAGTGAGTCAAGAGTATGGATTATGGAACTAATTTTGATATGTTTGTATTTTTTTCAATATCTGACGTCTTGTCATTACATAAAACAAAGGGGGATATTACTGACTTGGCAGTAAGCTCAAACAATGTTTTGGTGGCATCTGCTTCAAATGATTTTGTTATTCGAGTTGTAAGTAGTATTTTTTAATCTGTATGTTCAATTCAATCATGTAAACCTTCAGGGACTAAATTGATATTTGTTTCACAACAGTGGCGCTTACCTGATGGGATGCCAATATCAGTTTTGCGTGGGCATGATGCAGCTGTGAATACCATTGCGTTTAGTCCCAGGCCAACTGCTGTATACCATCTGCTATCGTAAGTTCATTTTAGAAGTCACTGTTCCCCATTATTGCCTTTATACGTATGATTCTTGTAGCTTGAATGTCTCGTTGTTAATCTATTTTGTACATGGATAATTGAATCCTAAATATTTTGCAAGTGTCAGGTGTCGCACCATAGTTAAAATTTTTACTTGCAAACCTGTTTTTTTTGTGCGTTAAAACTAAACTTCAATAATGTAACAAATGCTCATTTGATGAATTTAAATGCTCTTTTGCTTGCTGTTGGATCACTTTGCACTAATCCAGTGGCTTACAGTTACAGAGTCTAGGTGTTTTTTCCCCTTACCAGTCGTGTGAAAAATATATTCCGTAATTATAAGAGTATTGACTTACTCTATCCGGTCTTGATTATGAGAAAAAACAACTGATTTCAAACTTATTAAGAAATTTAGTCAAGTGTAATTAATTTTTTTGATCTTATAAAAAAACAAGTGCGTTCTCAAAAGTACCATTCATAGGAAGTCGTTTCATGTAAATACAAGAGCGAGTCATTAAAAAATAGAACTTATATCAATTGAAGAGTATTTTAGGAATGACATTATTAAATAGAGTAAGAGTAGTTAGATTTGTTGTAATAAAAAGAAGAGTACACTAATGTTGTGCTAGATTCGCGGGTAACATAGTAGTGGCAATGATAATAAAAAGAAGAGTACAATAATGTTGTGCGAGATTCCTACTATATACCATATTTTATATGAATTTGGATAGAGATTTTATAAAGATTTTGATTTACAAATTGACTATTCACTGCAATCCTTATTTTGTCCTACAATTAAATTAAAAAACGTAGTAAGTAGTTGTAAGCGAAATAAACCTAATGGAGAGATCGACCCCTTAACACAGCTCCAATAAACTGAATCCATCCTGACTGTTGATATGCCATGATGGAATCTGTGTAGCTGCAAAAACAAATACTTGCACCCTTGTTGGCCATGAACTTAACCCTCCAGTTATTTACTTGTCATTATCAGGTTATTTTGATATATTTGATAGAATAGAAAGTGTTCTGAAATAGAATACAAGGTAATCTGAAAAAGGAAATACAAACTAATGCTAATTATTGCACCTATAATTAAGGGTCAGTGATCCCTTTTCACAAATACAAAGTATACAGATAATCCAATCTCCTGTTAGAACATCAGCTAGCTGATTTCCTGTGGATACATATGGTGTACAAATTATCCCATCATCCTCTAAATTTTTCTTGATATAGTGTTTACCTACCTCAACATGCTTAATCCTATCATGTTCCATTGGATTATGTGCAATGTTTATTGTTGCAGTATAGCCTCATAGGTCTACCCCACTCGATCTTTAGGTCAACCAAAATTATTATCCGCTTTAGGAGTTTGCAAATTCTTAAGACAATATCCCTGAGTTCTGCGCTTAATCTTGCAAAAACATTCTGTTTTTTGCTCATCCAAGTTACCAAGTTTCCTCAAAGAAAAGTGCAATATCCGGCTGTGGATCTTCTGTCATTTATGTAGGGATTGCAATGGGTAGAGTCTGGGTAGGATACTATAGTAACCCATTTGCATACCCGCAACATCAACAATCAAACCTTTTCCCACTAAGTGGGGTCAACAGTGGATCAAATTACCCATTGACATACCCGCATTTCGGAAAAATACCTGTACCCACATGGGGTAGCAACTTCAATACCTGTGCCCGTCTAGGTAGTCAACAGTAGCCTATCGTGCTGGAGCGAATCGGCCGCTGACTGCTGACCTAAATTCTAAGATGGTATCAGAGCTATCTACGATTCGTTGGCCCACTCGCTAACGGGCAACTGGGTTCAAGCACTAGATATCCGGTTCTGGGGTTAGGTGGATGTGTTGAGAGTCCCATGTTGGGTGAGATATGGCTTGAAAATGTGTTTATATAAGTGGAAAGTAACGAGGAATCCATTACCTTACAAGGGTTGAATTAAGCCCAATCCAGATCCTAAGATTATCCATTCTCTATTTTTAATTTTTTTTCTTTCTTTTCATGCCTAAATTCCTATAATTTGAACAAATTGCAAGGAAGGTGAGAGCAATTTACTCAACAAAAGGATGGCAGTGAACAAGTTGCTTAAGCCTTCTAGATCAATAGTTTGACCTCCCCCCCCTCCTCTCTCTCTCTCTCTCTCTCTCTCTCTCTCTCTCTCTCTCGGGGTATATCTCAATCTACCAAGTGTATTGTGTCTCGAAAGAATCTTAATTTCTTGGTAATAAAGGAGGGGTCAACATACACCACTATAATACTTAACTCTATTACACTTGCACCATTCAATAACTTAGTGATTTTTATCGATCCCGTGTAAACCTTGGTTGTGTGTCAAATCTTGAACAATGATATAATTAAAAACAATTGGGTTTATTTGGTCATTTGGTCCCCTAAATAATTTTCAGTTTTCATTTTGGTCCCATATCTCAAAAAATCAACATTTTGGTCCCCTTGTTTTTTCTCCGTTATTCAAAAAGGTCTCTGGCTGTTAACTTTAACCCCAAATGTCTATGGTGAACCAACCTTAAGAGTGGTCCACCATAGATCCTATTAATTAATTTAATTTAGACCGTTTGGTCTTTTTTTTAGAAGAAGGACCATTGGATTACGCAGGTCTATTTTATCTTACGGTGAGTCAACAACACCGAATTACTTCTTCCCCTCGTTTCATCATCTTCTTCCTCAAATCTTCATCAGCCTTTTCAAGAATTTTTTTTTTCCAAAAACCTAAATCCCTTCTCTATAATTGAAACTTAAATTCACAAAATCCAAACCCTTATTCATATTCAGTCATTTCACGGATTTGTGGTGTTTCAGATTCGTCATTCTAGCAAAAATTTAATCATAGGTATTAACATCCATTGTTTTATCAAGAAAAACAACAACAGTAGCCACAAAAGTTTTTAGAAATTGGAACTGGAACAACAACAAAAGTTTGTGGTGTTTTTAGAAACTTGTGGTGTTTCAGATTCGTGTTGTTTCAGATTACATCAACAACAGTAGCCACGAAACAAACCCAGTTCCAAGCATCACGAAACAACAACAGTCAGGTTAATACCTATGATTAAATTTGTTCCAGTTCCAAGCAAAACTTTTGCTGGAATGACGAATCTGAAACACCACAAATTTCTAAAAACAACAACACAAATCCAGTTCCAGTTCCAATTTAAGTTTCTAAAACACGAAACAGTTCCAAGCAAAACTTTTTAGAAATTTGTTCAAATCGTTGGAAACGATTGAAACAGTTTCTGGAGGAAAATTGGAATTCATTGTCGTCTCAGAAATTGAAGGTGGTGGTTGAGGGTGGAGTGGATTTGGGAAGATCGGAGGGTGGAGAAGGAGTAGGGTTAGGGTTGGGATTGGGATCGGTGGAGAGAAATTGAGAAGGAGGTGATCGGAGAGAAGCTGGATCGATGGATGCTTCTTCGAATTCACCGTCATCGTCTTCGGATTTGCCATTGAAATTGGAGAAGATACACAATGGAGAAGATGCATAGTGAAGCGAGGAAGAAGAAGAAGAGTAGTTTTGGATTTGCCATTGAAATTGGAATTTCTTGTTTCTGAATTCTGCCATTGAAATTGGAATTTCTTGTTTCTGAATTCTGAATTTTGTGAATTTAAGCGTTTGGATTTTGTGAATTTAAGTTTCAATTATAGAGAAGGGATTTAGGTTTTTGGAAAAAAAAAATTCTTGAAAAGGCTGATGAAGATTTGAGGAAGAAGATGATGAAATGAGGGGAAGAAGTAATTCGGTGTTGTGGACTCACCGTAAGATAAAATAGACCTGCGTAATCCAATGATCCTTCTTTTAAAAAAAAGATCAAACGGTCTAAATTAAATTAATTAATAGGATCTATGGTGGACCACTCTTAAGGTTGGTCCACCATAGACATTTGGGGTTAAAGTTAACAGTCAGGGACCTTTTTGAATAACGGAGAAAAAACAATGGGACCAAAATGTTGATTTTTCGAGATATGAGACCAAAATGAAAATTGGAAATTATTCAAGGGACCAAATGACCAAATAAGCCAAACAATTGGTTCTTCATATATTTTAAATGTGTATATCATATTGATTTTTTTATGCATATATAGGAAGTGCTGAATAATTTTTACTAATCTAAATCTTATAGATGCGATCTATATGTATTATAGAAACTTGCAATCTAACAGTCTGCATAAAATCATCTTATAAAATTTTACACTGGTTTTAAAATCGATCCCCTGGGGACATGTGTGTTGTGTAATTTCCATTCTAGTCCTCATAGTCTGCAATTATATCAGTTCTTATTCTGTTACTTGACTTTTATGACTTATGTGATATATAGGGCATCGGATGACGGAACATGTAGAATATGGGATGCAAGAAGTTCACAAAATCCATGCATATACGTACCGCGACCTTCAGATGCTATTAACGGTCAGATTATCGATTCTAACTTTGTCAATAGATCAAAACCCACTTTGGTTGGCTTGGGACCTTGGAGTGTGCTCCTCTCAAGGTCTCAGGTTTGATTCCCCCCGGTGCCAATTTCGGTGGGCTAGTCCATCTCTGGCTTTAAATCCCCCCCCCCCCCCCCCCCCCCGGCAAGTGGACGGTGGGATTGGACCCCTATTCGTCGGTCCTTGGGCCGGATACTAGGTTTTTTATAAAAAAAAAAACTTTGTCAATAGATAAGGACTGGAATTAGTTTGAGTTTGCCATGATTTCCATACTAAATTTGTTTTAGTTTACAAAATTTTCTGTTTTTAGTTGGATTAAGTAGATTAGATTCTAATAAAATCTACATACAGTATAAAATATCATTTTACTTTGAAACTTATGTAGTTTAAATGAATATTACATTTTAGAACCATGAATGGAGTTGCCATGTTTGGTTTAAACCAAAATTTATTCAAGTGTGGACATGCAAGTTGCTTAAGCCTTCTAGATCAATAGTTTGACCTGTTCACTGCCATCTTTTTGTGATATTAGGTTAATCTGATTCATTATAGGATTGCTTGAGGAATTATAAATTTTTGCAGGGAAGGGAAATGCTCCACCAGCTAATCTACCATCTTCAAGTAATGCTCAACGAGGCCTTCAAATACTTTGTTGTGCATTTAATGCAAATGGAACTGTTTTTGTTACTGGTAGCTCTGATACTTTTGCCAGGGTATGCTTACTGATGCACTCTTCAGATGTTTCCTATTCTTCCAATAATATAATTGGTCTTTTCTTGTTCAAATATCACACCTATTAAGATTCGAGAAAAATACTGCTATTTAACAGGTATGGAGTGCTTGTAAGCCCAACACTGACAACTCAGAGCTACCACCAATTCATGAGATGGATTTATTATCTGGTCATGAGAATGATGTTAATTATGTACAATTCAGGTTATTCATTGCTGTTATATCTTTTCTCATTTTGTTTTATTTTTTCTTTTGTAATGATTCTCATTGTCTTCGCATTGGTACCTCTATTTGCAGTGGTTGTGCTGTGTCTTCGAAAGTTTGGACATCTGACTCTTGGAAAGAAGAAAATACACAGAAGTTCAGAAATTTCCGGTCAATACCTATCTTAATGATTATTTCCTTTAGTTATTATGTTTTTAACAAACTTGTTAGGGGTTCATTTAATTTCCTATTCACTTTGGATGCTGATATTTTGTGTTTTTTTTTTTAAATAAAAATTGGGGAATGGGAAAATCATTATTAATGAAAATGGCATTACTGACCATTTACAATCGTCCATGACAACATTTGCACACCGTCCCTTGAGCTTTTATTTTTTTAACCAAACTTTTTAGGTGTTCATTTAATATAACTATTATACCCTGTTCTCATTCCTAATCACTTTGCATGCTGATATTGTGTCCTTTTTTTTAAAATAAAAATTGGGGAACGGAAAAATCATAATTAATTGAAGAGGCATTTATGAGCATTTTGCAACCGTCCCTGGGGCATTTACACTCTGTCCCTTGAGCTTACAAGACCAAACTCTCATCACTAAACTAGCACCTCAGGGAGGCATGCTGATATTGTGGATTTTCAGGTATTCTCATGATAACATAGTTACCTGCTCTCGCGATGGAAGTGCAATTATTTGGGTTCCAAGATCTCGTAGATCTCATGTGAGCTCCTTTATAGTATTTTACCATTGAACTATGGTCTATTCGTCCTTGAAGACATTTTTCTCCATTATATCTTTTCCACAAATCCTTGGGCATTTTTGTGACATGCCCCCATGCCATTTCAGGGAAAAGTAGGACGTTGGATTCGTGCATATCATCTAAAAGTGCCACCACCACCCCTGCCTCCTCAACCTCCAAGAGGGGGTCCAAGGAAGAGATTGCTACCTACTCCTCGCGGCGTCAATATGATTGTGTGGAGTCTAGACAACCGCTTTGTACTGGCAGCTATTATGGGTAATGTTCTTGTTCAAATTAATAGATATAATGGGGCATTGTGATGTTATTTGATCCAAACAGTCAATCCCATCCCATCAGTGGAAAGAGGCTTGTTGTGTTTGTATGAATTTACACCACTATATTATATCGTATTTTTTTGTATTACTTAGATTGTCAAATTGATGATATCTTATATCTAAAGTCAAAGTTAAACTTCTACTCTGATTATTACAATCTGATTTTTATTTTTTCACATTCTTTGAGAACATCTACCCATTTTTGTTACAGATTTGTCCTCGACATGTCAATTATTATCACTTCCATTTCTAGAAAAACATACTATAGAACTAATTAGTTGTTCATGGATCAAGGTTGTTTAGGTACACTGTTTGAAAATCAATTTTCCATAGACTAAAGCTGTCGCTTATATGGCAACACATTATATTGCTTCATGGGTCCTTGTTTTAGTATGCAATTAACATTGTACATTACATAACTCATCATCATTATGTTCTTATAATTGTCATGACAATACATCTTTATTTGTTTGATTTTGCATTCACTTGCAACTTAGCAGCACCTTTCCATATTTTCTATAGATAATTTAAGTTATTTCATAGTGGAGGCTTGCTTTAGCTGAGGACTTGTCTTTTCATCTCAAAGATTGCAGAATATGTGTTTGGAATGCAGTTGATGGCAGCTTAGTGCACTCTTTGACTGGCCATACTGAATCTGTAAGCCCTGTCCTCTCTTACTTCCCCCCTTCTCTTTGTCCTTCCTAGAGGTGGTAAAATGGGCCACCCGACTGGCTGGCTTCGGGCCAGCCCGAAATGGTTGGGTTTTATTGGACCAGGCTAATAACCCAGGTTAAATATGGGTTCTCAAAATAGTGCTCACGTCCGACCTTATGTGTGCTGTGGGCTTTTTGGGATTGCCCGACATATATTTTTATTAAAGAAAAGGACAAAATTAAGGTGCATTCCCGTAAATGTCTTTCGTATGGTTCTTTAATTAACTAACCATGATTTCTTCAAATCCATAATTTTCTCAAAGTTTGTTATAACCACAAAAAGTGTATTTTAAGTTAAGAACCATACAAAGTAAATGCATATTTTTTTCCTAAAGAAAATTCAATTTAATATTTTTACCTTTTGTCTTTAATTAAAATCTATTACTGTGTTTTTTTACTTTTAGAGAGAGAGAATTGGTTTTTTGGTAAAAAAAAGTGAGTGTGCTTGCTAATTTACTCCCAAAGTGGGAGTAGACTTGCTAACTTACTCCTTCATGATTTTAGGTGGGAGTAAGTTAGCAATCCCTGTAAATATATATAGGGTTAAATTATTTTCGGGAACAAATCACAATTGCATTTGATATTCCTAGGAATCTTTTTGAAATTTGTTTAGTTTAGAAATAAAAAATAAAATGGAGATAAACGGGGAGTTATTGCAAGTTATTTTGATTTCCATGGGAAGAAAAGATTCCCACCCTCTATTATGGGAGGGCAAGATAGAGTAATTATGTATAAATTTTAATCCCAAGAATAAATAATATTTGCTAATAATTGTAAACTCTGTACCGAACATGAGAATGTCATATTCCCAAGTCTACTTTCCTTATAGAAATCTTAGACAAACACCCTATCATGCTCTGCTAATTTGCTCCATCAGTAAACATACTAAATATTTTATTGTTTTTGCTGGACCAACATGAAATTGAAATGTGGTCATACACTCGTACTTTTCTGGTTGGATTAAATTTAAGCCTCTTCTCATTTTCTGTCGTAATTTGGATACTCATCGTTCTATTGTGATGTTACTGAATGCTGAGTTTTCATTGGTTGGCAGTCTTATGTTTTGGATGTTCATCCTTTCAACCCTCGGATAGCTATGAGTGCTGGGTATGATGGTCGAACCATTGTGTGGGATGTAAGCTTCTCTTCTTGTCTGTCTTTAGATCCTGAATAACATGTACTAACAATTTCTTCGTAAAAAATAAATCAATTAATGCGTTTTGGTATATTCTTTTTGTAGGTATATGTTAGCATGTTCTTTCTAAAACATTATTTGTTTTTTGGGTGTTTTATGAAAAACATTATAATGTTCGTTGTATAACATTTTCTAATTTATGCTTTTTGGTATGTTCTTTTTCTAGATATGGGAGGGCATACCTATTCGAACATACGAAATTGGACGCATTAGATTGGTTGATGGGAAGTTTTCTCCGTAAGTGGTTTTATAATAGTTGTTACTAATAGAAAATTTCAGTTGCCTATTATTATTCAACATACATTTAATGATTTCCACGTTTATCTTTATCTTTTTATGCACTGAAATTTTGATTTGTTACATACTTCGGTAATACTTAATGAATTCTTCCGTATTTTCCTTTCACATATTGCGGGATTTGTCTTTGGCAATGAGATTATATAACTCTAAATTGGTGCATGTCCAAACCCTAAGTCAAAATTTTATCATTTTTTCAATAATGATGGGCTGCCCCAATTTTCTTATAATCCTTGTACTTCTAATCCTATCTTATCTCATGTTACCATTCATCCATCATAGCATTCCTATCTTTGTGGTGCTAAGTTTACTTTCTTGTTGATTCACATACTCCCTCCGTCTCTTATTAAGTGTCCTCTTTAGAATATTTGTTTGTCTCAAACTACTTGTCACTTTAGAGTATGAAGTATCAATTACTTTTTCCAACAGTACCCATTTCAACCACCCATACATTAATTTGTCTCTCTAACTAACTGCTCCACTCGCTAATATATTAATTAGGTTTTTAGCCAAGAAAAATTATTTCATCTTGGAAACTACTACATGTAATCATTTCTTTAGAGGTGTGAAACGACACATAATGTAAGCCGGAGGGAGTAATTTTAAATTATATGCCTATTGCCTATAATTACATTTCAAAAGTAATCTTACTTTACTATCCAAGCACAATTGTACCAAACTATCTTTTGACTTCGAAGTCTTTGCCATGTTACTAGAAGTTTGTGGGTTCAAATCAGAAAACCATCCCCTTGAAAGCGCAATGTAAGGATGCATATATAAGATCCGCATTGGGTTCATTCAATCTTCCATAGATGTGCAAAAGTGAATTTGGAAAGTTATACTATTAAGGAAAGTTATACTATTAAGCTGAATGCGGAAAAAGTGCATCCCAACACTAATATAATATGAATGCTTATACAAATCTAAACCGAATGGGCCCTCTAGCTTGTGCATAAATTCAACTTGCAATTAGGGTTGTAAGTAGTAACCTCTTGACCACTTAATCGCATTGGCTTTGATACCATGTGAAGACTTATGAATTCTGTTGTATTGGACTATGATATATCTCATTCTCATCTTAAAAAACCTTTAACTGTCGCTTCTCCCTTCTTTAATAAATGCGTGATGATTATGAATCTTGTCATATAAAATATCTAGCTTGTCCCCTGTTCATCAGTTTGGCTAACAAATATTCTTACTCTGTTGTCATGAATAGTAGTCTAGTTGTGTAGATCCATACCAACAGTGAGCTACCTTTGTGCAGTCGAGATCGAATAAATATCCAATTTAGTCCCTGAAATTGTAGAACTATATCAACCATGTCCCCCACATTATCAGTATTAAAAAATGATATATGATATTGCAAAATAGGTTCGTCCCTCCGTTTGTATTGCAAGGACTATAATTAAATTATGGGTTAAATATGTTTTTAGTCCCTACAAAAATATTATCGTTTGTATCACGAGTTTTCAAGTTTCACCCCTCAAAAATTTAATAGTCCCTATTTTGCATTTTATAGGGACTATTTTGAGGACTAAAAGTATGCAATTTTTGTTAACAGTTTTGAAAATAGGGACTATTCTTACAAACAATAATATTATGAAGGACTAAAATTTCAATTAAAATTTAATAGAGACTAAACTTGAAAACCCATGAATTTGTAGGGACTAGAAACATATTTAACCCTTAAATTAAATTAGTATTAGTAATGTCAGAGATGAATATGAAACCAAGTTAATAATGCCAGATATGCATTTAATAAAAGATCCAGATAGAGGAATGAACGTGATAGCATTTTGCAATTCCAGAGAGTATTTTGAAATATTGATAATGTGGGAGCTAGGTCGATATAGTGCTATAGTTTAAGAAAGGATTATACTATCAACACACTCTTATTGGTTGATATTCATGTGGGTCCCACTAAATTCATGTGGGGCCTAAATGATTTAGTGGAATCCATTTGAATTTCAATCAATAGAAGTGTGTGTTGGAAAGGGTGTGTTGCTAGCACCCCTCTTCAGAGATAAACTTGGATATTTACTCAGTCGAGATCCTCTTTGATGTGTATATTGATTGGTTCAAAATAATCACATTATATTCGCTGCTTTGTGTGTTGATGAAGAAATTCTGTAGGCTCTACACTCACCTTGCCGACGATGAGTGTTCCATGTCATAGATTTTATGCTTTATAGTGTCCATCTTTGGTGAATCAAGAGTTCTGAACATTAATTAGAATGTTGAAAATATACTTTTGTGTTCATTTTAGGGATGGAACATCAATCGTGCTTTCGGATGATGTTGGACAGATATATTTTCTGAGTACAGGTCAAGGCGAGTCTCAGAAGGATGCAAAATATGATCAGGTGGTCAAATATCACCATATTGTGTGTGCGCACACTCACACACACACACACACATAGATATAGAGAGAGAGAGGGAGAGAGAGATGTATCTACAACAAATTAATTTATGCTGTTGTCTCTTTGATTTTTACGGCAGTTTTTCCTTGGTGATTACCGACCCCTCATTCGGGATGCTCAGGGAAATGTTCTTGATCAGGTTGGGAATCATCGTTGTGCTCTTTTTACTTTTTGATTTTGCCATCATAGTTGAATTGATAAATCTAATATCTATTTATTGGCATTTCCATACAATCTAAATCTAAACCGATGTTACACTGCTGTAGGAGACTCAACTTCCACCACACCGAAGACACGATCAGGAACCTCTATGTGATTCTAGTATGTTGTGGATATTATTCTTAATTTCTTGCTGCTTTATTTGGATGGAAATGTCTCTTATCATAAATAATTTAATTACCAGCTATGGTGCCATATCCTGAACCTTATCAGAGTCAATTCCAGCAACGTCGTCTCGGTGCTCTTGGCATTGAATGGAATCCTTCATCGATAAAATATGCTGTTGGTCCAGTTTTTAGTGTTGATCAGGATTTCCAGGAGATACCTTTGGTTGATTTAGAAGGAATGTTTGATCCACAACCAGAGTTCTTGGATGCTTCCATCTTCTGGGAGCCAGAACATGACAACATCAGTGATGATAATGACTCCGAATACAATGTGAACGAGGATAACTCTAGTGCAGCCGAGCAAGGGGCTGTTAGCGCCATCTCTTCTAGTGATCTAGAATACAGCGAAGGTGACTCTAATAATAGGGATGGTTTTAGAAGATCAAGAAGGACAAACCATGGTGTTGGAGTAAGTAGTGTATTTATTTTTGTTTGTTTAATCTTTAATTATAACTTGTCATCTAATCGTAGTGTTTCTCAGGTTGAGGGAATGATTTCTTCTGGAAGGCGTGTTAGGAAAAGGAATTTGGAAGAGTGTAATGGTAATACTTCTGGAAATAACAGAATTAAGAAATACAAAGGAAGCTCAAAATCAAGAAAAAGGAAATCTTCCAAAGCTAAGACATCGAGACCTCAGAGAACTGCTGTGCATAATGCTCGTAATATGTTCGTTCAAATTGGCGAAACATCAACTGACGGGGAAGATGATGATTCTGATGATGAATCATCAGACAGTTTTCAAGATTCAGAAAATTTCAGTGAACCTGAGAGGAAAATCCATAATAAGCGCGAAGAACTTAAAAAACCCCTATTGGAAGAGTCTGCCGATGCATCCAAGCCACCTCCATATTCTGAATCTCAGGCAAATCTTGAAAGTAGACCGAGACTGGTTCTAAAGTTATCACTTCGTGATTCTAAGAAGAATGTGCCTTTAGAGGACAGAAGATTTGCATGTGAGAATCAGGCTGATATCGATTGTCAGTCTTCTAGACCCCAACCCCTAGAATGTGTTCAAAAAACTTCGCCAGAAAAAAGTTTTATGTGCCCAGACACTAATGGTATGTCAGATGATACTAATGCTAACCTTCCGGAATGCCACAACAGAAATGAAAATGCTATAAGTTATCTGGATACATCCGTATGTCATGAGGGGCGCACAGATCAGAGAAGACACACATATGAACTTTCAAGATCAGGGGATGCTTTGCTGACTGATACTGAAGTTAATGGCCATCCTGAATTCAATGCCATTGGGTATGAACATCCTGATAAAAGTGTTAAAAATATATTTATGACACCGCTTCATTTTAGTTATTTGGTAACTTGTTCAAACTCAAAATCAAATGTTTTTTCTACCATGCTTTGCAGGAAATCAGAACATATGACCAACAAGTTAGAGACTGACAGTAGCATGGTTAATATAGAGCTATCTGATTTTGGTAATACAGCTAAATTTTCATCGCTTGAATCTTGGGGGATGGACGACCATCAACAAATTGCTGATGGCCCCATAGCATCTGGTTATGATAGGTTGAATGATGGTGATAAAGGCCGATCTAGATCTGATAAATGCACGGAGGACTCACAGGAAAACAATGTTGTTCACTCAAGCCACACTCAAGACCTCAAAATGAAAGCACCCTTTAAACCAACAAAAATAATTATAAAAAAGAAGCAGCCTCCAGAATACATTGCAAATCCCTCCAAACTGAAAGTTGGAATTCCCAAGGCAGATTCAGTTGGTGCTAGAAGTGATGTAATCTCTGGAAATCCCGCTTTTACAGGGCCTGATCGATTAACAGAAGCACTAGAAGGGGGAGATGGCACTGGTACAAGTTCCCCGCAGCTACTGAATTCATATTTTGACCAGAGAAGTTATAATCATGTCCATGAAAGGAATAAATCACATAAAAGGGAACCAAATCCTAATGGTTTTGGGTTTGATCTGGAAGAAAATGCCTCCATTTACAGCAATCAGCGCGGCTTAGGAGTTGATTTATCTAATGTTGTCAGCGATCCTATTCGTCGACCACGTTCAATTAGGATGAAAACAACTTCTGAGGAGCCAAATGCTTTGAACACAAGAGTTAAAATTCGAGGGGGCCAAAGTTCAAGGGGCACATCCAGTCGGGAAGATTCTTCTATCAAAGTGTCTGATGAACTTCATCAAAGCACAAGGTCTGCTAGAAACAGGTTTGATGAATATATTGCCAATGATCCTGGTACTTTAACTCGAAGTATGCCAAATCACCATGTCAAAAAGCTGTCATGGCTAATGCTGTCAGAAGAGCACGAGGAGGGTTACCGTTATATTCCTCAACTTGGGGATAAAGTTGTATACTTGAGACAGGTAGTTTATGTTATGATTTTTTTTCCTTATAAATCATACTATCTACTTTGTTTTGGAATGCAAGTTTCTGCAATATGTTTCTTGGTTTATATTCTTGAGCATTTTTTGTTGTCAGGGTCATGAAGAATACGTAGAGTCGTGTATGACGTCTGAACAGGGTCCATGGATATCATTTCAAGGACTAAGGGCTGTTGAAATTTGCAAGGTTGAAAAGCTTGAGTATGCGGAGCTCCCAGGTTCTGGGGATAGCTGTTGCAAGCTCATGCTTAAATTTGTGGATCCTTCTTCACGTGCGTTTGGAAAATCATTCAAATTAATTTTACCTGAGTTGATCAACTTCTGCGATTTTGTTATTGAGAAAACATTCTATGATGCTGCCATGAAAAGAAATTGGTCTCCAGAAGAAAGATGTAGAGTATGGTGGCGGAATGAAGACGGGAAAGATGGAAGTTGGTGGGAAGGCCAAATCGTTGCATTGAAGGCCAAATCTGATGAATTCCCCGACAGTCCTTGGGATAGGTTTAAGATCGAGTACGATACTGATCCAATAGAATATCATTTTCATAGTCCTTGGGAACTAAACGATCCTGAGTTTCAACGGGAGCACCCCCACATTGATCATGAGATCAGAGATAAGCTGCTATCTTATTTCACTAAATTATACCACAGGGTGAGTAGACATAAAGTTCCATTTCTCCTAACCTACTTGTTTTCCTCCTTAAATTAGGCTTGTTTAGTGTGTGTGTGTGTGTGTGTGTGTGTGTGTGTGTATGAAAAAGTTTGCCATTCATTTTTTATTTCAAGAATACAAGGGTGACATGTATCTTGAAATCGACTTTTGGAGTTTGGGAGACTGGAGGAAATCAGATGTTAACCTCATTATTTTTTTTTCTCTCTCTCTCTCTCAATTCAGGAGAAGTATGATTTCCAGGCACTGAACCAAGTAGCTGAGAGGACGGAGTTTTCTAACAGGTACTAAAACAAGTTTGCAACTTAGCAAAATTCATCTGATTCATATTTCTCTCTGGAAAAACAGAGAACCGATGTGCATGTATTTTTTTTCTTCCTTTTTTCAATAGAGCCATGTTCCGCCATTTTCGGGGCCTTGTACAAAAATAAATTAAGCAAAAAGAAATGACAGCAATAAAGCGACAGTTTAAATTTCAAACTTCTAATGATGTGTCTTTGGATTTGTGCTACAGGTTTCCTGTTCCATTTTATCCTGAACTGATTCAGCTAAGGTTACAAAATGACTACTATCGGAACGTGGAAGGCGTCAAGCATGATATCATGGTAATGCTATCAAATGCTGAAGAGTTCTTTATAGTTATAAAAAATGGTAAGTTTCGTGACAAGGTCAAGCGAATATCAGAATGGCTTGGAAGAAAACTTGAAAGGATATAGAAAGCCCAAAATGGGTTATATAGGTTTCTTCTAACATTGGTTTCCATTCTTTTATCCAATTTTGAAAAATTAATTGGTCTTTATGCAATGGTTTTGTAGAATGCACAAGGCCATAGGTGGTGGTAAATATTAGTTGTTACCTGTGTATATTATTGATTATTAATTATATATACAGATCATCCTTTTGAATACTACAAGTGTTGTACTCAGTTACAATAAAAAAAAAAGTGTTGTATTCAGTACATGGCTAATCGGCTTTATAATGGTGGTTTCAAATCTGAAAGTGTTGGACTTGGTCGTTTTAGCATCCTAAGTTTCAATAGAAAAATATTTTCGAAGCAATAAAATCATTCATTTTCTACTTGTCACTGTATTCAAGTTATTTGAGTTTGATATTGATGCATTTGTTACAGTGGAGCAATTCATATGGGTTAAAGTGCATGGTAATCTTATCTTATACTTTTACAAGTAAGGGTTTCATAAGTCCTCGATGCCTATAAATATGTCGTATTTAACATTTTCTTCAAACAACAGTTTTTCAAATGTTTCCCGTTAGCATTTTTGATTTTTTCTTTTAGGGTTAACATGTGGTTACTCCCGTCATTTGAGAGAGTTTTGGTTTAGTCCCATGTAAGAAAAAAAGTTGGAGATTTCCCTTGTCATTTTAAGATTCTTTATTTTCAACCCCAAATTTATCTGATTGTGCATATAAGCTGATATGGCGTGCTAACCGTATAAAATTGCATATTTGGCACGAGTTGGAATTTTTTAATTCTTTTTCAATTTTTTTTATTTCTTTAGAATTCTTTTATTAAAAACTTAATTTAAATAAGTTAATACATTAAAAAAAAATCTTTTCATACTTCTCTCCTCTCTCTCTTACGTTCTCTTTTCTTCATCAATGAACAAAAACTAAAAATTCTTGAATTTCTTCAACTTTCTAATTCTTCAAATTCAACCAAAGATCCTAGGAACATCTACAACAACAACAACAACCACGAAAACAACAACTTCAACATCAACATAAAACAACAACAATTCTCCAAATTCAATTTCAACTTTTCAATTCTTCGTATTCAACTTTTCAATTCTATTCTTATTCAACTCATTAAACATAAGTCTCCCCCATTTATATTTAACAAAACAAATATGCACAAATCAGAGGTATCAAATCCAACCCTTTTCTTATTTTCTTCCAAATTCATTCTCCGACACCATACGATGGATCTGGCTAGAACGTTATTGGGATGATGATGATTTTTCCAGAAACGAAATGAGAATTAATTTCTAATGATTTTGAATGAAAAACAAACAAAAATTGATTGAAGGAAGAAGAATTAGAAAGTAAGCTTCACTCTATTTTATGAGAAATTATTTCTGGAATCCATATATTTAATTGAAGGAACAAGAAATTATTTCGTGAATCCATAGTTGTTGGGTGATTTTTATGGGTCTTGCTGGTTTGATGGAAATTGATGAGATGAGAATGGATCAGAACATCAAGGGAAGAAGAGAAGTGAAAATGGATTTTTAATTGGAAAAAACTTAGGTACAATTCCTTAGGTGCTTTTCGTATGGTTCTTAACTAAATTCACGATGATTTCCTTAAATCCTTAATTTTCTCAAAGTTTGTTATATCCAAAAAATTTGTATTTTTAGTTAAGAACCATACGAAAAGCACCTAAAGAATTGTACCTAAGTTTTGTCCTTTTTAATTTAGTAGTAAGGGTGTTTTAGGTATTTCACATTTTTGGTATGATTTTTTGTAAAACAAAATTAATGTGTATTTTCCTGATTGTTTAATATTTTAAAAAATTAAAATTGTGACGTGTCAATGCGACATCACCCACAGTTACACAGTCGGCGCGCCACATCAACTAGTTTGCACAGTCATATGCAATGAGGGACTAAAATCAAAGAATCTCTAAATGCCAAGGGGAATTTCCAACTTTTTATTTTAGAGAGGGCTAAACCAAAACTCCCCCAAATGACAGGGGGTAAACATTTATTAACCCTTTCTTTTATGCCAACTCTTATGTAACATTATAATCTTCGAATGATTTTCTGTATGACATTACATAAATTTCCCAAAATTTTAGATGTTTTTAACAAGTGATGAATTAAATATGAATTTTAAGCATTTGGAGCTTAACATTCATATTTAATTTATCTTTAGTTAAAAAGTTTCAACTTTTCGCGGGTGAGATTGTTATAATAATTTATACATGTTTACAAAAAATCATTTCAAAA
Organism: Medicago ruthenica; assembly: GCA_018208015.1. NCBI lineage: Eukaryota > Viridiplantae > Streptophyta > Magnoliopsida > Fabales > Fabaceae > Medicago > Medicago ruthenica. Next base: position 24,232,892 of record CM031371.1, on the reverse strand, counting down.
TAGTCTCTTAATGCTGATAGTAAATTTTTTTTATAGGGATTGATATGACGGTAAATATTAATAGGGATTGAAATGACAGTAAGTATATTGAAGGACTGATATGATAATATTAACGGAACGTTGTAACGTTAGGGTCTATTTTGACTAACGTAATGCATAATCATGAACTATTTTGAAATTTCGATACATTAAAAGACTATTGTGACAACTCATTATACATTCAGAGACGAAAGTGACTATTTCTCATTTTTTAAAACACTAATACGAAAATAGTTAAGCTAACGAAAGAAAATAGAGAGATAAAATCCATCATATTGTGACTCTAAGATTTGTACCGAAAAAACACATTGGACTAATCACCAAATATGGATTTGAAATAACCTGAGTTATCAGATTCGTCTCATGTGTGCCTTTTAGTTTTAAAATTACTCTTGAGAGACCGTGCTTAGTTAGGGGAATTAGGTAATTTTTTTTATCAAACGACTTAAAGTAATAATTTGTTATATAAAATTTATAAGTATAATTATGAATTTAATTCAACATAAAAAAATTAGATTGCGTAATGTTGTTTAGTTGTTGAAATGACTAAGGATTATGGTATTTAGGCTTGAAATAATAAAGTATATTCGTAGTTTTGTAAAAAAAAAGAAAGTATATTCGGAGTATAAAATATTCTTATTGTTAAACTTTTTTTAAATAATTATTGTTAAAAAAATGTTTGATATAATAGATAAACAATTATTGTTAAAGTATATTTAGAGTATAAATAATTATTGTTAAAGTATGTGCTACGCCGCTACCGATTGTTTTTTATTATTATTTTAGGTTAATAGTTGAATATTATAACTATTTTAAACTAATCTACTCAAACCAAGGGGAAAGGGAGGAAAACAAAATCTGGTCCAACAACATTAAAAAAAAAAAGGTCGAAAAACTAAACATAACAAAGCAATCAAAGCTTCTCTATCTTAATACGCTTCTTCAACTCAAATTGGATGGACAGATCATCTTTCCCGATATTATCATCGACAATGGGACGCTTGGACAACGCCACATCCTGTTTATCTGAAGCACCAACATCATCACCTTTACTGAGATCTACAACATCTTGCACCAAACTCGTCCCATGTACGCTCTCAACAGACGGTTCACTGAATTTCATCATCAGATTCTGAAAAACAAAATATATAAGTTTAGCATATGCATAATACATCAAAATATACATTAATATAAGAACATTACACATCAACATACAATAATTATACAAACGATGTATACCTGAGCCACATTGTCATCTGACGTATTAACATCATCATGAGCAAAACCATGATCCACACTGACGTCCTCTTCACGGACGTTCTGCTATAACAACAGTAAAAATAAATCATTACATCATCCTACAACTTAAGATATGTAAATCAAAATAACTTTTTATTAATTCATAATATATATGAACCGATCTTATACTACCATCAAATCTTTATATTTGGTCTTAAACTTGTCAACCAAAACAGGATTCGATGCCACTTTCTTCACCCGATACGACTTTTTGTACATAGCAGAAGAATTCAAATTTGACTCTACTATAAACAGTTAAGATTTATCCACCAAACCGAGGATTTCTTTAGGAACACCAGACGCATCATTTCCCTCATGAATATAATTAAACAAACATGAAATGGTTAAAGGACAATAAATTGATGGAATAACTATGAAAAAAATAATTTACATCGACAAAAATATACTATTACACATAAAAAAATGTACCATTCCGCCAGATTCGAGCATTTCAGCACACGACTTCTTAAAAAGTTTAGCAGCATCGCGATCAAACATCACAAAAGTAGCTGAATCTGTGTGATCAATAACTATAATCTTGATCATGAACCTAACCATAATTTTAAAAAGAAAAAAGAAAAAAGGATTATGCACGACACAAACAAACAAATGAATTAAAGTATCTATTTAACATAAATAAAAAAAGAACCTCGGTGTCACATTCAACACATGCTTATTGCACTCTGAACAAAAGTACATCCGCTCATCAGGTATACTTTTTTGTTACAGACGCAAGCAGTATACCACCACTCAGAGTCATCAACTATAACATTCACAATACCATACACCACAAAAGGTTTCTCCTGAAAAACAGAACATTCACAGATTTAGAAATCGAAAGCTATAAATTGTTGTGATTATAATTATAATGAATAACAATGTTTAAAAAATTAGACATAATCAAAATCAATGGTAATGTTTTGCGACATTCCACTTTTAATAGAATTCACCAATATAATCAACAATATATATTTCATATAGCCAAAAAAACACAGGACCAATGTTTATTATTTAAATCGAATCTTGTTCGTATTGCAAAAAATAACAATTTTTGCAACATTCGATTTATAAGTGGAAATTCACAAATTTCTTCAAAAAAAAAATATTAATGAGAATCAACATAATATATTTTAGGGTTAATACCGCTTTTAGTCCCTGTAATATGAGCGAATTCCGGTTTTAGTCCCTGTAAAAAACAAAATTAGATTCGGTCCCTATCATTTCAGATTCTTCCACTATTGGTCCCTCACTTCAACTTGTCAGCAGAATCTGAAGGGGCTAAAAGTGGAAGAATCTGAAATGATAGGGATGGGGATAAAATCTGAAGGGACCAATAGTGGAAGAATCTGAAATGATAGGGACCGAATCTATTTTTTTTACAGGGACTAAAACCGGAATTCGCTCATATTACAGGGACCAAAAGCGGTATTAACCCTATATTTTATATAACCAAAAAAGAAAGGCTTTAACGACACTATTATTAATACATTAAATAAATACTATTAGTTATGTACATTTTCGATTTATAAGTTGAATTTCACAATTTTTTTTTTTAAAAAATATCAATACAAATGAGAATCAACAAAATATATTTTATATAGCCAAAAAAATAAAGGCTTTAATGACGCTATTATTAGTACATTAAATAAATACTATTAGTTATGTACATTTTTTATGTATCATCAAGACTGTAATATTTCACAAATATGTATTATTAAACAAAACCATTCATGATCACACACACACACATATATAAGGGAAAAACCTTAATTTACCTCGGTACAATCTTTAAGGCCTTCAATAGTAGCCATTGGAGTCATATTAAGAAAGTCTTTCTCAACACTGACCTTAGATGCATCCACAATTTTGGAGATACCCGGTGAGGGAGAATCATCATTTTTGACCATTCTACAAACATATGTTACAAACATAATTAGATTCATAAGCGATACCACAAATACTTACATCTCAAGATTTTAAGTGATACCCATAATTAGATTCATAAGGAAAAAAATATGTCACATCACTAAATCAAGTTTTTTCTGGTTATAAAAAGAGTAAGAATATATTGAGGGACGCATGAAGGTCGCAAGGAAAAGGGAAGAAAATTACAACACTTTCAAGAGAATTAAACGGAAGCAAAAGGAAATTAAGGAAGAAATTATAATTATAAGAATTAAAATGATTAAGTCAGCAAAACAAAGGAAATTGGAAGAATTAATTGGAGGCAAAAATTGTATACTCAACAAAGAAAAACAAAACGTATGACCCTCCATGAAGGGGAATAAAGACTTCCTCTTTTTTTTTTTGCCATAGATGTAAAGGTTTTTTTATTTTTTTTAGAGAACATATGTTTTTCTTTACTTGGTTAAGGAAATGAGATCATATTGCATTTAATTGGTTTAATGCCAATTTGAAACAAATATCTTTGACCAAATGATTTAAGACATCTTGTGATACGCTACATTTTTTTTCCTTTGCCTTTACATGTTTTGTTCCTTTTTTTTTTCTTCCAAAAGGAGACTAAAGTTATAACTACAGCAACACCAATTGATCAATATGTTTCATTTTTTTGTTTGTTTTTAGTTAGCAAAACATGAGACTATATTAATTTAAAAAGAAATAAAAAATATGGTTAGTACCAACTAAAGTTTGATAACATATCACTTTTTCTTTAAATCAATGGCAGCCGAGAAAGTTGGATTGAACATTATCTTTGTGGCATAAATGATATTTTGAATAGTCGCTTGACCTGAAATAATAAAATAAAAAGAACAAAATATTTACTACATGTTGGTAAAGCTAAAAAAATAATGTTTAGACGCATAAAATATAATCATACCTTAAAACTTCTTGATTTTGGTCATGAGGATATCAACGACAACATTATCAGTCTCACCAAATGCAAGAAAAGCATTCAAATCATCGACATACGGACCAAACAAAGTAACCTTGAAACGAAACTTAATACACCATTTATTTCAAATTAGACATACAAATTTTATCTCCTCAAAAATCTAAAAAATAAATTATCAATAATAAAATAATAAAAATTGACATACCCATCATGATCTAACTCAATGAGAACCATCTTGGACTGAGTTCCATTTCGAGAATATGACTTTTCAACACCGACAGCCTTCAACATTCCCATGACATCTGAAAATTTGTATGTATTAGAAATTAAATGTACGAAAACACAAAAGAGCACACCATGAATAAACCTTATAAAATAATATTTCAAACAAATGTAAAAACCAACTTACCGATCAAATAATCAGTGTCATACTCAGATTGAAAAATCTCTCTAGGATCACTTATGACATACATGTTAGCAGGAACCACCTTTTCATCATATTGTTTGATTTTGGTACCATATTAAAAGTTAATCTTGAATGGATGTCTTGTTGTCTTATAAGACCCCACATTAGCAGCAACACTGAAATTTCCAATAAAATATATCCGATTTTCACTTAGTTCCTTCTCATACTTGTATATGAGAGTGCGTTGCGTTAATTCGCTCACCCTAAAATTTTTAAAAATAACAATAAATAAAAAACATATAAATATAAGGAAAATCCAGTATTCTCTCAATAAATTAAATATGGATTAATTATGATTGAATCATTAATGACAATAATTAAATAATACAGTTAGTGATCATAAATATCTGTTTATTTTTTCCATATCACAAATAAAGGAATAAATTGATTCTCAATATATTTAATATTAGTTTTTTTTTGCTTGTTACAATAAAACATATTCTTACCGGGTATCTATTTATTTTTATCCAGTATCATACATACTTTTATACTGAATCTCGCTACTAATGTTACATTTCTTTTTTAATAGAACATTCTGATTAATGTGATGGACACCATAAATCTTTTAATGCTAATTATTGAAATACTAATGCATAGATTGAATGAATTTCTTTTTTTTTTTATTCAGGTTGCATTTTAACAAAACTAATCAATGATAGGCTCGTTTCGCTGTTTTCGTGTATAAGTTTAATTGTAAAACTAATCAAACATAAACTATTGCGGTCTACAATCATGGTAATATTAAACGTATTGTTGGTCAAGTATCATTTTACATTAAAATACATATCAACGTCATTTACATACAATTATGAATTTACATCCAATTTAGATTAAATACATAATGAAATGATATTATTGAAAATAATTTAGGCGTGCCAAGCATGAGAAATTATGAATTTGTTAATTCCGGTTTTTTTATTAATAAAAAAAATGTGGATTCACTTTGGAGTAGGAAACATAAAATATCTAAACAAATCAACCACATGATTCGACCAATATACTCCAAAATTCTTTATGCGAATGAGAGATATTGAGAACAAATTCGGGTGTCATATTTGATTGAGTTAAAAGAATTAAAAACTCAAACTATCTACTGTATAAAAATAAATCTAAAAACATAACAAAGTGAATAGAGTCAAACAAACTTATTATCAATTAGAATAATTTCCAATGAGTAAGGTAATTTGTCTTTGTTCATGTCTCTCACAAACCACATCCGAACGACTCGAACCCTGTTATTCCAATTTTCTTTCGAAGGGGAAATATCATAAATGAAATCGATTTTCGGTGCCATTTGGATTGTTAAGAGCGAAGAAGAACAACAATAGAAAAAAAAATAAACAGAGAGAAAAACAGTCGAGATTGTGATGTGAAAAATTTGTGAAGCCAAAGGTCTAATTTATAGTATTGTTCACAGAGTAATTTGGTAAAATAAGCACAATTATTTTTCCACAATTATTTATTTTTCTTTCTATTTTCCTGATTATTTTTGGACGTGGCTCGTGGGAAGGTGAGAATGGTTTAGAAAAGAAAATGATGTTGTAACTAGGGAAAGAGATACGTTATCAAAATCAAATAAGTCAAGATTCAATTAAGAAAAATAACTGTCATGGTTATAAAAAGAGTAATAATATATTGAGGGACGCATGAAGGTCGCAAGGAAAAGGGAAGAAAATTATGACACTTTCAAGAGAATTAAACGGAAGCAAAAGAAAATTAAGGAAGAAATTATAATTATAAGAATTAAAATGATTAAGTCAGCAAAACAAAGGAAATTGGAAGAATTAATTGGAGGCAAAAAGTGTATACTCAACAAAGGAAAACAAAACGTATGACCCTCCATGAAGGGGAATAAAGACTTCATCATTTTTTTGGCCGTCGATGCAAAGGTTTTTTTTAAGAGAAGATACGTTTTTCTTTACTTGGTCAAGGAAATGAGATCATATTACATTTAATTGGTTTAATTTCAATTTGAAACAAATATCTTTGACCAAATGATTTAAGACATCTTGTGATACATTTTTTTTTGCTTTGCCTTTACATGTTTTCTTCATTTTTTTGTTGGCTTTACATGTAACGGTTTTCTTTATTTTTAGAGAAAATATTAAAACTTCCTCTTTTTTTTTCCCTACATTTTAGAGAAATAACGGTTTTATTTATTTTTAGAGAAATTATTTATTTATTTATTTTTGTTTGGCTTTACATGGTTTAAGACTTCCTCCCTAAAAAAAAATGATTTAAGACTTCCTCTCTTTTTTTGGCTGTTCGTGTCTCTCACAAACTTTATTTGACAACATTTAAAATATTTAAATATGAATTAACATATTTATCCATATTTGTTTGGCATTCAATAAAATATAAGATATTAAAATTGTGTCACATTATTATTATTATTATTACTACTACTACTACTATTACAATAGAAACTCATTTCATTAATTATTATTATTATTATTTTAAAAATAAAAATATAATAGAAGTTCATTTCATCAATTACATTAATTTCATTAATTCATTAAATTCATTAATTCATTAAATTCATTAATTGTCAAACTCGCCAAATTGCTTGGTGATGCCACATGTCATGCTAAGAATGCATTTGAGGATATTCCTATGAAATACTCCTCAAATGTATAGTATATAGATTTGTGTTTTGAATTATGTTAAAAAAAATCTATATGTAAACGGATATATCACTGTTCTTAATTAGTTAATACTGTTCATGATATATTTTTTAATTTTATGAATTATAACGTGTTATATGACATATTTTAACGTATATGAGATATGATTCTATCATTGTTCTTTTCTTAGTTTTTTTTTCTTTTTTCATTTCTGAAATGTAAAAGGGAAGCTCTTTTCTTAGTTAATTGTATATTATGAGAAGTAAAACACCTGATATATTTATTAAGACCGTGTTATTTTGAGATATATTTAATATTAAATTTTGAAAATGAATTAGATGGTTAACAAAATTTAATATTCTAATATGTAGAGTAGATGGTTAATAAACATAATAAGGTGTCGTAACAACAATTTTTAACCGTTAATTAAATGTACACAGTTAAAAAAAAGTGTTTCAATGTATATATATTTATAAATCATCGAAGTTATATTCAAATATTCATGATTTTTGGGTATTTAAATTCTATCAAGAAGCTAAGTAAACTAATACTAGGAGGAATAATACTTAAAATGGTTAATGAAAAACCACATTATGAATTTTCTGAGCTATAGCATCAACATAATAGCATCTTTGTCCAATGAATGTTTCTTCTAATATCATTTAATCTCCTTCTCAATTTGATAGGTTTTGTTGTCAATTTTATAAGTAAGATGAGTATTAAGCTCAATCTCTCTAGAAAAGACTAGGTTGTTTTGTTTCGGTCCTTCAAAAGAATACAACTTAACCAATATTTTTTCCTTCAAGAATACAAGGAGATTAATATTTGTGTGATAGAAATAATATTGAAAAGTTGTATATGACTTGGTTGTTTAAAGGAGATTAATTTTGATACACTATTAATTTTTTTACAATGTCAATCAATTACAAATCATTATATCTAATGGATTAAATCATTTTTAAAAAGAAAATTAGAAGTCATAGATGCAATATATACGCAGACTCACACTTTTTTCACATCTAACACAACTAACATGATACACAAAGTTGATAAATTATAATGTGTAAATATAATATTTTCAATGTATTTATTAAAATGTGTAGATATAATTTACATAAAAATATATAGAGCAAACGATGATCATAATAGTAGAATTTCTTTCTATAATTCATAACTTGATGAATTAGAAGTTATCATTGTAACTTTTTTAATAAATCATCCTAATTCTGTAGTTTTACAAAGGAAAGCCTTCCTTATAAAAAAAAAACAAAAAAAAGAAGAAGAAAGCCAAAATGGTTAAAAGGCTTCCTTTATCCTAAAGATTATATATAAAAAAAAAAACCTTACATTATGTCACTATTTTCTATGTATGTAATAGCTTTGAGTAAATGCTCTTTCTTGATAGGTTTGGTTATGTGGAAGTCCATTCCAGTCTCTGTGGTCAGTTTGTCAATTTCAGCAGATAATGCAATGATAGAAATGTGAAGACCATAGTGTCTCTCCATCTCTCTTATCTCCCTTGTTGCCTCAAACCCATCCTTCACTGGCATCTGTCCAATTCATTGTGGAAAAGTTAAGCACATTGACCAAAAAATAAAGCTAAAGTTATATTGCAATGAGAAATAAATTATCTTCTTTGGAAATCACTGTGTTATCCACATTTTTATGGTTTACCATTAGTAGTAAATTAAGTTGTGAATAACATTTGACAGATACTGTAGTAATTTTCTCAAATAATTTGACAGATAGTAATTGTATTCAATAGACTTGCAAGCATGGAAAAAAAAAATGCTCTCTAAACAAAGCCATAAATTAACAAAATGAGAAGTGGAAACCATATTCAATAATCATTAATTACCTGACAATCCATTAAGATATAATCATAAGGAGGATTAGTAAAATCCTTGGTTAAACCCTCTTGAACTATTCTCACAGCCTCTTCACCATTCTCACATTGGTCAATAGTACTTACACCAAGAGATCTCAAAGTAGCCATACAAATCTTTCTCAACATTGGACTATCATCAACAACCAAAAACTTCTTTCCACTTAATGGTTTAGAATTGCTTGATTCTCCACATTCTTCTATTTCACCTTGATGAACAGAACCTTTTCTTCCTATATTAACATAGGATTTTTGTGTTCCCTTCCAACATTGTTCCACACTTAGACACACACTTTCATCATTGGAGGGTACTTGTGATCTAAATTCATTTCTTGATTTACTAGAATTGCTTATCCAATTACCACCAAACTCAGGAAGAAGCCTAATAACTTGGAACAATCTACTACCATGAAATGGTTTTGATATCACAATATCATCTTGATCAATTGCTTGAAAATCAACACTACTCTCAAAGGGCTTTTCCAACCAAACAACTTTACTAGGATTGAGAAGATCTTTCTTGAAGTTCAACACAATCTTACAAAGCTTAGAAAATGGTCCTGCATTTGCATCAATGATAATCAAAACAAAACTTGGTGCAGCTCCATTGTTTTTCTTCTTGAACATTGAAGATAGATATTCATTTCCATGATCCATAGCTCTGAAAGGAACTCTTCTACTACAAGAAGAGTTATAAGATGTACACCTAGAACTCATCTCTGAAGACTCTGGTGAACTTTGATCACTGATTTGGTCACCCTTTTGTTTTTTGATCTTCTTGAGAGTATGAATTAGATGATTTCTACTCTTCACAACCTTGACTTTAATCCCTAAGCTCTCCATGAACAACTGCGAAGTTCTTCTTCTTTCCTCATCAATAATATAAAGAATAACATGTGAAGACTCAGGCCTATGAGAGGGGCTAACATGAAATTTTGGACTCAAAGAACAAATGCTTGAACCAGAACTAGCAGTACGAATTGTTGTTTTTTTGTCACCTGAGGTTGATCCATTCTCATAATTCACTGTCTCATTCTCACATAAGGTGAGAAGCACATTGAACTTGAAGCATGTTCCTTTTTTGCCAACTTCCTTGTCCACAATACCAATGTCTCCATGCATCAAACGTACCTAGAAAAAATCATTTAACAATTTTATTATATGACTTTTTTACAACTAAAAGGGAGGACTAATGTATGCAAACTATTAAGACTCAAATCATGAATTGGAAGATATTGTTTTCAAATTGTGAATCGAATCTTATCATGAAACGTAAGCTACGTTGTATATAAAAATTTATTTTTAAGTAAAAAACAAGTGACATAACAAAATTATAAGCTAACCTTGTATATCATATATGAACTTCAAAATAATTCAAGATTCAAGTCATATATTAGATGACAAAAGAAAAGTGATTGGTTATACATAATTGACGAAAAAGAAGTTGTTGACTACATTACGTTTAGTAATCATTCATTAGAATGAATGTAGGTTCATCATAAGAATTGAGATTCAAGATAAAATTCATGTTCAAATAGATACATACTAGAGATTCATATCGATTGTATTCAATTTAGTAACGAATCGAGATATGAATCACATGTAACGTATGATACTGATAATCATGTTTGTGAATTTCAAGTTGCAAGGCAGTAAGTAACCTTACCGTTGCGCCAAGGCTTGGGCCCTCTAAATGAATTGACAACTAAGTGAATTATTAACTCACAATTGTCTTACAATAGTTTGAGAATAATAAACAAATAAAAATTTGCTTACCAATGATTGCACAATCCCAAGTCCTAAGCCAGTTCCTACTTGGCCAACAGAGTTCTCTTTGACTTGAACATAATTCTCAAACACTGACTTGCGATTCTCTTTAGGAATTCCTTTCCCTGTATCATCCACTTCAAATACAAAATCCATAAAACATGGATCTTGTTGGGCTGAATTCACAGCTTCTATGTCTTCACATTCTCTGTCTTTCTTATTAAACAACCAAGACAAAGGTTTCATAACATTCATGTGGTTAGTCTTGGTTATTGAGTTTTGCAATTTGGCCTTCTGAGTCCATGCTCTAACTGTTATGTGCCCTTCATCAGTAAATTTAACAGCATTGCTTAGTAAGTTACACAAAATTTGCTTCAATTTTCTCCTATCACCTTTCACACGTGAATATTTGATCACTGAGCCATTACAAGGGTCCAATACAACTTCTACACCTTTCTTCATTGCCATTGGATGGTACAAATCAACTACATCCTCAAGGAGATAGGATAAATCAAATTCCTCTTCCTCTAGTTGCATTTTTCCTGCCTCAATCTTGCTTGTGTCAAGTATAGAATTTAACAGTCCTAAGATTGTAACAAAATAAAATGAGTTAATGATGCCATAAATTATAGACAAAAATCATAATTATTAATAATGTAAATAATCACAAATAAATTATTATAAAAAATTGAATTAGCAACGACAAAACATGAATTTTATCTCTAATTTCCGATTCAATTTTTTATACAATAACAAAGTTTGGGCAGAATGTCATGTTGTCAACCGCGGATAACGGAAAATAGTTTATTTTTCCTTCAAATTCTGCTACACAACTCAACCGTGCTATAGTGTCATTATAGCCGTTGTTTAACAACATTTTGTACTAAATAGTATATCACGGAACAACAACAATATGTTTAAATTCAATTATGTTATAGCACTATAATTTGTTTAAATTCAATTATGTTATAGCACTATAATGTCCCCTATTTAAGAACATTGGTAGCATGAACCTATGATGATTTACCTAGCAAATCTTGGGCACAATTATCCATTTGTTTTAAATTGGTCTCTAATTCTGAACGTGGTTTCAAATTGGTGTCCAATTCTGAATTAGTGACAACTAATTTATAGGACATTTCAATCAAACCAATAAGGCCTGCAAGATAAGCACGAAGATCATGGCTAGCAGTAGCAAAAGCAAGGCTCTTATTCATATTCTTTCTCTCAGCTTGTTCAGTGGCTTCCTTTTGTTTTATGAGTGATGCACACAAATGCATTTCTCTCTTTGTCACTCCAACATTCATGAATAGAAAACTCAAGATAGCCACAAATATCATCACCATCATTACAATCAAGAGTATCAATCCCTTTTCTTTATGACTTGGATTAAAGGTGAGAGATCCATTTTGTGGGACAGCTAACACATGCACCTGACATTTATTAAAATTAGTTAGAGATAAGAAAAATATTCAGTTACATGTTAATTGAAACATACATGACATTTGTGAACATATTTGGATAATTAAACACATGTTAATTGAAGTCCATTATTACTTGATTGTTTTCTTCTTCTTCTTTGAATTAAAACTATTAAGGTTATGTTTGACAAAAAAACACAATGTTCACTTTCTAATTGAGTGAAATTAATGTGGTTACCACCACTTCATGTGTGTTAAATTTTCAAATTATGGGACCACATCAATTTCACATGAGTTAGAAATAATGTTAGAGTGAATGTTGCTAACACTTATCTAAAATAAATGTTGTAAATAATGTGTAATTGAATATTTGTTTTTTGGAATGTGTTTATAAACGGTGTGTATTTAAATAAATTATGTGATAGAGTAAGAAAAATGTAGCATACAAAAAAAAATTAAAAAACAACTATAAGATACAAGACCAAGAGAGATGTTTTGTAAAATAGTATAAAAATATTAATGTGAGTCCTATGCTACTAATATGCAAATAGCATTGTGAAAGTAGTAATATTATTTTTCGGGTACAAAGTACTATTTGGTATTTTCGGGTACAAAAGTACAGTCTTTTTTTCTTAGTTAGTTAACATACTACTATTGGAATCAATTGAAAAAAAATTGCATCGTAATCAAACTAAATAATATGCAAAAAATATAAAAACGTACCGATTTTATTCCCATAATATCAATGGGGTAGCAATGAATCAAATATTGAGTATCATGAATATTCAAACTAGAACCAACAGCTTGATCCTTGCAAGATACAGCTCCCTCATTCCTTATTAGATCTCCATTACCATTAACAGCTTGTATTGAAACACTATCATTAAAAATCATCAAACGAATATTTTGAATTCCTTTTACAATAACTTTTCCATCTTTGGTAGCCAAATATGATTTTGTCCCTTGACGATCGACAATGCGAGTGATATAATCGGTTATTGCTTTCGTTGAAAATCCAAGAGAGATCCCTCCTATTTTGTTGATTCTAGCTGAATTCATGAACAAAAGATCACTAACATTGTTCAACTTTGTTCCCAATGATGCAAACTCATGTGAAATATTATTTGCTCCATTTATCCAACTTGCATCAATATTGATAGTGTTGTTAGATATTATGGCTTCCCCAAAAACCATTCCAGTGTCATGGTTCACAGGTTGGATATAGTATATGGTTTTATTTGAAGCACCCCCACTAGATGAGTTAGAGTACATTGCTAGAACTTGATCACCATCATTGTAGTGTGTGAAAAAAAGACCTTCCATTCCTATGTATGAGATTTGTGTCAAGTGAGGAATTGTCTTCAATGCTTGAAATAATAACGGAGCCACCTACAAAGCGCAAATAAATTAAACCATAAAAGCTACAAAGATTTTATTTTCTTTTCGTGCGGGCGCGAAAGCTTAATTCCTTTGCGAATCTGGAGTACATTTAAGAGTTTTCTCTCCAAAAAAGTGAATTTCCTTCGCGATCTCGAACTACTTACCACTTCGACCACGGCAGTTCGATAATAAAAAATAATTTTGATATAAAAAATAATCAAACAAAATATATATGGTTTTGAAGGGAAATTATACAAGAAGTGGGTATACCTTGGTGTGAACATCAGAGAAGGTGATATTAGTAGAATTAAGGGTTGAACTCAATAATGTAGATAAATTTGTTGATGATGTTTTCATTGGTTGCAATAGTTCAGCTGAGTACTCAATTTCTGATTGCAATTGTGACACAATATTTGCTGAGTGCAAATTCACACTTTTCTCAATATGTGTGACCAAGAGATACCAACATGGTGTCAATGAGGCAAGGACTATTAGCGCACCATATGCCTACAATAACACAACAAATATTTGTTTAACAAATAATATCGTAAATTTATGTGTAGCTATGTATACTTCTAGTTGAAGACATCAATAACAAATCTCAATTGTTTCTTAGGAACATAAATCAAATCGAAGAAAATAAAGAGTGCTTAGGAACATAAAGAAAAATAGCATGAACTCATAAATATAAAGACATACCAACAAGATCATGAAAGATGAAGGTCGAAGTAAAGCCATTGATAAACTATTATTCATTGAGTATGATGGATGTGATAATCAACTTGCTCTCTGTAATATTTCTGCATTGGAAACTCCATAAAATCAAGTTCATATATTGAATTTTTTGAATAGTGAAATACTAGGATTTAGGGTTGGACTGCAAAAGTTATAGTAATTTTAGGTCAAATTGTGATAACATGGGTTTAGAATGAAGAGAGAATGATGAGAGAAAGAACAAATAGAGAGATATAGAGAAGTTTTGTCCAAAATACTATGGGCATTTCACAAATAGGAAATTTTTGACAACAAAAATTGTAGTGAATAGTTTTATTTTTTATGCATATCTATATCATAATTGTACAAGGCGAGGCATTTGGAGAAAATATCTCTAAGATAATATTTGATTTTTTTTGCGCATATATTCTTCATAATCAGAACTCAATCTTTTTTTTTTTGACAAAATCAGAACTCAATCTTGTTCATTACTCACATCTACCAAAAAATAATACAATTTAATTTGATATTTACTAATATTATCACAACTTCAAAATTTCCCTTGCTATAACAATATTTAAATACATAATAAAAAAATTATGAATATATGATCCAAGGCAGAAGATCAACTGATATTGTGTTTCTGGTCTTAATTTGTGGAAAAAAAACATATATACTATATATCATCAAATCAAATAAAAGTGAAAACAATTAAAATTATACATCAAACTAATATTTGTTGGCGCAAATGATTTATCAACCTGAAATTGCAATAGATGTCAATCTATGGAAATTATAAACTATATAACAATGTATAATCTACTATATCATATGAAAAATGCACACAATCACCGCTTGATGTTGAATGGAGTTGGAACTGCCTATGAGCATAGAAAAAATTCATCTGCTCGATTTTATTTTTGATAAGTAATGTTTAACACCATTGCCTTTTTACTTTTCTCTTGAAGCACATTTCATTATTCTTTTCTTTTTAAATAAAACAGTGTGCGGTTTGAATTTGTGGTTGTTTTCTCCAAATTAGCTAAATTCTTTTTTCTAAAGTTGAACTACTTTATCTTTGAAACTACAGTGATACTATGATATTGTTAAAATTTAAAATCTAATTTTTGTAAAATCACGGTAGTTCGCAGTCATTTTATCAAACTCGCAAAAAATTCAAACATATTATAATTTTCGTATAAAACTATCGCAGATTATCATTACATATTGCGATGAAAATTGATTGATATAGCGAAAGATACCATCACTAAACAAAACGAAAAAAAATTCATTAGCCTTTGACCTGTGTGTTGCGTCAAAGCCGTTTAAATTAACTTAGAATTTCCTCATTTGTTTTGAAAGTTTGACACGTGTGTTTCCGTGATTTTCGCGATTCCAAGATGCGTGTTTCCGTTATTTTCGCACTTCCGAGATTTATAACTTTTTTTCAGCACAAAAAAGAAATATTGTTAAAAGAAAAAAATAACAAAATTTAGAAGTCATATAAACATCAATGTTACTTTACATGTGTGCATTTAAAGGATTACCTTCTTCTTCTAAAAAAAAAAAAGAATTGCTTTTTTTTTACAATAGAAAAAATACCTGTTTCCTTTTTTTTAAAGTACTACCTGTTTTCTTGATTTCTATTACTAGACTAGAAAACCAGCACCCTGTTTCAACTCAAATTTATCAAATCTTTGATTTGCTATGAGTAAGCTCTTCAAGGTGTCAATCCCTACATCGCTTAGTAACTCTCTCTTTTTTTTTTACTTCTTTTTCTTTTTTCCATTAAGTTTTGGCCCTTTTGTATTGAAAAAAAAAAACTAATAAATTTTCCAAAATTTTGATATTATATGCAGATGCATAACAATATATTATAGGTGAATAAAATATCAATTATTGACTTTTTACTTTACTAACTACTCATTTTATATATTTTATTTGGAAATGTTAAATTAAATAATTAATTTAATCATTATTAGAAAATGATTTCTTAGTCCCAAATTTTGCTAAAATATTTTCGAACGCAATCTAAATATTTTGGTGCACAATCTGAAATATTTTGGTATGCAATCTAATATTTTTTTGACAAAAAAATCTAATATATTTTGATAGGTGATCTGAAATATATTTTGACACTCAATAATATATTTTTGTACACAATATGATATATTTTGGTACTCGATATATTTTTGTACTCGATCTAGTATGTGAATTACTTGTTACCAAAGTTTCTCACATATTAGTTGTGAATTTTCTCTATAAATAGAGAACTCACATAGTTCATTCTACACACCGAAAAAGTATTCGGAAAATTCGAATCCTTTTCTTCTCTCTCCTCCGTTTGACTTGTGTTGACTAGTCTTTCTTCTCTTCATCTCCTTTTCCTGTCCCTTCGGAATTAAGAGTGTTCTTAAGATCATAAACCATTTCTAGATGTCCCTTCGGAATTAAGAATGGTCTTAAGTGCATAATTCCTTTTCGGGATTATGTCCCTTCGAAATAAATAATATTTTAAGATCATAATCCTTATTTTGAAATAATATTGGGTTGAATAACAATGTTTGATTGATTCATTGATATTTATAAGTTCATGATTCAACTCGAAACTTAAACGTACAACGTTAAAACTTTAAATTTGTTGTTGATTTTGGTTTGAGAAGGGTCGAAATTAGCCTTTGTAATTGTATACACCTTTTTTTTTTAAAAAAAAAGTTGATAAAAATATAATTAAAAAATAAATTTTATTTAATATAAGATCGGAATGAATATAGCGTCGTCAGGTGATACTAGTCTTGAAGGGAGACTTCTTTATTCTATAGTAATAAATTAGAAATAATAATGAAATATAATAGACAGTTTTGCATCATAAAAAGTAGCAATTTTCTTGTAAAAAAGAGTACTAATTTGATTTGTTTTATAGTTAATATATATTTATTTTATCATTTCTAGCCGAGAATTGAAACTTCATGCATCAAACATCAGAAGAAGGTCAGGAGCAAGAACTATGCCACTTCTAAGGGACTACATTTTTGCTCAAAGTCACCTTGCTGAAGAAATATTTGATGAAAGCTCCATCATAGTCTCTAAAAATACTTCCATAAGTCTAAGAGCGAGCCATTATCAAAATTATAAGCACCATCCACATTCATTTTAAACGTACCTGAGAAAAGACAATGAATTACGACCTCTCTGAAAGGGCATTTTCAGCCAAATCAAAGAATGTCTTCCAAGACCAAAGAGTTATTGATCTTAGTACTCAATCCCTGCATACATGCTAAGGCTAAAATATTTACTCCATTGGTCGGGAGAAACTTTATTAATGATGGAGAATTTTTAATTGATTTGTTAAATATGTAGAGATGAAGAGTTGAAACGAGAACATGATGTAGAGAGATTGTGGGAGGGAGAGATGGGGTGGAATGAGAAAAAAAATAAATCCGATGTTGGTTTTGATTTTTAATATTTTTGTTAGGTTGAAGATAGAGATAGAGATGAAGATGATGAATTTAATATGATCACATATCTCCAAACACTTCAAGAGTTTGAGTTTTTTTTTTTTTATACAGTAGAGAGGTTGAAGATATGAAAAAAAATATGGAATTGAGTATTTTTTTAAAGAAAAATTAATAAAATATTTCTGCATGGTGTGGACTTGTCACATCAACGTTTAATTGTCATGTAAGCGTCCTTTAACGTAATTGGATGAAAAAGGGTAACGATGCAAACGTCGTATGACTTCAAAGACCAATTTAATATTAAAAAAACATAAAAGAATAGTTTGGCTAAATTCTTTTTTCTAAAGTTGAACTAGTTTATCTTTGAAACTACAATGATACTATATTACTATGATATTGTTAAAATTTTAAATCCAATTTTTGTAAAATCACGGTAGTTTGCGGTCATTTTATCAAACATGAAAAAAATTCAAACATATTATAATTCTTGTATAAAACTATTGCAGATTATCATTACATATTGCGATCGAAATTGCTTTATATAGCAAAAGATACCATCACTGAGCAAAACGTAAAAAAATTATTTAGCCGTTGACCTATGTGTTGCGTCAAAGCCATTGAAATTAACTCAGACTCGTTTATTTTGAAAGTTTGACACGCGCGTTTCCGTGATATTTGCGATTCCAAGATATATCATTTTTATTAAAATAAATAAATAACAAAATTTAAAAGTCATATAAATATCAGTGTTACTTTACATGTGTGCATTTAAAGGATTACCTTCTTCGCAAAAAAAAGGAATTGCCTTTTTTTTTTTTACAATAGAAATAATATGGGATTAAGTTTTTTTTAAATAATAATTAATAAAAAATTTCTGCCTGGTGTGGACTTACCACATCAACATTTAACTGCCATGTAAACATCTTTTAACATAATGGAAGGAAAAGGGTAACGATGCAAACGTCGTATGACTTCAAAGACTAATTTGATATTAAAAAAACGTCAAGGAATAATTTGGCACAAATGTAAAACTTAAAGGATCGCAAGTGCATTTGGCCTTCAATTAATCATTGCTTATCTTTTATCTCAATATATGATTATGGAATACATTGAGAGATAAGATGAGAATCTAAAATATGATCCTCAATTTAATAAGTTTGTCATCATAAAAAAGGGAGAGATTGTTGAGGAAAATCACAAAATCTCATTTTAGATGTTTTAATGACAACAAACTTATTACAACAAAGATCAATTGTGATTCTGATGTGCTTTGTTTTCAAACAAAATTTCTTTGAGTGTTATTTAGAACACGATATTACTAATGTACACAACAAAATATATCCAAAGAAACATGAAACTCAAAAAGGACTTCAAATTACTTTAGAATGACTGAAAGATACTTAAGATTGAGATCAGAAGCACTTGATGTTCATATAAAAAGTGACTTTAGAACAAGAGTTTAGAAGCAATCTCATGTCACATCAAAACATTACAAGGTCAAAGATTTATATGAAAATGAGGATCAGATTAATGTTATGACAATCAGATTAAACGTTTGAAGATCAGGTTCCAGTTCTGCATTTCATATTTGAATTAGACCAGACTTCAGATTGAGAAATTCAAAAAACAACCAATTAATGATTGATGGAACCAACTTCAAAAAGTGTGTTAGAAGATCAAATTGAACTTCATAAGATGAAATTAAGATCAAAGCAAAATTCTTTTGTGTAGTGTCAACAAAGCATTGTTTTGCTTCTTGGGGTTGCCAGTAGGATAAAATCCTATAAGATATTCGACTTGGAAGTCGATTATCAATTCATTAGAGAAGACACTTTTATGGTGGAGATGGAGGCATTTATCAATTAGAGGAAGGGTGGTTCTTATAAACTCAGTAGTTTACGGTTGTTCCTCTTCAATTTTTACAAGGATTCTAGGAAGGTTTTGAAAGAAGTGACACAAATTCAACGCTAATTTCTTTGGGGTGGAGGCTTAGATAAGAATAAGGTAAATTGGGTAAATTGAGAAAAGGCACTACTAGAAAAAGAAAAATTAGCGACATAAAAAATGAATTTCTTCGTCACAAAATTTAGCAATGGAATTAGAGAGGGATTTCACGTTTTTCCTCTCTAAAATTCGCTCTCTATTCTTTTTTTAGTAAAGAAGAAGGGCTTGGAGTGAAAAATATGAAAATATTCAAGTTGGATATGTTGAGCAAGTGGAGGTGTTGTACGAAAATATACATGGTATGGCTTGATTTACTTAAATTCTGATATGGTTCAATAACAAACAAACTATTGAATTCGAATGAGTTTGAAATTGTAAGGTTTAATTTTCTTTTGTAGAGACATTTTGCTGAGTGGAAAATTGGATGGTGCTGAGGTTAACTAGTTCGCCAAGATAGAAATATGGTAAAGTTGCAAAAATGGGTGCTTGGTTGAACAACAAATGGAATGCAACCTAAACAAGAATGAATTTCTTTTGCAGTGCTTATGTCTTGCATTGCATTGATTCAGTTGCTCATGCGGACGCTGATATAAACGGTCTGTGTATCATATTCTATGGTTAATTAAATACCTATTGGTATGTTTGGTTGGAAATGAATGATATTTTCTTCAATGTGAAAGTGGCTAACTCAAAAGAGGTGATTAATAGTATGAAGAGATTATCTTGTATTTGATTCACTGGTTGAGAGGGTAGAGGTTGTATTTTCCGATTGGTGGAACTTCCCTTTATTTTGTCTTCAAAGTGTATAATGCAACTCATTTTTAACGAGTTTTGAGCACCCCTTGTACTCATCTCAATTTTTTAACACCATTTGTGCTCATCTTCAAAGTGTGTAATGCAACTCATTTTTCATTAGTTTCTTAAAATTTTTAAAATATCAACTCGATTGAATTAAACCAAACCAACCGATTTTTCATCGATTTGATTTGATTAAGATTTTGTGAGAAAATATTGTAAAAATAACAAACCAAATCGACATGTTCCATTTTTATCCTCTAAAAAAAATGTTACATTTCTAATATTAATAATCTTGTTTTGATGAATTATATTAATGCCTTTTTTAAGGGATACATTTAAAAAGTGAAGAAGTGGGTGTCTGAGGTTCGAACTCCGGTCCTACATATATTATGCATTGTCCATACCAACTGAGCTAAGTTCACGGAGACTTTTTAGGGAATATATTAATGATTATTGTCCCCGTAGAATGTGTTTCAAATACATGGTATGCCAAATTTGTTAATTATCCCTCAATGTTATAGTTATAAATGATTTGAACCAAAATTTATCCTTTAAATTTTTTTATTAATGAAAAAGGATAAAGGTGCAAACAATATTTGACTTAAAGACCAATTTATTATAAAAATAAATAAATTAAAAGATCAACTTATTAAAAACCTCTAACTTTTCTTTTTAAGGAAAAAACCTCTAACTTAACGCAGCAACGGATTTATGTGTATGATATTGGAGGCAAGTGCCCCTACTCACTTAATTATTTTGTTGTAAAGTATTCAATAATTTTATTTTTGTTCTACTAAAAATTAAGTAATGACCCCACATAAAAATATTAAAAAAAATTGTGAAAAATCACATATACAATGGTATGAGAGATAAAGTGTTTAATGATTATTTGGTTACATGCATACAAAAAATGAAAAAAAAAATCATAAAATAAGTTTAAAATATAAATACATGTAGAGAATTATAATTCATAGATATTTAATGTCTTTAATTTTTAGATATAAAATAGCATAAATTTCTTAGTCAAAATTTTGCTTTGTAATAATTATGTTATTATTTTTAACACTTCCACACTAATGTGTTTTTTGTAAAAAAAAAGTTACAATATAAAATCTTGCCCCCGCTGATTGAAATTTTTGGATCCGTCGTTGATTAAAGGACATGCATTTAGCCTAAATTAGTGTTTTTCTATACTAGAAAATAGTTTTTCAACATGATTAAAATTAGTTATCATGTTAAAATTCCATCAATCCATTCTTTTAAAAAGCATTGATAATGCTTTAAAGCCATGTATGTTATTATGTGTGTATGTTTATTTCAGTCACGATAATCCTTTAATTCTAGTACTAAAAAATTTAAGGTTGTCACATTGTACATGTTTTGGATTGACATGATACAGTACAAGTGAATACATATAGATGAAGTTGGTTGTTCCATCTATTTGGGTTGTTGTGTGGTAGATAGGGGACCCACTATCATTAATACGGCAAGGGAATATATGCATTTGAATGTAAATTCCATTCATTTTTTTGATAATAATAAATAAATTTATGCTCAAAATGTTGGAATTTGATAGAGCATCAACATAATGCTCTTATACACAAATAAAAGTAAATAACATGACTAATAATGTGAATGTCTTAAAATTGCAATATGTGGTGTCCCATTTTCTTCATCATCTCCATCAGACATCGATGAGTCATCTTCGGAATCCTAATATGTATAGGAACAAATCATTCATTAGTTTTATGGTTGCAATTGCACATCAAACTCAAAATCCAAGTATTAATCTGTCCAAACAAAACTAGATGAAAAATATGTTGAATTAACCTGATGATAATGACGTTGGATACTTTTATGAATCGCTCCCATAGTCCTAATAATTATGCACATAGGTATAATAATTCCACTCGCCCTTAGTATAAAGATCTACAAACAAAATACATAAAGTTATAGAATCAATCAATGATTTACAAAACATATAGTTTTCTATTACTTTTAAGTTTAAAACTAAAAACCAATTAAGTACTGCTTACTGTAAGAATTGTAAATGGATAATCTTCCATTCCATTTGTAAGCAAATCAAAAAGATGTCTCAGAAGCAATATGAGAGTAAACTGCAAAACCAAAAAAAGCTAGTTAAACCACTTAGCTTAAATTAATTTCTATATATTCAAATCCGAGGGCGCGGATTTAATCACTAAGGAATCACGCAATCACAGAGTCATGTAAATTAGAATCTTTCGATCAAAATGCTCTTAAATTTATATTTGGAAAGTAAAACTTAAAAGACAAATTTAAAATTAATCTGCATAAAGTAAGCTATCTGATTACATGATTTGCAATTTCTAAATCGGAGAGAATCCAAATCCCAAATCTATGGTAACAATGAGTAAAGTCATGACCTAATAAAGAGAATGGAACTCTACCTTCTTTAATTGGAGTTGCACGAAAATACTCCCAAAGGTCAACAAATCCATTGTTCCCTTAAAAGAGAAACTATGATGAACCCAAACCCATTGACCACAACTAGCCAATGGAATTGGCAAGGCAATAATTTCAATCAACATTGGAGTCTTTGACCCATTAATTCTTTTCCAACTCCAAACTATAAATAATTACTCCTACGTTTTCATTTTAATATCACAAAACGGCATGCACCAGTGCCACAATGCTAATAAATTCTCTTAAAATTGTTCAGCAACAAGCCTAATAGTGGTGAGCGTACGTAACTGTATCGGGAAAAATCACAAAGTTTATACATACATCTAATCGAATTATATCATAGTACCATTTTCGTAGGTTAGTTCTTAAAATATCTCAATTAGTATTAACATGTACTCCTTTGATTGAATGTATGCGTAAAAATATTTATTGGTGTATACGGGTTAAATTCGTACTATACATACACAAATATACATAGACAAAAAAAAAATGCTTACTGCTAAAGCCAGTGATCTGCAGCAAGACGCGCTTCTATCTGCAGCATAGGTGCATTGAGAGTAATTGTTTTGTCTTGTTACACCTTCAACTATACCAACTATTCTTCTGTTTAACTCTTCTTCCTCCCTCCTTGATATTTCAAGGCTATCTCTGTATTCACAGTCAAATTTAGTATTTCTTAACCATTCAAAAATTAATTATAATTATAAACAAATGTGCCCGTTAGCTTAGTAAAGGTGTTACAGTTTAGAATTAAGGAATGGTTAAGGCTAAATAATTAATTGCAAGGCACATGAGTTCACTTTGATTGAATTCCACGTTGGAATGTTGAGTAACATTGAGAAATTTGCACCCAAGAAAATTAAAATTGCGTTACATTACATTCAACTTAAGCAAGTGACATATATTCAACTATAAGGGCAAAAAAAAAATACTATAATGGGGAATCACCTAATGCCAATGGTCATTGCTTCATCAGGTTTTAGAGATTTCTTTGGTGGGGGTGCTGTGTATCCAGGTTCATATTGCTGCAAAAACAATAATATATTAATAAATAATAGTTGATTAGTTTTTGCTTATCAAATATACTACTCAGCTCTTAGGATAATGAAAAGGGTACATCATGTTTAACAATGAAAATAATTATATTAATATTATTATTATTCCATATACTCCATGTTCCTAAAATATAAAATGGAAATAAAGATTGAAACGAATTAAAATGAAAACTAGTTTTGACTTTTGGAGAAACAAATAAGCATTCAGAAGCAGAAAGAATTTAACATTTCTATCAACAAAATAAAGAAGAATTTAAATTTAACAAGTTTTAATGTATAATTGACATTTCATACCTGTAGACAAATTTCACAAGTTGTGTTTCCTTTTTCATTGCACCATGTCTGAATGCAATCTCTATGAGCAAACTACACAAAAAAAGAAAATGAAAAGATCATGAGAAAATTCACAAAATCATAATGAAAAAAGGGAAGCCAAGAAAAGCTTAAAGAATTTCTGGTTTTACCTTAACTGTACCAGAACATGCACAAGGAGCTTCTAAGCTTTTGAAGCTTTCAAATTCTTCTTCATGACATATTCTACAACGAGAAAATCCAGATATTGATTTCAAATCATCAACCAGTAAAACAACTTCTCCCATGCTTGTTACAAACTGCAAAGAGCTTTATGTTTCTTAGAACTTTGAGCTTTTGTTTTCAAATTTTGTGTCTTGTACTCTGTTTTTCTCTGTTCTCCTCTCTCTAGAATCTAGGCTTTATATATTAAATAAACTAATTTGGATTTACAATATTGTCCTTGTATTGTTTTTCAAGAAAAATATATGTCTTTGTCAAAAAAAAGAAAAATATGTGTCAATATTTGATAAGTCCTCCCCCTTTTTTCATTAACTCTTTTATATTATTTATTCTATTCTATTTTTTTTATGGATTATTCTATTCTATTTATTGAAGCCTAATTTGAGAGAAACAAATTCATGAACATAGTAAAATGAAGGCTACCTTTGACCCCTTTATTAACTTGGCAAATGGACATACGATAGAGAGTCAAAGGAAATCTCATTTTGGCCTACTTTGAAGGTATGAAGCATTTAAGTTGGTCAAAATAAACGATAAAAGATACTAGAAAACATACAAGGACATTAAGATGTTGTATAATTCATTTATTTATTTTATAACGATAAAGTCTTGGGCTATGACAATCTGGGAAGCAAGGGATAGAAAGAAAGAAATTAATCTTAACTAAGCCTTTCGGTAAAAACTATTCTTCAGTATTCAATTCCTTATTCGACCGATTATTTTTTTGTTAAATAGTCTAGTGGCTATAACTCACATATTTTAAATGTCGAGAAGTGGGGTGTCCGGAGTTCGAACCCCGACCCATGCATATAATATACAATATCCCTACCAACTGAGCTAAGTTCACGGGGATCAAACAATTATTATTTATCACAAAGAAATTATTAACTAAATCCACACAAAAAAAAAATTCAGGATCAATTTTGTTTTATGACGGACCAGGAGATAAAACTTGTTCATAGTCATACCAAATGTGTGTCGTCTATCTATGAAGCAGCTCAACTCCAAATAAAAAATAATAATATTTTGCTATCAACTATTAAAGACTCTAAAATTCAAAATTGTAGGGTACCTTAGGCCCATTACTTTACTGAGGATAAAACCTTGATTAGTGTAGATTAAAAAGGACTTCTCCGCGTACAGTTCATAATTGCCCTTTGCATTCATATTTGAATACCCTCCAGCAGCAACGGTAATAAAACATTCAAGAAGTGAAGACAACTAAAATTTGAAACCGTGGGACCCCTTCTGGTTTTTACATTATGTTACAAAATTACTCTGAAACGCGTCCACCGAAATCATATGACAAACCTCTTATTCGGCGGTTCTTTCTACATTTGCTCTATGATTATAGTTTTCAAAATATAAATGCACAAATGTGATATTAAATATGTTTAAATTTTTATCATACACCCTAAAACATTTTAAAACTATACTAATAGAGAGAATATTGTTACTCGTGTTTTATATTGTTTTATATTGAGTTGGTCTCTAACGATGAAAGCTGAATTCACAATATTGCATGTGAGTCAATTTTTTATAAATTTTGTCAGCTCTTTGTCCACACTGTTTCATTTTTGAATAATACTAATCATGCACATACACTTTTTAATATTCTTTTATTAGTTTAGTTTTTGAAGGGAACATTCTTTTACTGGTTAAAATTTATATGGAATATATTCAATCGTATATAGGACACATGATCATAAGAGACTCATATTAGTTTTAACAAATAAAAGAGAGTGATGTAAAATGTGTGATCGAAAGTGAATTGCAAGCACCATCTTTCATGATTTAGTGACAATGTTGTAATTTTTTGTTTTTCAAACAAAAAATAGTGCAAATGCATCATGTGATAAATCAAGACAACTCAATTATGTTGGCATTCTTTAACCGCCATCTATCATTTGAATCACTCTAAAAATATTATTGAAATAAAACTAAAGATACGAACTAGACCAAAATCAAAGATAGAATAACAAGGGGAAATCAACATTAAAAACCTTCTCAAGAAAATACAAAGAGATGAAATTGACAAGGAAAAAAGAGTACAGAGCAAACAATATAAATAACAATGAAGAGAACCATTGACAATGATCAAAGTCAACAAAATATCTGAATTCAGTAAACCCTAATCTATTACCATTTGTAGAATAAAAAATGCACACCGCACTAGAATCCATTCAAAGCACTCTATCATGTTAAAGACCAATAGAAGTAATTTTGTTTGCACACTGGTTGTCCTATCTAAAATTGTGAGAAATGTAAAACTACATTTTTCTTTAGCTACATACAATTCAACCATATATTTCTTAGGTGTTATTGATGGAAATTGAAATTAATTAAGGTCGGCTGAATTTTCTCAACTGTGATTCTCTTTACTTCAAGCGATTAATGTTGAAAGATGAACTTTGTCCCTCAGTTGTGGGTTCTCTAACTACTTAAGTGGAGTTTTAGGTACAATTGTGTTTGGGTTTAAGTCACACTAAGAAATGCATAAATAAAAGCGCAAATATAAAAGGATAAATTTGTGAAAATAACCTTGTTTGATTGGATGTGTCTATTGCCTATTAGGCAAACAGTGTCGCATACGGTGCGTAGCCCATATTCGGCTGATTTTTACGGATGTTGTGTGATAACTCTGTAACATCCCGCTCATAAGTATCAGTTAATAGTAGCGTTTATCCGTGTTGGAAACTTATGTCGCAAGCAATGGCAAATATGAAATTAGGAGGAAGTGGCAATTTTGTAAATTAGGCCAAGAGGGAGATTAATAAGAAAAGGAACAAGATATTTGTTCCATTCATTATCCATTCCTTCCTTTTTGTCCCAAAATCAGATTTTCTTTCCCCCATTTCCATCTCACACGCCCTCATCCTTCTTCCCCTCACTCATTCAAACTCCATCCCAACTCTAGTAGGAATTGTGCTAGCAAGCTGGGTATTTGGAAAGTTAGAGCAAGAAGTGGTAAGGGAGAAACAAGGAGAACCAAAGGAGATTCAAGAGAAAGTAGTAGAGTGAAGCCAAGGCTTTGAGAGTCAGAGATAGCAGGCACCAATAGGAGGTTTAAGGTGAGCTCCACAGGGTTTTAGAACCCATTGAGTAAGTTTGGAAGTATTATGCAATTTTGAGCTAAATTTAGGAATTGTGCTCTAATCTCATATGCTTGCCAAATTCCTTGATGAATCATGTTTAAAACTATCAATTTGTATTAGAAATTCATTCCTTATATTGTATGATGACTGGATATGCTTAGATATGTCAAAATGGTGGAAAAATCACACTTTTAACTAGTTTTGAACTGTCATTTTCGCCCGGCGAACTCGGGGCGAGATTATAGCGATTTTCAGCATTTTTCCCTGCTTCATTTCGCCTCCACTTCGCCTCAGGGTCGCTCAGCGAAATCAGGCAGACAGCTCAGGTCTGTTCTGGTTCGTTCTGGGTGCTGTATACGCGTTCGGCGAGGCTTTTAGTAACCGTTTTCAAAGAGAGCTTAAATTTCTATGAAAAACACCATTCTTGACATATCCGGAAGGTTGTTTAAACATTTAAGGAATGGATGATTATGGATTTGGCAAAGCATTAGAGATGCAAGAATAGAAGTTAATTAAGCTATGGAACATTTCCAACAATTAAGTGATGGCTTATGATAACGATAAGCCTATGATCATAGATTTATATGATATAGATTGGGAGATTAGTTTCTTTAAGAAATGCATTAAAAATGCATAAGCTCATAGCAAATTATTAGACGTACTTTCAAGTACATAAGTTAAGAATAATGAGAATAAGAATGCACCTAAGATAGCACGATTAGGATGCACCCAATTTAGAGTGCGTATGCACAAGGAAAGATTTTAAGATCAAAGTCAAGAACCTATTTTATAGGTTAGGTATTTAAGAATGACTATTTAAGAATGCATTAGATATGCTTATGAACGAAAGTTAAGAATTAAATGATAAAGATTACACGTGTTCATCAGACTCCGGATTATGCCGGATGGGATTTCTCTGAAAGGGTTATCCACACGTAAGTTATAAGACTATATATGTTTAAAGAATAAGAACAAGTAATTATAAGATGGGCTTGATGTGTCTCTCGTATGCTCGCTAGTTAGGATACGAGGGGTTCCTGTGAAGTTACCGCCTTAAATGGCAGCCGGAACGGTGAAGTTACCGCTCGTGAGGGCAGCTACACATCCAAGTCTAAAATTAATGTGTCTCCTGTCTGCTCGTCAGTTAGTATACAGGGGGTCCCCGTGAAGTTACCGCCTTAAATGGCAGCTGGGACGGTGAAGTTACCGCTCGTGAGAGCAGCCACACAAAGATAAGAGGAGTCCGGTGTTAGCCTGATATGATAGGAATTTTCACCGGTAAGAAGGGAGATGTACTTCGGGGTTACTCCACCCGGATGCACTCCGTAAAATGAACTCAGATAATATTGTTTGTTCAACGCTGACTTACTAACTTAATAGTTAAAGATGATATAAACTTGTATATGTATGTATATATATTGATGATTATGAATTATGACGAGAAAACAACAAGTAGTCAGCAGAGAAAGAAAGTGATCATAGGATGTCCCCGGATCACTAAGTATAAGTTAAAGTTTAAAGTTAGAATATGATAAGACATGATAAAGAAAAGTAGCGATCCTATGTTCTCCCCTTGATCGCGGAATATGTAGAGAAAGACTTGGCGATCATAGGTATCCCCAAGATTGCCGAGGTAGGCACGGCGACCCTAGGTTCCCTGTGGTTGCCAACAGTAGGTAGGGTAGGAGCTCACTGAGACATTATGTCTCATCCCTATCCTTCTGGTGCAGGTTTTCAGGTAAACTAGTGATGTTCATGAAGATTTTCACCAGGAAGACGCTGGATGGAGTGCAGTTGCTCGTCGCGGAGAAGCTCAGAAGGTTATCAGAATATGTTTATGTATTTATAGATGATGTCTGGATAAATGTATTAACGAGACAACTTGTACTCATTCAGATGTATTTGTTATTATTATTGAAAATTTTAATGTACCCAGTATCAGAATAATACACATGCTGAATATTCTAGATAATTTAGTATGGGTGTTACAAACTCCCTTGGTGGTGGGATTGTGACGCCCACATTCGGCTTCAGTCTCGTCTCCTTGACTTGATTTGTTAACAATGTCCTTTTATGCACAACTCCTTAGTTCTTCGGAGCAGTTATTGGCCTTGAGAGCAGAGATCTTGGGTAATACGTCATTGTCCAATCTCACCGTGCTTTTGACTCAATTTTGAGTCTTTGACAACCCACGTTATAGGTTAGTGGCCTTGAGAAAGAATCATCTCCCTCGCTCGACTACTCTAGCATCACTTATCCTTCACTCGATTGACGGGCCTCCTCGCCTAGTTGCCCAATCTCCTATTTGCCAAGTTCAACTAACAAGATAAATATTTTTAGGCATAAACATGTGCCAAGGAACAATACTAAAATTTCAGAAAGTCATGAAAACTAGCTGGGAATCGGTCTCTAACAAAGTCTACTCCAATTCTTCTTATAAGTTATCTCAATAGTATTCATAGTCAATGAAGCTCAACTTGAAAAGTAGTAGTGGTATTGTAGATCGACCACATATCCACCTAAACAATTAGCATTTTATCTCTAAAAATTGATCCACAAATTGCAGTACTTGTACAATCCTTATCAGTACCATATATACTACACATGACCTAATTAAAGAAGGGACTCCCACACCATCTCCTTAATGCAAGGATCATTAGGCACATGAGCCTAGGCAAACAACTTTTGAAATCACAGCAGACCACCGATTAATATTGACACAGTCAAATATATGTACGTTTCTGCAATACCATATGGTATTAATTACATTGGCAATGGTTGCAATGACAACCACTTTATATTACGGTGATCAAAATTTATTACAAGTTTTAATCACAATATGCATCTTACTGGTGTCCATCCGCATATTAAAAATGAAAGTAATCCAACCCAAAGTTGACCTGCAAAGTCACATTCAAAAAACAAATGTTTGTTAGATTCTTATGGTGTAAAATATCTTTACACGGTTATTCAATGATAATTCATCATCATGCTATATAGACATATTTTGTATCCGTTTTTTAAATCAAATACCATACTTTTGATGAATGTCAATATGAAATTAGTTTACATTGATAGTTGCATATCTTTTCTTCCAATAATTAACAACATGCGAACAAACAAATTCAATATTATTTGTTTATCTCCGTTAAAAAAAATTATTGTTTTATCTTGCAAATTTATCATTGCTTAAAAATGGAAGTAATTCAATATATACCAAAGTTGACTTGTAAAATCACATTCAAAAAACAAATATTTGCTAGATTCTTATGGTGTAAAATATCTATACACGGTTATTCAATGTATAATTCATCATCGTGCTATATAGACATATTTTTTGTATCCGTTTTTTAAACCAAATACCATACTTCTATTGAATGTCAATATAAAATTAGTTTACATTTATAGTTGCATATTTTTTCTTCCGGTAATTAACAATATGTGAACAAACAAATTCAATATTATTTGTTTATCTACGTTAATTTTTTTATTGTTTTATCTTACAAATTTATCATTGCTTAAGTATGCATTATTTCATAAAAATGTAGTATTGTATAATTTTTTTTGTCAAGTAGTTTAGTAGCTAAAAATTCATCCTTTAAGATGAATAAATGAGAAATTCATAGTTCGAACCCGAACCTTTGCATATAACAATGCATCATTCCTATAAATTAAGTTATGCTCACGGGACATATTGTATAAATTTAAATGATTCTTAAAAAAGTAAATACATTCAAATGCAAAATAAATTCGTGTACAAAAATTGAATAAATAAATAACAAAAGATTAATCTTGTCGAAAAAAACATAAAATTAATACATGTGCAATTATGGTGTAGTTTTTTTCAAATACATCCAATCAAATCATGACAAATAAGTATTTGCGTTATTTTTTCCTCAATTATTTTTGTATTATTTTAGGAATTAACCAAAATAGTGAATCCTTGAATTGAATTAGATTAGATGCATCATGTACGAGTATAAATATTTGTCACTATTGATGTATACTAATTAAATCCAAATAACACACTCTCTAAAAATATAAGAAAAACAATCAAAGAAAGTTAGAGTATATAAAATCGTGATTTAATTACAGATTTGATCTTCCTATTTAATTACAGATTTGTCAAAAGAAAAGAAAAGAATTGATCTTCCTATCTTCATAATTTTATACCAAAAAAAATAATGTTGTGACATGTTTTAAGTAAGGTGACATATAATCTAATTAAGTAGAATGATCAACATCCATAAAATTACAAAACCTCCTAAAGACTTCAAGCTAAGCTTTAGAAATTATTTATTTAAAATTTAATTAATGACATGTAAATAGATAATAAATTTGGATGATTTCATATCATCGAACGGTTTGCCACATCATCTAAAACATGTCAAAACACTATTTTTAAACGGATAGATTTTGAAATGAGAGACCAATTTTATAAGGAGATGAAAATAGAAGACCAAAACCATCATTAAGCTAAAATAAACAACGGTTAATCCTTTTATGTCTCCCCCTAAAAAAAAATACTTTCATGTCTCTTTTACTAAAATGCTTTGGTTTTATCTCTTCACCTTTCAATGATTTTTTCCCCCTCTTCACGTGCATTTCTATAATTAACAATCTTTTTTATTTGCCCGTTAAAGAATAGAGTACTAGTTGAGCATGCAAGAAAGCTGACGCATGCACTTATGTTTTCTTGGTCTTATTGTAGTCTCCCATCGCTTAATTCAATGGATTTATCCAACAATACAAATAAGAACAAATGAACAATCCTTTCCTTCCATATGGAAGCTTCACGGTTCAAAGTTTTTTAACGTTTTCTTGAGATTTTCTGTGAACATATATATTTTTTGAAACGGTTAAGAAATTAGGTGCATGCATGTTCGGTATAACATGGGTTGCTAGTATCACTGTGTTAACTATAATATTGTAAAAAGTACACTATTGGATGTGAACTATATAACTTTGCAAAATCACCCCGTGATTCTCACAAATTCAATGTGATACCACACATTTAATAGAAGGATCGAACTAACAAGCTTATATTAATAAAATAAATTAAATGATTGTTTCTTGCATATTACTATCAAAAAAGAATTCACATCTAATAATTTAAATATTATATTGGTCATATTCTTTTTTAAAAGTTATACTTTAAAACTTTTTAAGGAGAACATGGGCTTTTTTGTCTGCGTTTACTACATACTAATAAAAACCATTTTTTTGTTTAAAATATTATTTTTCAAAATCGATTTTTAAAAGAAGCTACTCAAACAACTTCTATTTTTCATATTTTTCTAATTCTAGTTGGAGATAAAATTGTACATAGTAATGATTTGAAGATAAATTAATTTTATTGACTAAAAATAAAAAAATGAAAACACACAATCATAGTCAGTTATTTTCCAAAAGAAAACATAGTAAATTTAATTTTTGGTTTTTTTTCTTTAAAATATAATCATTTAGAAATGGAATGGTTAAATGTGTACCCAAAAAAAAAATGGAACGGTTAAGATTTTATTTGGCACCAAACTATATCTTGTTGCTAGTAGCTAAGCAGCAAATGAAATGTTGGCTACGTGCACGCACGTCCCTGTTGCAATAAAACTTAAGATCATAACGAAATAATGGTAGATTTGGTGTTCTTTATTTGTCAATTTCTTTTCGACAAGTGATATTTCGTTTTGTTACCATAGACATATCTATAAAAGTTGAGTATAGTTTAAGCTAGCTATGACTTATGCATAGCCTAAAAATGTGCTCTACTCTAATGATGAAAGGAGCAACGAATTCATGCAATAATTGTAAGTTTAACTGTTTTTGATAATGAGTGAAAATGAGAAGGTCCTTATTGAACATTGATGCCACACCTTCAAAAGTTCATGCAAATATCATTGAAGTTGAGGTTATATTGATATAGAGCCTTTCAGGTAAAGTGGATACATTTCTTTTTTGAAAGGACCATAAGCATAGACATATGCTCTTACAATAACGGTAAGATATAATTTCCCATTTCGAAAGGAGTGTATCGGCTGGTATCTCATAGTTTGATTGCAAATAAATTGTTTGGGCTGATATTGACTGCTCTCTCTCCCGATGATTGCTCTTAGGTACATAACAATTACTCACAAGCTTGGGATCTTATAATGTGCTTTTTTCAAGATATTTTCTGATGCCAATTTTGGTAGGTTAGTTTGACTCTTTAAAAGAAAAACAAAATTATTCACTGCCACCTAAACACACTTCATTGATAGTTAATTACCGTTCGGTCATTTTGGAAATCAGTTAAACCAATTTAAAAGGTGATTTATCTGATTTAAAAGTGTCGAACGGTAGTTAACTACTGTTTAGTAGCAAACGATAGTTAACTGTCATTCTGTAGATGCTTGTAAGCAATATTTTTTAAAAAGAGGTGCTTGTAAGCAATTGTCTGTGCAATTCCCAATCACCCCAAATTTGAGTTGGGCTTTGGACTTATTCAGTAGGTTTAGAATCAGTAGATGTCTATTAGGCCATTTAGTTTACCCACACCCCTACAACTATATTTCTACCCCAACATATAATAAAAAAATAACAATTTTAACCATTTTCAAATCACACCCCATTGACCCTCCATAAAGTAACTTTTCCAGATTTGATTTCGAAAAACTTTCAGACAATATTTTCGGAATTAATTATTAGCTACTCTCCTTTGTATTTTTGTATTTCTTTCAATATATTATCTTCTCTAATTTGTCTTATATTTTTTTTATTGAAAAAAAGGTGACTTAGAAAGTAAACAAATTATGGGGGATAGTCCTTTTCAAAAAAAAATTAGGGGGGATAGTCTACTTTGATGTGTGTTAGCCTTTAAATTGTGCCCATTCAATAAAAAGATAAGTGGATAAGAAATAGAAAGGGGAATCCCACTCATCTTGACAAAGGCTGCGCTACAAGCGTTCATAACTCTAGACCATGACAGACAGCTGAGTTGTCTAAAAGTCGCGGTATACTGCGTAAGATATCTTCGGCTCTTAAAAATAAAAATTGAACTCAATTATTTAATTTTTTTTGAAGAAATTTATTGAATTTTATAAAAGACGAACATTTGAGAAAATCTAAATTCAATTTTATTTACTTTCGATAAAACTCCAAATTACTAGAACTATATTCCTTTAAGAATGAGAGAGTTAATAAAAAAAATATAAATTCAATTTTATTTACTTTCGATAAAACTCCAAATTACTAGAACTATATTCCTTTAAGAATGAGAGAGTTAATAAAAAAAATATGAAAGATTTTTATTTAGATAGATAGACATAAAGAGGTGAATGATTGGTAGCATCATTTTTTAAATTATTTTTAAATATAGATTTTGTCAAACTCGTTTTATGTTATTTTTCTTTTATTTTATGTTACTTTTACTTTTTTATATTTAACAACTATTTTTCTTTGATTTTTTTTAGGGGAAAAATAACTATTTTTCTTTGATAAAAACGGTTTTTTTGGTACATCAGAAAATATTTCTAGGGGCGGTGTTGCTGGAAATTTTATGCAATCAATACTTTGTCCACGATATTTGTCATGTCTAGTTAGATCATCCACAACAAAACACCTCAAATTAGGTGTTTAAATGGGTCTTTTATGTCTACATCACTCATTTTACGGTAATACTTAATAAGCATCAATTTTCTCCAACCCAGCACCTCAAAATAATAATTATATATCATTATATTTCAACAAAATTTATTTATTTTATTAAGATTTAATAAATGGGACCCGCGAAAAATAAAGAGAGAAAAGGTGCTTCCATAATCACCCTTCTTGATAGACACCCATATATTATATTCCACAATGGGGGTGCCTATTTAATATGGTGCTAAATATGTGAAACACCCACTATTGTAGATGGTCTTAGTATACATTTTTTTGTTAAGTTAATTGATGATTGTAACCTGATTAGATGAGTTGAATTTATAACAGATTAATGATTGTTTGATGACAGCAGGGTTAAATTTGTTTTTAATTATTTTAATAATATTTGTGTATTTGACATTATTTTTTTTTGTTAAGCCAAATACTTTCCCAGACGGGATATCTTGGAAGCACCTCTTGGTCACAATCCAAGCTATACTTGGAGGAGTCTATGGAGTACCCAATCTCTGCTTACCTTGGGGCATAGATGGAAGATCGGCGATGGTTCTAAAATTAATATGTGGCATATGCCTTGGATACGCTGCCTCCCATCTTGTAAGCCGTTAACACCTCCACCTCTTCACTATGGGGAAGTCATGGTAAATTCTCTTATGAACTCTGACTTGAACTCATGGAACAACACGTTACTGCACTCATTATTATCCCTGCTGATGTCGCAGCTGTACTCTCAATCCCCCTATATCCCTGCATGCATAAGGATATCAGAATATGGAAAGCTACTATTGATGGGCATTATTCTGTCAAGTCTACATACCGTGTTTGCATTGATCTCCTTCACTCATCAACACCACGTAATTCAAATAACTCCTGGATGACTCTTTGGAACTTGAAGGTCCCTCACCGTGTCCGTTCCTTCCTTTGGCGTCTCGCCCACCAATGCCTTCCAACACGCACAAACCTCACCAACCGCGGTATTCATTGTGATGATTCTTGTGTAACTTGTGAAGCTCTAGCTGAAACCCATATGCATACATTTTTTGTATGTGTTGTCGCAGTATTTCAAACAACAAAAGTAAGTATTTTCAATTATCGTCTCCTCAGGGATTAGGTGCGTTACTTCGAACCGTTCAACAATTGGTATTGTTTTGAGTTAAGGGTTTGTACGATTGGTTGCATAAAACTAATGATATTAAAAACAGAAATAAAATGACAAGTTATAGGGAATAAAAGCGTTTGAATTAGAGTTCATCAATCTTGCAAAGAATATAATCTATAAATCATGCATATGAATTTAGCGTTTTAGCGAAAATATCACGTATCGCTCGACAACGTCATTGATTTCCCAAATGACATCGTGAGATCGATCGTATCGTTTAATCGACGATTTCCCAATCAATCAAACGATCCGAAAGCATTACGATCCGAAACTTTGTGCAATTATCAAAACCCAAATCCATTTCTAGATTTTCTTATTTTGATAGAAGATTATTCTTAAACATAGATTCAAAAGTATTTGTCAATATCAATTGAATTAAGCATGAGATTGAAAAGCAAGAATAACTTCATAAACACATAAATTGCTAAAATCATATATTCACATAATCATATATTACATCAAAGCTAGAAAGAATACCTCCAATCCCAACAAAGGGAAGTTAGTTGTTCATTTTCATGACAACTATACAAAAGAGTAGAGAAAATATGAAGATCATAACCCAAGTCTTGATTTCCCAAAGCCTTTGGTTGATTCCACAATTCAATCCTTTTGCTCCTTGAAGATCATAGCTTCTAGCCCTAAAACTAAGTCCTAAACTATTACTAAACTGAATTAAAAGCAATCCCTAAAATGGAAAAAAATCAATGATCCAGTTCTCTCTGAAAAATGAGCTAAAAATGCTTTTATAAAACTGAAATTTTGCACGCTCGCTACAAGCGATGAGCTGGTCGCTTGTAGCGATGAAGTTTGTTGGCCAATGGGAGAGCTCCACGTCAGCATGGAACCTTAAACCGCCCTTGGTCGCTTGAAGCGACCGGTCCATCGCTTGTAGCGATGGACTCTCCAATTTCCCTGCCTAAGCTCGCTAGTAGCGTGGCATCTGGCGCTTGAAGCCATGAAGTCTCCAAATTCCCTGCCTATCCTCGCTTGTAGCGAGGAAGCGTGCGCTTCTAGCGATGGCTTTGATCAAAATTTCTTTTTCTTTGCTCAGCATGTTCAAGCATGAATTTCCTGCAATAATAACATGGGATAAGACATAGGATCACAAGTATAGCATTTTAACCATAAATGATAAGCTTATCCTATGATGACTTGTAAAATAAGTAACATAAGTGCCTAAATTAAATGAGCATTTTAACCACTTTCTGGCACTTAACACACTCCCCAACTTAAATCTTTGTTTGTCCTCAAACAAAGGACACAACAAATAAGGAAAACAAGCTTTACCAAAGTTTTGAGCAAGAATGCAAAAGAATCAAAAGTTTGAAGCAAATAAATGTCAGATGAATGATTCAGACGTGATTGCGCAAGCTAGAGTTCAGTTTCTCATTAAACGAGATACATACTATAAATGTGAACTAGTTCTAAACACAAAGAATCAAATCACACAATCCTAAACAAGCAACATGTTTAAATTTGAACCAAACCTAACACACTTCTATATAAAGTATATGAACACATTGAAATCTATTGTGAGGGTATGAACACTCATCCAACAAACATGATAACATTCCAATCAAATTATGTGTCCATCTAATTATTATTTATAAAAGCATAAAGGGCATTGATCAAAAGGTCTTTAAGGGTTGTAATTGGGCTAGGTTACAAAAGAATTGTCATATGTGGGATATTGAATTCAAATGGCCAAGCAAGAGGAACATTCAATCTATTTACAAACTTCCTCCTTTTCCAATACAACTCTTGGTGAACTATATATTTTTTTCTTTTCTTGATTGATCTTGACAACTTTTTCTTTGAATTATTGCAAACCTTTTCATTTTTCTCTTTTCTTTTTCTTGGTTTGCTTTTCTTTCTTTTTTTTTCTTTTCTTTTTCTTTTTCTTTCTCTTTTTCTTTCTCTTTTTCTTGTTGTCAAGATCAATTATCAACATTCACCATTACATTGACATAAACATAACCTCCCTTTCTCCCCAACTTAGTTCAATGACACCCTAATCGAATGTTCCTTTATCATTATGGCAAAGGTCAATAAACACGATGGATAAGGGTTCAAAAGAAAACAATTATCAGAATTCAATAAAGAGTTAACCATGAACTGAATTTTTTTTTTACAAACTCCGGCAATTTAAATAAGCAATTGAGCTTATGAAAGTTGACAGTTCATGGCTAACAATTCTGATTCAATAGGCTCAGAGGGGTTAACAGATACTCACTTCTCACAGGGTAGGTTTATTTGGTCAAGTATTTCACTCAATTTCAAAAAATTGCCTTGATCATTTCAATGCTTTTATACAAATTAAAACAACAATAGATTTAACATAAAATAACTGAGTTAAACATGATATGTTGGTCTCCTGCATATATATACAATGGTTGAAGATACCTCACATTTTGGCTAGTTCTAAATTGGTTCAAAACTAAACAAGTGCTTGCGTAAAACTGAATAAATTAAACTTGTGTGTAAAGAACTTATTCACATTCAAGAATATACCTAGAAAAACAAGAAAACGAGTACCTTAGCTGCGCGCTTTTATCACTCATTCTATCATTATCACTCAAATGATTCTAAGCTCAAGCACTGGCTTTTGAATCTTTGTCATCTTTCTTTCCAAATTGTTGGGATAATTCAAAAAAATTTAACCAAAAATAAATAACAAAGCATAAATAAAGCATAATATACACTAAACATAATAACCAAAATAAATAACATAATAACCAAAATAACATCATCCATGGTACATAAAAATAACCAAAACAAAGTACATAACATGAACAAAGTTATAAAGTACAAAGCATAATAAATAAAACGAAAGAAATGATAGAACAAAAATCTGCAGCTTGCATCAAGATCAATCTGAATCCATGTCATCTGAATCCATCAAGTCTGCAGCCACATGGTCGATGCTCCTAGTAGCCTCCGAGGAGTCATCGCCATGGTCATCATCAACATCAGCATCATCATCACCATCATCCGCAGCATCATCATCACCAGCTGCCCCTCCAGAAAAGAAAGGCCTGTCCCCAGGCCAAGCAATATGCTCGTGGAAGAAGGCTGGCGTCCATGTACTGTAGCCGCTCTCGTGCAGGTGACTCTGAATCGTCGTGAATGCGCGATGATTAGACGCATTCTGAGCCATAATGAATGAACCAACCATAGAAGGGTCCCAACTAGAGAAATCCAATGGTGGATAGGTTGGGGCCTGAGGGTGGCTAGGGTCATGTGGTGCTGGTGGTGGTACTGTAGAAGGTCCAGCTGATGTGGAAGGTCCGGCAGAGGAAGAAGGTGGGGCAGTAGCTGAGGGAGTAGAACAATACCTATTGATGTACCTGTCATCAATAGGATTTTTTATCTCTTCATCCACTTGGGTAGGCATGTGTATCCTAGCCTTTCTACACAATCCCATTATCAAACCAGGGAAGGTCAATGGACATTTAGGTTTGCCTGGAGGCAGGATACCACTCTCTTCCACAACTCTCATCTCATTAGCTATAATCCTAGCAACGTCAACCTGACGGTTGCTAAGGATATAGTGGAGTAAAGGTGTGACATCAAGTGTGGTAGATGAAGTGTGTGACTTAGGCCTTATGTTATAAAGAATGAGGGTAAGTACTACCTGAGCAGGTGTGGTCATATGGTCCCTGAATGCTCTAAAAGGCTTACCCGAAGCCTTGCTCACATCATAAGTTCTTCCCTCTTGGAAGATTTCCCGTGCTATTAGATCATGATCCCAGTTCCCCGCTCTTTGATGCTCATGATAAGCACACAACCGCTTATAATCAATTAGGTCATCCGGGAAAGTAAGGTCCAGGGGATTACCTAAGTATTCGCTGATTGCATCTCTATGAAACATGATAGTACGGCCTCGGACAAATGTTGTCCAGGTGAAGTCATCCGAGGGATCAGCTGGAATCGCGTTTGCATAAAACTCCCGCACGATATCGTAATTAATCTTCCTGGGAGGAGTGCACAATATTCCCCATTTTCTCTCATTCAGCATGTGTGCAATTCCTCCATATTCTCCTTCCTCCGAAATCTGGAACTGTTTCTCGGACCATATCCTTCTAGTCTTGAGCTCTGCATAACGCTCTTGGTTACGCAAGCTTAGGAATCTGCTGGAATCATGTGGTGGAGGGTTTGATTTAGATCTGGATGATGAACCCTCAACATTACGTGATCTCTTCGATGATGATTTAGGTGCCATTCCTACACAATAAGATTTAACAGACAAAAATAGGTAGGATTCAAGTTAGCATTAGAATATCAGAAAAATAAAACTGCATCTGGGTCTCGTCGCTACAGCGACAGGTTGGTCGCTTGTAGCGAGCGAGCCCAGAATTTTCTGGCTACCTGCGCTACAAGCGCTGTCTAGCGAGGGCCAACCCATTTTCAAAATTCAAATTTTTTCTTGAATCTAATCTACTTGTGGCATGCGAAAATAACCCTAAAGCTAACACAAATGAATAAAAATCACTAAAACTTCCTCATCATCAAAAACCCTAAATTTATTTTGAATTTTTACAAAAGGGTTTTTCAAAATACGATTTGAATGAACAAGAGGATGAAAGGACAGTTTGCTAAGTGATTCTAGTTCATTTTTAGTAGCTTATTCTATAGATATTCATGGGTATTCAAAACTGTAACCCTAAGTTCTAACATTGAAAACCCTAAAACCCTATGTTCTAAAAACGCATGCAGGCACAATTAATCATGTATAAAGCTACAAACAATGACAGAGAATTACGAAAAACTTACCTGAAGTGATAGAATGCAGATTGAACAGGTACAGAGATATCAAATTGCAAGATTTTGCAGAACAATGCAGGAATACAAAGTGAAAAATGCAGAAGGGAAAGAAATGGAAATGGAAGTGTTACTGTGGTTGTGGGATGCGAAAATGGGTAAGTGTAACGGATAATGGTATTAATAAGGTGGTTGGGGGGTAGGGGAAAAGTTATAGTGGCCTGGGAACTTGAGAAAGCCGTTTTCTGCTACGGTCGCTACAAGCGCGCGACCTGTCGCTACAGCGACAGGCTGTAAGCCCATCGCTACAAGCGTAAGGTTGGCGCTACATCTCAAAAGTTCAGAAAGTCATCGCTTGAAGCGTCCTAAACGTCGCTACAGCGACAGAGCTTGAAGTTCGTCGCTATAGCGATGAGATCCATCGTTGTAGCGACCATGACAGAAAACAGAAAAATTAATTTTTCAGTCTTTGCCACTATCCCTTTATGCATGAATGGATGTTAAAAACTAAAATACTAATTAAAAACAACAAACCTACAGAGTTGGGTTGCCTCCCAACAAGCGCTTGGTTAACGTCTTTAGCTCGACGCCTGATTCGTTAGGGTGGCCAAAACGAGACGGAAAGCACATCAGCCTTAGTACTCCTTTGTTGTGGGAGGAATTCCATGAACTTGCAGTATAGCTGATGTGGAGTCCATAACCTCCCTATCCAGAGTAAGCTGAGCAAGGAATAAATACAATCTTGTAGAATTCCAAGTTCCGCCTTGCTCACTTTCATCCCCTCATTTTCACAAGTTTCTTCCTTGTTAAGAAACTGTCCCATCTTCTCAAGATCCATCTCTTCCGTACTATCAACAATGCTGGCCTCGTCAGAATTTGACCTTTCTTGAGGAAGTTCATCCTTGTGTGGTATCTCTAATTCTTCCATTAATGTCCTTATACCACATCCTTCAAACATCGTCCCTTCCTCACTCTCATCAACATCGTCTTCAACAATCTCTCCGAATTCCAAAATGGATTGATTGTTGGTCTGAACATCCATGACTCTTGGTAGAAAATTGAATTGAACTTGCAAAATCTCCAATTGGCATGATAAGGCTCTCAATCTATGGTTGGTATTTTGCATATTGATCATGGATTGTTGCATGAACATCTTCAAAATATTTTCCGTTCTTGCCATTTGTTCATCTTCAGACGGATATTGTTGATGTTGTTGATATGATTCATATTCGTATGGATCATAAAAGTTGAAATAATCATGATGATCAGCCATGATTTGTTCCAATGTTGAGAATCTGAAACAAGTGTAACTAACAAGAAAATTTTCTTTGCTTTGCAAAGAGGGTTAATGCACAAACAGTTGATAATGTACAAAGATATTAACAAGATATATACAAAAGCTCAAAACACTATAAATTATTGCGATGCTCAAAATAACTTAACACTAATCCCCGGCAGCGGCGCCATTTTGTTGTCGCAGTATTTCAAACAACAAAAGTAAGTATTTTCAATTATCGTCTCCTCAGGGATTAGGTGCGTTACTTCGAACCGTTCAACAATCGGTATTGTTTTGAGTTAAGGGTTTGTACGATTGGTTGCATAAAACTAATGATATTAAAAACAGAAATAAAATGACAAGTTATAGGGAATAAAAGCGTTGGAATTAGAGTTCATCAATCTTGCAAAGAATATAATCTATAAATCATGCATATGAATTTAGCGTTTTAGCGAAAATATCACGTATCGCTCGACAACGTCATTGATTTCCCAAATGACATCGTGAGATCGATCGTATCGTTTAATCGACGATTTCCCAATCAATCAAACGATCCGAAAGCATTACGATCCGAAACTTTGTGCAATTATCAAAACCCAAATCCATTTCTAGATTTTCTTATTTTGATAGAAGATTATTCTTAAACATAGATTCAAAAGTATTTGTCAATATCAATTGAATTAAGCATGAGATTGAAAAGCAAGAATAACTTCATAAACACATAAATTGCTAAAATCATATATTCACATAATCATATATTACATCAAAGCTAGAAAGAATACCTCCAATCCCAACAAAGGGAAGTTAGTTGTTCATTTTCATGACAACTATACAAAAGAGTAGAGAAAATATGAAGATCATAACCCAAGTCTTGATTTCCCAAAGCCTTTGGTTGATTCCACAATTCAATCATTTTGCTCCTTGAAGATCATAGCTTCTAGCCCTAAAACTAAGTCCTAAACTATTACTAAACTGAATTAAAAGCAATCCCTAAAATGGAAAAAAATCAATGATCCAGTTCTCTCTGAAAAATGAGCTAAAAATGCTTTTATAAAACTGAAATTTTGCACGCTCGCTACAAGCGATGAGCTGGTCGCTTGTAGCGATGAAGTTTGTTGGCCAATGGGAGAGCTCCACGTCAGCATGGAACCTTAAACCGCCATTGGTCGCTTGAAGCGACCGGTCCATCGCTTGTAGCGATGGACTCTCCAATTTCCCTGCCTAAGCTCGCTAGTAGCGTGGCATCTGGCGCTTGAAGCCATGAAGTCTCCAAATTCCCTGCCTATCCTCGCTTGTAGCGAGGAAGCGTGCGCTTCTAGCGATGGCTTTGATCAAAACTTCTTTTTCTTTGCTCAGCATGTTCAAGCATGAATTTCCTGCAATAATAACATGGGATAAGACATAGGATCACAAGTATAGCATTTTAACCATAAATGATAAGCTTATCCTATGATAACTTGTAAAATAAGTAACATAAGTGCCTAAATTAAATGAGCATTTTAACCACTTTCTGGCACTTAACAGTATGCCCAAAATCAACAGCGTGCTGGAATCTTCTCGGCCTTGACAATCTGATCCGCGATCTGCTAGGGACGACAAATGATTTCATAGATTTGTTGTTTGAATTTCTCCGCAGGCTATCACTTCAACAACAACAATCAGCCGCTATGCTTCTTTGGAGCATTTGGAAGAGCCGCAATTCTAAACTATGGGATGCCTTGGACACACCATCGGCCTTCATTGTCTCTCGCGCAAGAGACACCCTCCAAGAGTGGAGTTGCATGCAGAAAGCCAAACAACAAGCCCATACTCTGCCATGCTTACCTTCCTGGACCAAGCCGCCGGCAGGTATGATAAAGTGCAACGTCGATGCTGCAACTTTTCACAATAACTCCACTGTGGGTTATGGAATATGCTTTCGAGATCATTTGGGACAGCTGCAGATTGGTAAATCAGATTTCTTGCATTCTTCGGCCACCGTTTTAGAAGCAGAAG
This sequence comes from Medicago ruthenica, assembly GCA_018208015.1. Taxonomy (NCBI): domain Eukaryota; kingdom Viridiplantae; phylum Streptophyta; class Magnoliopsida; order Fabales; family Fabaceae; genus Medicago; species Medicago ruthenica. The sequence continues at coordinate 24,188,288 of CM031371.1, read as the reverse complement.
CCATTGCTTTACTAGAATCTCTGAAAATGGCTACAACAAATGGAATGCATGCGGTTCTATTTGAAACGGATAGTAAGAGTCTGGTTGAGATCATCAAATCACATGCAACACCTCCTAATGAGCTTGGTGATCTTATTGTTCAATGTAGAGTTTTCTTGAATAGCAATCCCGACTTTGTAGCGTCGTTTATTCGGAGGCAGACTAATAAGGTTGCTCATAGTATTGCTAGAGCTTCCTTATCATATCCTAGCCCCCATATTTTCTATCATGTAACAACTACTTTGTACTCTATGATTTTGGATGAAATGAATTAACCTTACTCTTGCTAAAAAAAAAAAAGAAATTACCGATTGTTTTAACAAAAAAAAATGATTACTAGCACAAATAAATTATAGACTATATTGCTAACATGCACTTGTGATGTGTATGTGGTGCGCTGTGCACAACTAATATTTTGTGTTTTTTAAACGCTAACAACCGCTTCTAGCACATTTGTTTAGAAGTTTAAAATATAAATTTTATCTTAAAAATTGTGCATTCAAGACATTGAAACAAAAAAAAATTATTTTTTTTACATAAAATTTATCAATTATTTTTATTTTTGAATTTCTAACAAATACTTTTAAGACACTTTTTAACATAACCTTTTTTATCTACGTACACTTATGGTGAACCTTAACACATTTCTTTTTCATCTTCAAATATAGCTATGTTTTTTCCTTAAATAATAAAATAAAAAATTCCTGTAATATAGAGTGGAGAGAGGTTGTGAACTCCAATTCAGAGAAAGGAAAATAAAAATGATGAAAAATAATGTGTTGAATGTTCATCATATATATAACACACCTTCTATAAAATAAGTGGGTGTATGCATGTTAGCAACTCCTATATGCATTTGCTAGAATACACCCACTTATTTTTTAGAAGGAGTATTTTAGCAAGTGATAACTAAAAAGTGGCTAAATACACCTAAAGATGCATGTTGCTAAAATACTCCCACATAAAAACTAGTGGGTGTATATTAGCAAATCTATATATATATATATATAGTAACAAATATTTGTGCACCATGAACTACGTGCCTCACTTGTGCATGTTACTATTTTTTTTTTAAGAAAAAGCAATAGCCTTGATATAAAATCATCTCTTAATGTCATTTTATTATGTTTTTTTTGACATAATTTTATTATGTTTGTTTAAAATACTCCGATACAACAATTCTAGAGTTTGGTAGGATATGATATAAAACATTCGATCATCAAATTAATATTACATTGTTTCTAGTCCTATTTATAAACGATATTTAGGCCAACAAAGTTGATGTAAAATTTGATGTATTTGATCAAAATTTTATTGATTTTTTTGACAAAAAAAAAATCAATGAAATTTTGATTTGATTAAAAAACATCAAATTTCATTAACCAAATACATCGAATTTTAATGATGGAAATGAACACTTTCTATGCAAAAATTACTTATTTTAATTCTTTAAATAATGTGTCAATTGTACTTGTTAATATTTTTCTTTTAATTGAATTCAAAATAAATTTAAATTTTGAATAAATTTTGACTTGGTACCTATACCAATAAAATTTTAAGATACCAAATAATTTCCATTTAAAATATAGTCACAAATATCTGCCGTGGATATTTTTTTAGATATTTTTTTTTAGGAGAAGATATTTCTTCTCCTGCTCTCAAGTCAAGTGTGAAAGTTTTTTTTTTTTTATGGAGAAGTGTGACAGTTTTCTATTATATTAAATTTTAAAATAAGAAATATCATCTTTAAGGGAAAAAGAAGATTGTTCTAAAAACTGTTACAAATATCATTACTCTAACATTAAACTGGTCCATTCAAAAAAATAAAATAACATTTTAATGGAAGGAAACTATTGAAAAATATTTTGGCTGACTTAGCACCGCTGTAATCTTAAAACAACGACAAAGGACCCACGGGTTTAAACCACAATATGTACTGCTACTAATACTATCCTTGTGTCCCAGCTTCTATATAATCCATTCCCCAGTGGTTTCATTCTTCATTATCTACAATTCAAAACACACAATTTTCTCAAGTTTGCAAGTAATAATTAATTAGTAATTAATACATACAAAATGGAAAAGAGAGAGCGGAAGATTATGGTAGCTGTTGATGAGAGTGAGGAGAGCATGTATGCACTTTCCTGGTCCATCAGTAACCTTATTGCTGACACTAACAACAATAACAAGCTTGTGCTTCTCTATGTCAAGCCACCTTCTGCTGTCTACTCATTGGATTCTGCAGGTTAATTTCTTCGCACTCACTCCTTATAACATTAAACACATAATTGGTTTTAGTCAGGTCGGTCCAATAATCTTTAAAAATAAATGAGGCATAAAGTAAGTTTTGATATATGAGTCTTTTTGTCTCCATACGAGTCCTTTTTGCTAATAAAATTTAATAAAACTATTTTTTTTTGTTGGTAGACCTAAAACGAGAGGGCTTTAGTGGCCTTACATTTGGATGAACAACTTATAGAAAAACGAGAGGGCTTTGTTGGATGAACAACTTAATTAAAAGCTTATTGAATAAACTTTTAATATATAAGGGTTCATGTATAAGTAATTTTCATAACAAAAAATAAAATAAAGATTAAATGTTTTCATATAAATTATAAGTTGCTTTTATAAGTTATCCTGAAGTGCTTACAAAAATAAGTTAAAGACAACTTATAGGCATGTTATAAATGGTTTCATCAGTTCTCCTAAACAACCTAACATCTACTTATTTCACTAGATAAACTCAAATAAGCCAATATGTTGACTTGGTATTATTATTTAGGATATTATTATGTACTTACTCTTACTCTTGGCTTTTAAGTAACTTGTTTATATTGAATACCAATTTGGTAATAAATTTTACAGGGTATATTTTTTCCAATGATACAATTGATGCTTTGGAAAACTATAGTTCACAGTTAGCTAAATCAGTAATGAAAAGAGCTGAAGCTATTTACAGAAACTTTGACGATACAGATGTAGGTCAACTCATCCAGCTCTATTTTTTTCCCACTTTTTTTGTTTAAAATTCTTCAATTTTTAGTTGTTGACTCTGAATTTGGGATTTTATTTACAGATAAATATTGAGAAAGTAGTTGGTACTGGAGATGCCAAGAATGTTATATGCAACGCAGCAAAGAAACTAGGGGCTGACACCTTAGTCATGGGAAGTCATGGCTATGGATTCATCAAGAGGTAATTAACATTAACATAGTCTTTAGTTATTTTTTAGAATATATAAAATGATGGCATAACTAACTTTTATGGTGCCAATTTGTAGGGCACTACTTGGAAGTGTAAGTGATTACTGTGTCAAGAATGCCAAATGCCCTGTTGTAATTGTGAAGCAACCATAGTTCATAAGAGAATTTGGTTTCCTATTTAAGGCACCTTAAAATAGTACTGGTACAAAAGTCTTGCTATGTAATGTTACAATTTGTGTATGCATGTATTTTTGCACTTTATTGTTTGTATAATATAAAAGTTCCATTGTTATTTTTCCCAAGGTGCCTTGTTGAAATTTCATAAATGGTAAGGAACTATTTTTTACGAACAATAAAAAAAAAACTAAACAAAAATTGAATAGGCATCATGTAGCAGTGTTTCTTCGATTGCTCTTCTGAATTCAGAGGTACAATTAGTGTTTTTATAAAAGCTTGCATTGAGTTTCTATGAGTATTGGTCTAGATAACATAAGTTTAATTAGTGTTTTTCTTATGTTGTGGTTTGATTTGGTTTGGTTCAGTTGGTAAAATAAAAACTGCAAACCGAACCAAACCACGCGGTTGAGTAAAAAATTATCCGAATACATCCAAACCAAATGCGGTTTTTACAATTTCGGTTTGGGTTGGTTCGGTTTGAACACCCCTAAATTCAGAAATAGTAAAGGTATGAATGCCAGGAAACACTTTTACCAGAGACATCGTGAAGAGGTGAACATTACAAGATTATTGTTGCTTGTAATTACAAAATATAGCATCTGAACAAAAGAACAATGTAACCGGATTACAATGCTATTTATTTGCTTCATAAATCTTATCTAATAATAATAATAATAAAAATCGATCCAAGATATTTCTGATGTACACCCTCTTCACTTATACTCCCTCCGTTCCTTTTTAATTGTCACTTTTGAAGAAAAAATTTGTTCCTTTTTAACTGTCACTTTCAAAGTTCAATGTAACTTTAAATAATGTTTTACCAATTTTATCCTTAGTTATTTATTACGGAGAGAGAAATATATGAGATTATATATTAAATGAATAAGGTTATTATAGTAAAAGTATAAATTATTGTATCAAAAGTAGTGACATTTATTAATTGTCTTGGTTTGTGTAAAATGTCAAAAAGTGACAATTAAAAAGGAACGGAGGTAGTAACTGTTGCTTTCAAATGTTGAGTCTCCAAATAGGGGTAAAGACCAAGTGCAATGTTTGAACTTTGAAGTCACTAAATGATACCGGAAAATCAATGCATCCAAAATGTCCTCACAATCATATCATTTCTTATCTAAAAAAACAAATAGAGATAATGCGTAAATAATTAGGTTCATCCAAAATCAGCTATCTCAAGTACTCAAAGAACCTTTAGCACGTAATCTAGTTTTTTTAGTGACGCATACCATATCTCATTTAATGAAGAGTGGATTCCTTCTAGATATCCATCTTCAAGACGCATACCATATATCTCATATCCAAGAGGTATCTTTCATTTTTTAAACAAGTTTTGGATGATTGACTTGGACATAATCTAGATTATGAGTTGGTAATAAATTTAAAATCTATGGGAATGGAAACCCTAACTTTTCTCTCCTTTTTTAGTTTCATAACAAATTCAAAATTTATTTTGCTATCAGCTATCTAGTGAATTACGTTCGAGATATCCAAAATTGGACACGAGGAAACGTGTTAACAGTCTTACATGTATGACTTAAAAATGTATTTATATAAGTGAAAAATTAATCCACTTCTCCCAAAATAAACTTCAAATACATTTCAACATCAATTAAAATAAGAGATTTAGTCAAGGTAGAAGCAACAACAAAAATCATAAAATGGGTCTAGAACAAACACCATGAAGAGAGAAACAATATCATCCAGAATTTACTTTTTTTTTTGTTGAAGAAGTTAAATTAGTCCACCCCAAATAGACATCGGGAAGAATCGAACATGAGACCTTAAGGAGGAGCAAACTCCAAGGTCCCAAACTAATACCACCATGCTAACCCAAGTGGGTTAACCATAATATTTACTTGATCTTCTTCTCTGGCCTCAACTGATTGTTGTATCCACACTTCTTCTTGCAATAGTTCATAGCCCTTGCATGAAGACCAGCATGATATTTGCGGCAAATGGTCTTGTCTTGGTTGTATTTTCGCGCCAAAGCCATCAAAGAAGGTTCACTAATACGACCATGGAGTCCGAGAACAAGATGAAGAGTGGATTCCTTCTGGATATTTGTAATCCTCTAAGGTGCATCCATCTTCAAGATGCTTACCAGCAAAAATCAAACGTTGTTGATCACGTGGAATGTCATCATTGTCTTGAATCTTTTTCTTGACATTGTAGTTTGTGTCGCTTCTCTCTACCTCGAGGGTTATGGTCTTCTTGATTAGGGTTTTCACAAAGATCCGCATGTTCATGACTTCTTCACCTTTCTCCAAAATATAGTTTTGAAAAAAGGCTTTACAATAGTATAAATATTGGAATTTTTTATTTTTTTTGAAGGAGCTAAAGATGGAATATATCAACACCGAAACGACGATCTATCTAGCACAAGACATACTAGAATAGACGCGCGAAGTTACAACAAGTCCACAACCAAAATTAAAAAACAAGGAAAGAATAAGAAAATATCTACATGGTCAAACATGTGCACGACAAAGAATCAAGCAACCAGATATGATAGTTAAAAGCAGAAATGGCATTTCTTGCTTTCAACCACACAAAGGAAAGTAACGTAATTTTGTCTAACAATATGTGCATATGATCAACCTTAGCGTTAAAGATCCTATCATTTCTTTATTTCCAAATTACCCAAACAGCTGCAAACCATATAAGCTGCAATAAAGACCGAAAAACCTTTGATGAGCCACAAAACTGAGTAAATTGGACCAAGTGATTTGTTACACCTGAAGGATCAACAGAAGTAACCCCAATCCAATTTCGAATGAGAGGCCAGATAAACTGAACTGATGACAATGTAAAAACAGATGTGTCTTCGTTTCTTCCATATCACAACCCCCTACACAATTATTGTCAATAGGCTGAAGAATACCATGTCTGGTAATGGACAAGCAACTTACAAATATTTAGTAAACACGTTAATAAATATAAATTAGATCTGCAGGATCTGTATTGAGTTTGACACATTCAACGGTGTATATGTGACTGTGTCAACTATGGCTTAATTTTTTTTTTAGGGACTATGGTGATAAATATTTGGCAAGTGTACCAAAACTATCGAAGTAATAATAAAATTCGTATCCACGAGAACCGTTGTTAATTTCTACTCAGAAACTTCGTTAATGTAAATGATATATTAAATTGGGGGATTTGCCCTAGGCAGTTGGGTTGGTTGCATAAAATTAAGAAAAAAACGCAATTAAAGTTGGTTTTGAAAATTAGGGTTACGAGTGATCAAGCCTTCAAATCCTCTATTGCTCACTATAAAATAACTTGCCTCTTTTCTCTCTCAATGTTCACCTAGTTTTACGACGGATTAACCTAATAGTTTTGATCAATCTCTTAAGTCAAAACCTTTTCCTAAGTTATAATCTCTTAATCTTTTAAGTCGATTCCTAACATCGGAAGTGTTACTAGTTCGTTAATCCACAAGTCATAACTCTCAATTGTCTATCTCTAGCTTAACATGTTAAGTTAAACAACATTACTAGGTCAGAATTAACAGTTATGGTTGGTAGTCAATTAATTTCTAAGATCAATTCATACAATCATCACGAAGCCAGGGCTAGTAGTCATTCATAATCATATAAAAAGCATTAAGCATAAATAACACTGAATAATACTAGGATTCCATTGATGTCAAAGAGAGTTCATAACAAATCACATGATTACAACTTACAATAGATTCATCGCATGGCTTAATAAAAAAGGGCTTAGTTACTCATAACTAAGACAATCAATAACAAAGGAATAATGAAACATACATAAATCGGAACCACATATGAGTTGGTGTGAGATCCACGACGTGTTTCTAGGTCTCTGGCGGCCTCCTATGCTCTGAAGTCTCCTAAAAATCCAACCATTGTTCTGAATTCGCCCTTGGCTTTTATAGAGAAGTTTTTGTTATTGTTCCAACGTGCCACGATATTGTTCCATCGTGCCACGATTACTGTTCTAACGTGCCACAATTTTTCCAGAATTGAAACAACCAAATTTTGACGCTCCTTCAGACGTGCCACGATACAGGTCCATCGTGGCACGATTTTTCCAGTAGCTGAAGCTTCCAAAATCTTCTCCAAATTGTGCAAAACTTGCTCATTTCATAGCCACATGACCTCTAGACATTCCTGATAGCTTTTATCTAATTCTAGCATGTAAATCATGAAAAAGACTCTCTAACTTGTACATCAGGACATCAAAACAACTAAAAAACAATAGCATGACCTACAGTCATCATATTGCTTAATATTTATTTACTTATAAAAATATATATGATTTTGTACTTGATTTCCATAATCCTTTTAGTAAAGACAAAGCTAGTTCATTTCATTAATAATCAACAGATACAAATAAGAGGGTACTTCATAAAAAATAAGTGGGTTAGGATGAGATAAGAAGACTCTAGCTATATTGTAAACCTTATTTGCTTGCCCTCTGACATAACTCACAACAAAATTAATGTGAGATAATAATATATCCTTACATCTAGCAATGATATCATTTAAAAATAAAAGGATATTTTGGATCTATAAAAAGAATCATGACATCTATAATGTTATTTTTTTACTGACGTCTATAATGTTGTGAGCTGCATTAACTCATTTAGTTATTTAAAATGTCTGAAACATAGTTTTTTTTAACAGACTAAAATGAATTATATTACCAAACTAAAAGGTCTTCAACACTAGTTGTGTCTAATTAAGAAGACATAAGTTACAAAGATACAACGTTATCCAATACAAGAATGAACGAACCAAAGAAAAAGAAAAAACTAAGTAACAACCATTAGGCAAGAAAGAGGATTAAGCCTCCAATAATTGTAGTCAAAATCAAACATAGCATATTTTGATTTAAACCACCAGAAAGCATGTAGCTTAACCTTTTTGCCTAAAGATTGAATATCTTCCTCCTTTTGCTAAAATATGGGCCTACTTCTTTCTTTCCAAATTACCTACACTCCAAAGAGCCATATTATGTTAAATGCCTTTCGAGTTTCATTTTTTTGAAAATCCACTTAAACCTGCAAATTGAAGAAGATGATCGGATAGATTCCCTTGAAAATAGTTTTTTTTTTTGAAAGACCTTGAACATAGTTACGTAATATGATTTGACAAAATTTATTTATTTATTTTTGGTCAAAGGCAAGGAAGACTTTGGACTCAAAGATTGTTTACGGTTATATTTACAATTTGACAAAATTTATTTTTCATCATCTATCTACTTGGACAAAAGTTGTTGATGTGGCAGTACTACAACAATATTCATCAATAAATTAAATTTGAATTTAAAATAATTTAAATAAAAAATAACTAATTTTAAAATATCTAAATGAATAGTTATATTAAATTTTAGGTTTAATTGGTCTTTTGGTCCCCTAATTAATTTCTAGTCTTCATTTTGATCCCATAACTCGTAAAATCAACGTTTTAGTCCCTCAAGTTTACCTCCGTTACCCAAATTGATCATCTTCGTTAGTTTTTTAATGTCTAAAATTTTTGATATGATTTTAATCATTTAATTGCATGTCCATTGTATTTAATAGTGAACCATCAGCACCTAAATTTTTCACTTTTCATCATCTTCTCTCTTCTTCTTCCTCAGATCTTCATCAGCCTTTTCCATATTTTTTTTTTCCAAAAACCTAAATCTCTTCTCTATAATTGAAACTTAAATTCACAAAATCCAAAACCTCAGATTCACAAAATCTCAAAAAATCAGCAATCACAAAATCTCAAAAACGAAATCTAGGTTCGGATTTGTGGTTGAGGGTGGAGTGGATTTGGGGAGATCGGAGGGTGGAGAAGGAGTAGGGTTATGGTTGGGATTGGGATCAGTGGAGAGAAATTGAGAAGGAAGTGATCAGAGAGAAGCTGGATTGATGGATGCTTCTTCAAATTCACCGTCATCGTCTTCGGATTTGCCATTGAAATTGGAGAAGATGCATAGTGGAGAAGATGCATAGTGAAGCAAGGAAGAAGAAGAAGAGTAGTTTTCGAAATGAGGTTGTGAGTGTTTGTTGTGTTAGCTCTTGTTTCTGAATTCTGTCAAGGGTTGTTGGCAACTATGAATTTTTTTCTTCTTTTAGATGATTATGATTTTTTTTCTGGATATGATTGATGAAGATGTATGAAGAAAATGGTGAAGATGATGAAGAAGAGGAAGGAAGAAGATGAAGAAAGGGAAAAACAATTAGTTGTTGATGGTTCAACGGTTCCTGTTTTGAAAAAATAGATCAAATGGTTAGAATTAAAAAAAATTAATAAGATATATGGTGGACCACTCTTAAGGTTGGTCCATTATAGACATTTGAGGTTAAAGTTAACGATCAGGGGTTTATTTGAATAGAGGAGACAAACATAAGGGACCAAAACGTTGATTTTACAAGTTATGACACCAAAATGAAAACTGGAAATTAATTAGGGGACAAAAAAACCAATTAAGCCTAAATTTTAGAATAAATTTTAAAATAGGTAATTTAGAATTATATGATTTCTACTTCTAAAGTTAATAATTTTTTAATACTTTTTTAAATATAAAATTTTGAAATTATAATATATATATATATATATATATATATATATATATATATATATATATATATACTCCCTCCGTCCCAAAATATAAGCAAAAATGAGTCAACATAAGTTGATGTATTTGATACAAATTTTGAACCAAATACATTTTTTGTTGACCAATTTTTGCTTATATTTTGGGACGGAGTAGTGTATATATATATATATATATATATATATATATATATGTATGTATATATGTATATATGTATATTCAGATTTTAGAAATTTCCATAAATAGATATTTTAAGATTTTGGGAAATTTTAGTTGAAATTATATAATAGAAAATTTTAAATTTGTAATATCTTTTTTTCTTAGGGAAAATTAGTTAATATCTATATTGAATTACTTTTTTAAAAGATAATGTACTCTCCATGAATAGATTTTTATTATGTTTTTTCAAACTCCCATAAATATAAATTTGTAGATTTTTCAATTCTAGAATAAGCTTAAAAATAGATATTTAAAAATTATATATTATCTTATTTTTTAATTTCTTAATTTGAGAATATTTTTTTTCAAAGATATTATACTTTGCTTAAATAGATCATTTTGATTTTTTTTTTTCAAATTTTATGATATACTTTTTCGGTTGATATCATATTCTTCGTACATTTTGTAAAAAAAAAATCATACTCTTCGTACATATATATTGTTTGAAATTTTCATAAATATTTTTTATTTTTTGAAATTTTAGAATTTCAGAAAATGTTTAAAAAATATATAATATCTATTTCTCAATTATGGAAATTTTGGAATAAATTTTTAGATTTTTTTAGTCAAGAAAAATTTAGATTTTTTTAATTTCTGAATAAATTTTAAAATAAATATTTTCAAATTATATAATATATATATATATATATATATATATATATATATATACAAAACATATCAAATGCAATGATTTCAAATTTACAACCTCAATGAAGAAGTAAAACAAGGCCAAATCTTCGAACATTGGCAACACCCATACATAAAAGAGGGTAAGTGTCCCGGTGGTGAAGATCAAACGTAAAATCATGCATTTTAGCTTTGATTCATGACCATGATAAAAAAAACAAATACAATTATACCAATTTTCAAACATTGTCAACACGCAAACATAAGAGATGGGTGAGTATTCCGATGGTGAAAGTCAAACGCAAAGTCATGCACTTTAGCTTTGATCAATGACCATGATAAAAAATTTACCATGTCAAAAATAAGACCTAAGTTGTTCTCTTGTTGAAGAAAAATAATGTTATTTTTGAATTTTCAAATAGACCAAATACATGTCAACCATATAGCACGATACCTTTTTCACTTGTTTACCGTGAGGCGCCAACCCAAAAAATTTAATGGCATAAATCAAACTATTATGGTGCATTAAAAAATAAAACTCACCACATTACATTCACCCAAACTTTACCAAACATCATACAATCAAAAAAAAATATGTTGTGTGTTTTCGTCAAGCCTGCAACCCGACATACAGGACCACCCCTTAGGGGGTGCAAACAACTCTATTGAGCTTTGGGGCCCTATATATATATATATAATATATATATATATATATATATATATATATATATATATATATATATATATATATATATATATATATATATATAGGCTCTGATACCAGAAATGTCACTTGAAGTGCAGCGGATCTTTGATAAGAGACGTAAAAATAATAAAAAAGGTTACTGATAAATTATTGAAGAAGATAGGAGGATTACAAAAGATGGAAAAGAAAAGTGTGCCCTTAATGGAGCAACTAAGGTCCCTTATATAGGGGAAAGACTTACTATTTAAGCCGGTAAAAAGAAAATAAAAACTGACAGTAGCAGGTTAAACTGAATTATTGAAGCCGGGTGCTCAATGGGCCCCATCGACGCACTGAATAAAGGCTAACCTAACTTTTACAAAAGAAAAGAAAAAGTTGATAGCGACAAAAGAGAGTGCCAGACAAATGACACTATGTAGAATTATTGCTATGCAGAATTATTGCATTGGAATAGTTACTTAACATTATTGTTGGTAACTATTTCTGGATACCTTTGCCTTTATCCTGATTAGGTACAAGTGATACAATCAAAGCATCCCAAAAATCTTCTGGCTTGGGATCTTCTTCAGACTGAGATTCTCCAGCAAGGATGTCCATAGTTCCTTGAGAGGAAGTTGACATGGTGTCCTCTTTCTTTGAAGGAAAAGTATTTAAGAATTGTTCCTTCATGTAGTCCAAGGTTCTTTCCATAATTTTCTCCTCGGATTCATTTGGATATTTCCTTTGGAAGTAATCTCTCATGTGAGCCAAAGGAGTGGTTTGAGACTTTTGCTCTTTAAGGCCTTTAGTCTTGTCTTCAGAAATACTTTCTTCAATTTTAAGATATATAATCTTTATGTCATCAGGAGACATTTTTATCCACCATTTGCTAAAGAAATTTCTTTGAAGAACTGGGATATTATATTTATCTCTACATACAGAGATAGTCCAACTCCAAATCGAAGGAATTTGAAATTTTGCAAAGAAATGAAATGGACATTGTCCGGTAATTAAATTCTTTGAAATCACCCTTTTAATTAAAGGACTATTATCACTGTAATATCCCGCGTAGGCGCAACTTTTATCAGTAACAGAGGAATTATGAGTGAGTAGGGACAAAATTTTAATTATGAGAGGAAGGGGTATTAATAAGGATAAGATTGAATATTTCATCTTTTTCCTCATTACCTTCTCTCACTAAAAGATCAGATTTTCTCTCCCTCTCCCTCTAGAACTCAGTTTGCATCAGCAACAGCTTTGATCCACCAGTTTTCCTTCCCTGATTTCTTGAACTGAAAGCAAGCAAGTTTTGGGAAAGTTTGAAGTAAGTGGAAGCTTAAGGAAAAAGTAAGACCAAGCTAGGATTTTGGTAAAGGAAGCTTGTCAAGGACCAACATAATTCTAAGTGAGTTCCTTAGAGTAGCAATATCCTTTGTGGGTTATATTGTGTGAGGATTTCAACTCAATTCTTAGGAATTTAGAGAAAATGATAGTTTTCCCCTTTTTGATACTTATGCTTGATTCCTGTTTAATCCTTGATTACAGTATGTTTTATAGTTCAAAATGAGTCCCTGACATGTTTTCAAAGATCACTGGGCAGTTGGGTACCAAGGTTTTTAAGATTGAAACACGTTTTTCAGAAAAATTCTAAGTCCTGCTACAGTCGCAAAGCGGCCAGAAGTTTGCTCTGCGAAGTAGCAGAGTTTTGTTATTGCCTACCTTCGCCTAGCCATCGCCTAGACTTTGCTCTGCGAAGCTTCAGAAGCTGACTTCAGAAGCAGGCTTCAGACTCTGACTTCAGAAGCTGACTTCAGACTCTGAAGGTTCAGACGCAGGTGATCGCAGAGCGAAGCTCAGGGTCGCAAAGCGAAGTTGTCCAGAATGACATTTTATTTACAAACAAATGTACCATGCCAATGATCTTTGATATGCTTTCGGGTAGAGATACTCATGAACCTTCAAAGATTAATCTAGGATAAAGATAGGTATCATACAGAGAGATGGGTATTTTATCCACAGGACTTCAGGTTAGTTAAAGGTTAGTTTCAGGATACCCTTAACCAAGCAGGTACAATTATATGTACATCAGGACGTGCCTCAATTGTTCACGTCAGAGTGACACTGAGGGTACACGTATCAGTTCAGGATAGGATATACCCTAGATAGCGGTACAAGGTTATTATCAGGTTTATACAGATTGTATATATATATATATATATATATATATATATATGTTGATAAGTCATGGCATATGTACGCTTCAGATTTATTCTGGATAGGTCAGCCCGTTAGGGAACCTACATGACGACTCACATATATATGTTCAGGAAGATATCAGGATAAAGTATATTTTATATACCAGGAATAATATTAATTAACAGGATAAACTTTGTGTCTTCTGGGTTCTCGCAGTTAGAGAGCGCAGGGGGTTCCAGTCATTGCTGGAATGGGAGGAACTTTCCGCGAGGATAACCACACATAAGTTTTAGTGTGTCTTCTGGGTTCTCGCAATTAGAGAGCGCAGGGGGTTCCAGTACATATGGAATGGGAGGAACTTTCTGTGAGGATAACCACACACACAGGCAAGAGGAGTCTGGTGATTAGCCTACTATAGGAATTTTCACCGGTTATCAGGGGAATGTGCTCCGGGGTTACTCCACTCGGGGGCATTCCGTAAAATGAACTCAGATAATAATGTTTGTTACACGCTAACATCTAACATAATATTATCAGTTTATACTTTATTATGTTATCAGGCAGTAAATACCTATCAGGCAGGTATCAGGTGGTGATCTTAAGTGTCCCCTCGATCACCAAGTTCTCAGGTTATAGTCTAGTTTTCATGACTATACAGTTATCAGGTTCAGGCAGGTATAAACCCTTTATGGGTAAGGTTAAGACTTGGCGATCATAGGATTCCCCAAGATTGCCAATGGTAGGCATGGCGACCCTAGGTTCCCAGAGGTTGCCAATAGTAGGTTGGGTGGAGCTCACTGAGACATTATGTCTCATCCCATTCCTTCTGATGCAGGTTCGCAGGTAGCACGCAACAAGGGTAAGGAGAAAGCTTTGGACTGATCGTGCTGGTTTTATAGTTGTTTCAGTTAACCTGTATTCAGATGTTGTACTTTTGATGTATATTTATCAGAGATGATATGCTTTAACAGTTGGATGTATTGATACTTATGTGATGTATTATTATGGGATAACTTTCTGTATTGTAAATTAATGCATCCAGTACGAAATTTTAATACTCGTATAAGATCCTAGGCAATCTTTATATGGGTGTTACAATCACACCATTCATTATATTGGTCAGAGATAATATCAGGAAGAATTTCAAAGGAAGGGTCAAATTTTAGCCACCAATGATAAAACCAATTAGGAATAGTTTTATTAACTATTTCAGGATTAATAGAGAAGAACCAAGAATGTTTGTTCTTCGGATTTTGGTAATAAAATGCTTGAGAAAAAGCTTGGATATAATTCCAGTAGTTGAAGTAAATATATTTACCTTCAGCAATTTTTATGGCCTTTTCTCCATTTGGATTTAGACCCCATTCTCGTGGTAACAAAATTTTGTTAACATGACATTTGGAAAAGTTTATAAAACTTTGTGGGTTATTATTTTGATAATGATGAGTAATTGTTACTGATTCAGTAACTGTCAAGAGAATTTCTAGATTTGGCCTGTACTTACCATAAAGACCGGGGTAACCTCTGTCTTCAAGGTACCTTGTTTTAAGAGACCAACCATCATTGTTGGTTAGACTAAGATCTTCATCATCGATATACATGATGTCTTCAGTAACTGGGTTTTCGAAATATTCGGAAACCTTGTCATGAGGCGGATCATTAACCGTTGTGCGCTCTCTAAAAAAAACGAACGCTCGAGCGTAATAAGACACTCGGAAAGACTGCGGAGTCGCCACCAAAGTTTTTTATTTTTAAAAGGGAAACGTTGATAAAACCCTTAACGATGAGGAAAGGATGGTCATCACAACCATTATCGGGTTCGGGAGTCGATTATGCAAGGGGAAGGTATTAGCACCCCTCACATCCGTTGTACTCAACGGGAACCTCCTAGTTAGTTAAGGCTAAAAGTGTTTTTAAAGTTTTGCTTGCTATGTTTTAATATATAAAGGGAAGAAAGAAAAGGGGGAAAAAAGATATTTTTATTATTGTGCTTGACAAGAACGGGGTCTTGCTCCTACGTATCTCCTGGTGCGATGGAGAATTCAAAGCTACGTAGTTCTTTGATAGAAAAAGCTTCTTTGTTGGTTGATTTTAAAGAACGATGTTTTTGATCGTATTCTTGCGGTTAAACGTAGCTTGTATGCTCGCGCGTGGGAGGCTTAAGCGTTTGTTTGTATCGCGTTAGAATAGATAAAAACATGTCCGTTTGTGAAAAAGGTTTGAATTGACCACGGGGGGCCAAAGTTAGTTTGAATTGACCACGGGGGGCCAAGAAAGGTTTGAATTGGTCACGGGGGACCAAGAAAAGGTTCAATTGGTCACGGGGGACCAAGAAAAGGTTCAATTGGTCACGGGGGACCAAGAATAGGTTCAATTGGTCACGGGGGGGACCAAGAATAGGTTCAATTGGTCACGGGGGACCAAGAATAGGTTCAATTGGTCACGGGGGACCAAGAATAGGTTCAATTGGTACCAAGAATAGGTTGTCTTCAAGGTACCTTGTTTTAAGAGACCAACCATCATTGTTGGTTAGACTAAGATCTTCATCATCGATATACATGATGTCTTCAGTAACTGGGTTTTCGAAATATTCGGAAACCTTGTCATGAGGCGGATCATTAACCGTTGTGCGCTCTCTAAAAAAAACGAACGCTCGAGCGTAATAAGACACTCGGAAAGACTGCGGAGTCGCCACCAAAGTTTTTTATTTTTAAAAGGGAAACGTTGATAAAACCCTTAACGATGAGGAAAGGATGGTCATCACAACCATTATCGGGTTCGGGAGTCGATTATGCAAGGGGAAGGTATTAGCACCCCTCACATCCGTTGTACTCAACGGGAACCTCCTAGTTAGTTAAGGCTAAAAGTGTTTTTAAAGTTTTGCTTGCTATGTTTTAATATATAAAGGGAAGAAAGAAAAGGGGGAAAAAAGATATTTTTATTATTGTGCTTGACAAGAACGGGGTCTTGCTCCTACGTATCTCCTGGTGCGATGGAGAATTCAAAGCTACGTAGTTCTTTGATAGAAAAAGCTTCTTTGTTGGTTGATTTTAAAGAACGATGTTTTTGATCGTATTCTTGCGGTTAAACGTAGCTTGTATGCTCGCGCGTGGGAGGCTTAAGCGTTTGTTTGTATCGCGTTAGAATAGATAAAAACATGTCCGTTTGTGAAAAAGGTTTGAATTGACCACGGGGGGCCAAAGTTAGTTTGAATTGACCACGGGGGGCCAAGAAAGGTTTGAATTGGTCACGGGGGACCAAGAAAAGGTTCAATTGGTCACGGGGGACCAAGAATAGGTTCAATTGGTCACGGGGGACCAAGAATTGGTTCAATTGGTCACGGGGGACCAAGAATAGGTTCAATTGGTCACGGGGGGGGACCAAGAATAGGTTCAATTGGTCACGGGGGACCAAGAATAGGTTCCATTGGTCACGGGGGACCAAGAATAGGTTCAATTGGTCACGGGGGACCAAGAAAAGGTTCAATTGGTCACGGGGGACCAAGAATTGGTTCAATTGGTCACGGGGGACCAAGAATATGTTCAATTGGTCACGGGGACCAAGAAAAGGTTCAATTGGTCACGGGGGACCAAGAATAGGTTCAATTGGTCACGGGGGACCAAGAAAAGATTCCATTGGTCACGGGGGACCAAGAAAAGGTTTGGTGTGTTGGATTTGTTTTATGTTTTGTATTTTGAAAATAGAATGACGATTGTCCGAATAACGAGACATACGTCAAGTATTCGTGCAATCGGGGAATGGAGAAACATACGTCAAACTATTCCTTTTTCATTCAAGTTTAATGTTGAAACTTAATGTATTTTTTTTGGTGAAGTTTAAAAAAGAATGACGATTGTCCAAACAACGAGACATACGTCAAGTGTTTGTTCAATCGGGGAATGGAAAGACATACGTCAAACCACTCCTTTTTCATTCAAGTTTGATGTTGAAGGTAAAAATGGATTTTTTGTGAAGTTTGTTATTGAAACTTAAGAAATTCCAAATAAGAGCAAAAACACTTGGTTATTGAAACTTAAGAAATCCCAAATGAGAGCAAAAACACTTGGTTATTGAAACTTAAGAACAAGTTTGTTACTCAAATTTAGTGTTGAAACTTATGAACAAGTTTGTTGTTGAAAAATGAACAAGTTTGTTGTTCAAGTTTATGATTGAAAAATGAACAAGTTTGTTGTTCAAGTTTATGAAATTCCAAATAAGAGCCCATAACACTTGTTATATTTTGAAAAAATGAGTTTTAAACCTTCCAAAAAAAATCAAGAAAAACAGGTTCTGAACCTTAAAAAATGCCCAGAAGCTGCTTCTGAACCTTAAAAATGCCCAGAAGCTGCTTCAGAAGCTAAAATTCAGAAGCTGAACTTCAGAAGCACTGTTCAGACTCTGAGGTTCAGAAGCACTGTTCAGACTCTGAAGTTCAGACGCACTGTTCAGACTCTGGACTTCAGAAGCACTGTTCAGACGTTGACTTTTTGTTGACCCTCAAACTCACTGTTCATCAGACGCACTATTCAGACGTTGACTTTTGTTGACCATCAGACGCACTGTTCAGATGTTGACTTTTGTTGACCCTCAGACTCTGAACTTCAAAAGCACTGTTCACACTTTGAACTTCAGAAGCACTGTTCAGACTCTGAAGTTCAGAAGCACTGTTCAGAAGTTGCTTCTGAACTACTGTTCAGAAGCTGCTTCTGAACTACTGTTCAGAAGCTTCTGATTTCTGATTTCAGAACCTTAAAGGGTGAAAAACTTTCGAATTCAGTTAGAAAAAGAAGTATCCCACTTCTGTTTTAGTGTTTTGCAAACTTTGAGATTTCTTTGAGGTTTTTAAAAGATGTTTTTAGTTCAAAATGAGTTAAAAATCACTAAGAATGCAGAAAATTGATGCTGAATCAAACAGGACCCACAATAAATGCAAACAACAATGCAAATGAAAGATAAAAGGTTTATGATGACTTACAAATTCCTAGCAAAGGCTTGGGATGCAAGAAATAGGAAAGGACTTTGGGAGATTATGATTCCTTGAAATTGGAAATGATGAGGAATAAGAACAGCAACAACAAATGATATTTTGCTGTTATTCTTCCTTCTGGGTACGATATTTATGGAGATTTAAATGCTGTTTGGATTGTTTGGTTGGTTTATGATGATTTGCAAAGTAAGAAACATAAAACAGAGCTTCTGGTTTGCACAGGTTGTTGTGTATTTCTGGCTGTTCTTTCTAGTTCTGGGTTGCTCTAAATTTCTCTAAACAAACTGCTCAAAGATTAGATTAAATTGTGTGAAACTGTGTTAAAACTATGTTTAAAACTGTGTGTTTTCTTCTGAATTGTGTTAAACTAAAAATATGTGTTTTGTGTGAAAATTCTGTCTGAATTGTATTCAAAATTAACTTTGTTTCTCTATCAAAAATTCTCTATCAAAGAACTGTGTTCAAACCTTCTGCATTGTGCTTCTTATATAGGCAAATTGAGATCAATTGTAATCATGAAAATCCCTTAACAGCAGGGCTGTTTTGTGTGCTATGACCAGGACTTTGGCTAGCATTTAATGCAAAAGGAAGGAAGTGACCTTGCCTTGTGATCATGGTGAAGACTTTGGCTAAATTCAGAACCCAATGGGGCTGAGTTTAACAGGAATTGCTGGAAACAATGAAAACAGAGTGCAGGTTGCAACTTGTGATGCCTTTTGGGATTGATCTTTGAAGATTTGAGAAGACAAACAGGAAAAGTAGTGTGTTGTTTGTGCAGAGCTTGGGGAGAAGCAATGGAACAGGTGTGCTGCACTGGAAGAAGGAAGAAATGCTGGAACAGGGTCAGCAGTTTCAGAACTAAGGGCAGCAGTTTTGGAACCAAGGGCAAACAGTTTTGCAGCTATTCTTGACTGGTTTTGATAAAGAAGAGAAGGAAGAAATGCTGGAAAGGTAGTGTGCTGGAACCCAGGGTCAGGGCGCAGGAAAATTGGGAGAGAAGAAGTGCTGCCTAGGGGCAGCCACTTGCTTCTGAAAGTCTGTGTCAGGCACGTGCTTGACTTTGCTTCTTTTCTTCTTTCCTTGCTTCTGAGCAAACGTGCCAGGCACGTGCTCCTTTGCTTGGCTTTCTTCTCTTTCTTTGTTTCTGAAAAAGGGTGTTGGGCACGTGCCCAGACTTCTCTCTTTTCTTCTTTCCTTTTTCCTTTTCTTTTGTTTTATTTGTTTTGCTTCTTTTTTTTTCTTTTTGGAAATAAACTTAAATAATAATAAAAGTAATAATAATAATAGTAATAATGAAATAATAAAAATGATAATAAAAATATTAATAAAAATAAAAAGAAAGATAATAAATAATAATAAATTTTTTATTATTATTTATTATTTATTTTTAAAAAAAGAAAATAAAGATTGACTTCTTTTTTTTTTGTTGACTTTTCTCTGAAAAAGCTTGGACAAAATTAGGGTACAACAACCGCTATATCCTTATAAGATATTATCTTATTGGACGATGAAGAAGATTCTTCTTTCTTTGAGGAAGGTGGTATATTTCTTCCTTTATGAGAAACAGTGGTCCAATCCCCTATTAGAGGAATGTTATTTTGAGGTGACAATCTGTCATCCCCTCCTCTACCACGACCTCTCCCCCTATAGGGGGTTGTCATTACCCTGCAAAAATTCACGAGTTAGATAATCAACAAGGGAATTATTTTCACCTTTTATGTGTTGAATGTCAAATTCAAAAGCAGATAATTGAGCATGCCATCCTGCAAAAATTTGTTTTGCTACAAGATTCTTAACATCTTTTTCAATGATAGATTTTGCAGAACTGCAATCAATTCTAAGCAAAAAAAATTTATTGAGCAAATCACTCTGGAATTTGGATATACATTTTATAATAGAAAGCATTTCTTTCTTAATAGTAGAATATTTTGCCTGAGTTGGATTCCATTTACCCGATTTAAATCTTACTAAGACTTCTTTAGAGTCTTTAGGGTTAACTTGTTTTAAAATTCCTCCATAACCAATATCAGAGGCATCTGTCTCAACAATTTTAAAATATTTAGAGTTAGCCAAAGAAAGGCAAGGTAAATATTTAACCTTCATTTTAATTCTTTGGATAGCTTGAGTATGCTTATCTGTCCAAGGTCCTGGATTCATTTTTAATCTATTATAAAGAATAGCAGTATCATTGGCTAAATCTTTGTAATAGTCAGAAACATAGTTTAGACTTCCTAGAAATCTTTGTAATTGAGTTTAATCAATAATAATATCAGGAAATTAGTTCCCTCATTGATCTCATGACCTAAAAATCTAATTTTAGTTTGAAAGATCTTCATTTTGGGTGCAGAAATAACTAACCCATTTCTTTTAACAACATCTTTAAAAAAATTTAAATGTTTGAAATGTTGGTCGATAGTATTAGAGAAGACCAAAACATCGTCTATATAGACAATTATGAATTCAGAATAAGGATTGAATATATCATTCATAATGTTCTGAACTTCAGAAGGAGCATTTTTTAAACCGAAAGGTAAAACATTCCATTCGAAATGCCCAAAAGGAACGGTAAAAGCAGTCTTATATTTATCAGATTCGGAAACCTGAATCTACCAATAACCTGATTTTAAATCAAATTTTGAAAATATAACAGAAATATTAAGTCTGTCAAGAAGATCTTTTTTATTAGGTATAGGATATCTAATCCATTTTAAAACCTTATTAAGAGGTTTATAGTTGATAACAAGCCTGGGAACTCCACGTTCCTTTTCAGCAGCATTGTTAACATAAAAAGCTGTACAGCTCCAAGGAGACTTAGAATTTCTAATTAAATTCTTATCAAGGAGGATTTGAATCTCTTTTTTGCAAAGGTCAAGATACTCTTGATTCATCTGAGCAGGCCTAGCCTTAGTAGGAATTTGATTTTCATTGAAATCATCAAGATAAGGAAGAGTAATGACATGTTTTTTTCTATCCCAGAAAGCATTAGGAACGTCATTACAAATTTCTATCTGGAATTGTTTTTCTAAAGACTCAATTTGTCTTTTAACTTTTTCTTTGTTTAGATGATCTTTAATGGTTAAAATTTTTATTTCTTCTTTAAGGAAACATAATTGTTTCTTTTTATTAAGAAGTAGATTTTTTACTTCGTTTAACATTCTAGTTTGAGGATCAGTGATAAATTCAAAAATGATTTTTTGATTATCAATATGGGTAGTAATACCCTTTTGATCAATATTGACAATAGGCATTATATTATGCAAAAAAGGGGTTCCTAATATAATTCTATGAGTTAACCCTTTAACTAGAATAAAATGAGTTGGTAAGCAAACATTTTGGTTACAAATATAAGTATTGGTTAATTTATAATTAACTTGGAGTTTATCACCTCCGGCTTGGGAAAGGGATTGAGTAGTTTTTTCAAAATATTTTGTGGGAATAATCCCTTCTTGAATACAATTGAGATCAGCACCACTATCAACAAGAGCGACCTCATCATGGAGAATAAAATTTTTATTAATAACAAGAGTTATTTTAACAAACCATTTCTGTGAAGTAACTTCAAGAATAGTTAGATAGTCTTCTTCGTCAGAATCTTTATTAGAAGAAGTTTTGCTAGAAGAGGCTATAGTCTCTAAAGAGGTCTTACCCTTTTCTAAAGAGCTGATTCTTTGAGATAATATATTATTATCCCCTTTTATTTGAACTATTTCAATCTTTAAAGAGTTCATTTCTCTTTTAAGACCTCCAATAGAAACATGAATTTCCTTTTTATTGGATTTTTGAAGTCTAGATAAAACTTCACTAACCTTATAGGGTTCTTCTATAATTTTAGGAGTACCCTTTTTAGTATGTTTTTTATTAAAAACTCAATCATTTCTCTTTTCAGATTATTATCTGATATAGATTCTAAAGCTTTAAGGGCTTCGTCATGTTCTTCAGTGAGAACATTTAATCCATTCATATCCACAATGGATTTCCAATAATCACATTGACAATCATTGTTGTCATCAGAAGACATTTCTTCATTATCAGAGGAAGAATCATTGATAATATCAACCTCATTGTCAGAAGAGTCGTATTCACTATCTGAATTGATCAAGAGAACTTTCTCAAGTTGAGAACGAAGATTATTGTCCTCAATGTTTTTAAGGGCCTTCTTGGTCCAACATTGGTTAGCATAATGGCCGGCTTTGCCACATTTATGACAAGTGATATCCATTTTTTTGGATTTTCTTTTCTTAATAATCTTAGGAATATTATCCTTATCCTTTTTGTGAAAACGCCTTTTAAAATTCTTTTTTCTATTTGGTTTTTTATACTCTTGATGAGCATTTTTCAAAGTTTTTTTTTCCTTTTTATCAGGAGAGGATTTTCCAAGATCAAAAGCAAATTGATCACATAATTCACCTAATTGGTGTTTTTCTGTTAACTTTTGTTTTTTAAGTTGGTTTTTCAATTTTATGTCATTGCATAAATTTAAACCTTCATTAATACATGTACTAATGATGTGACCATAGGTCATATTATGGTAATTAATATGTATACCATCATTTTTATTTCTAAGGATTTGCCTAATTTTTTCGGCAAAGAGATAAGGTAATCCATCCACAAATTTGGATTTCCAATGATCAGAATTGGAGTTGGAGAGCATAAAAAGTCTAGATAGAAAAGTATCCTTATACCATCTAAAATGGGTTAAAGAAGGACATCTAAGGTTTTGAAGAAGAGTATTAATCTTCTCAGTTATAGGAGCTATAGTTCCTACAAAATGTTGGAGAATAGATAGACAAATAATATAAACAGCATCTTCTTCTCCAATCATATAATTATTGCCGATATTAGTAATATCATCTTCAATAATTTTTTTATGATTAAGAATTTCTTTACGTTGTTCCTCTTTGAGATAATAATCCCACCAACCTTTGAGTTGACCAACAAAACCAGCTGTAATAAAAGTAGCTATAGAGCTATCAGTATTACCTAACTGTCTACTAACAGTAGCATACATAATCATTCTATGAACAACTTTAACGATTTGAGTATCATTCAAGCTGTCAATATTCCATTCATAGATGGATTTTCCTGAATAGGCGTTTTGGTAAAATTCATCTTCTTCCAAAAGCAAATCTTGCAGAGAGGGTCTTTTATAGTAATATTTTTCTAATGGTTTAGGGGAATGAAAATGAATATGATTTATTTCCGGTTCATCCTGTTTTTTGAACATCGCAGTTAGTTGATTAATATTTTAAACTTCGTCAATATCAGAATTTTCAAATATTTCAGAATTTTCTTTTTCAGCTAAAACATTAAGACGCATATGTTTTAGTTTTTCTTCTAAGATATTAACAAATTCATTAGTATCTTTTTCCAACTTAAAACCTTTTATAAGGGTGGGTGGTTAGATCAAAGGGCTTTCTTTTTCTATAGATGTAGAAGCCTTGGTTGAACTTTCAGGTTTTTCAAAATTTTTTATAATAATTTTTTGTTGATTAACCTGTTTTTCAACTAGTTCTTTTATACTAGTTAATTCTTTTTCTAGAGTAGCATATTGGTCTCCTAGACTATTTAGATAGGCATTAGTATAATTTTGCGCTTTTATTATGAAATTTAATTCTTGAAGAGTACCTGCAACTTCAAGAAAAGGAATGTAGGCACTAGCTCTGATATTTTTTCCCAAACTTATTTCTTGTTCCGGAGGGAAAATAGATTGAATTATATCACCACTTGGAGACATAGTCCAAGGTTTTGTTTTTAAAACTGAAATTCTGTTTTTAGTTTTCTTTATAACGTATTTGTAAAACCATGTTACAAAAGGAATATAATTCTGCTTCTCGCTATGCTCTTTATAAAATTTTTCTTTAAACATAGTTCTTTGTTTAAGATCAAATCTTTTGAAATACCAGTTCCTAAATTCATTGTATCTAGGCATTTTAAACTCATCACTGATGAATTTCCTGAAATCACTACCAGGTGTAAAATCCATAAAAAAGATTTAATTGCGATGAAAACTCATCTCAGATTGTGTAGGTGATTTCCTATTGTAGATTCCTTGAGGAATATTATTGTCGCTGATAACAATGTTTTCAACGGTTTCAAAATCTTCTCTAATTTGAGAAGTCGAAGCTCTAGAAGAAATACTGGGCGTATTAAAGCCTTCATTAGCTAAATACCTACCTGAAGTAGAGGATATGCTTCTAGGTATGCGGAAGGATCTTGTCGAAGCAAATTTAACTTCTATGTCTCCTTCTATAGTTTGAATAATTTGATCAATATTATTATTGATAATAGGTTCAGGATTTGTTTCCTGTTGAAGATTCCAAGTCTCAGGGAAATTTATTTCATCCCATTTTATTAATTTGTTAGTAGCAACATTAGTTGTGAGTAAA
Organism: Medicago ruthenica; assembly: GCA_018208015.1. Lineage (NCBI taxonomy): Eukaryota > Viridiplantae > Streptophyta > Magnoliopsida > Fabales > Fabaceae > Medicago > Medicago ruthenica. The sequence goes on along the minus strand of CM031371.1, from coordinate 24,163,178 downwards.
TTTGTGTCAACTAACGTTGTGGTTCCAGGAAAGCTTATTTGCTTGACTTTAGGATTTAAAGTGTTTAAGACTTTGTAATAAATTTTATAACAAACAGCCATAATTTCACTTCCTGGTTTAAAATTATAACCATTAGTGTAAACTTTAAGTTGCATAGCATAATAAAGATTTTTGTCTTTCATAGAAAGAGTTAAATTAGGTTTAACATCAAACCAAACTGGTCCATGACAAAGACTAGTTTCAATAACAGCAGCTAAGGATTGTTTAAAATCTTTACATCTGCCATCTCTAACATAGGCCATAATGCTAGTGTTTAAACCCAGAAGAGTCAAAGGTCTAAATGAAACTTGAATTAATCCAATATGGACAAAATTATAAGATCTAAAATATTTTAGATCTTTCTCTTTTAACAAAAAGATAGATTTATTATCATTATTTATTTGAACAGTTTGTTCACTGGTTTTAACAGCAAATCTAGATGCTAGATCAAACATACCAATATTATAAATTTGTTTTGTTGAAATGGAAGGCATGTTCCAGTCATTAATTTTATCCAAATTAGGATATTCTACAAGTTGGTTTTTAACCTCATTATTAATATTATTTTCAGTATTATTATCATCCATAATGATAAACTAAAAAAAACATGTGTTATGGTTGGTTGTTCTACTAAGTAAAGATTAGTAATGTAATATCCCGCTCAGGCTTGACTTTTAACAGTAATAGAGGAATGAAACGTATGAAATGGCAAAAGCGTAGTTTCACGTATAAGGGCTTTAAATACTATGCCAAGGCAATAATCATTCATTTGCACTTATCCTTTCTCTCTCTAGCATGCTGATTTCTCCTCCCTCTCTCTCTAGAAACTCGGCCACCATCATCATCAAGCTCTAATCCATCAATTCTCTCCCTAGATCAGGTGTATTACAAGCAAGCAAGTGTGGGGAAGCTTGGAGCAAGAGAAAAGTTAAGGAAAAATCAAGAAAAGAGTAAGAACCAAGCTAGGGTTTTGGTTGTAAAGCTTGGCAAAGATCATCATAAGTACTAGGTGAGCTCCCTAGGGTTTAGAACCCACTTTGAGTGAGTTGTAAGAGTTTTCATGTTTATGCTAAGTTATAGTGTTTTTACCCTAATTCTCTATGCTTGCTAATTCCTTGCTTATATATGTTTAAAACTATCTTTTTGTAATAGAAAATCATTCCTAACATGGTTGGGAAGCTTGGGTAACTTTGGTTGAGCAAAAATGGTGGAAAAACACGTTTTTGAACAAGTTCTGTACTGTCATGGTCGCTACAGCGACCAGTCCATCGCTATAGCGACCAGACAGCATTTTGGGTTCTGACTACGGTCGCTTGTAGCGGCCAGGCCGTCGCTGTAGCGACCACACCAGAACAGCTCATGACAGTTGAGTTGTTTTGGGTGTTCTGGTGCGCGTAGGCGTGGCTTTTCGCAACCGTTTTCTCCTGAAACATTTTAGAAACATTATCCACCATTTTAACTCATCCAAAAGGTTTCCAATGGTTGAGATATTATAGGAGCAAGGAATACGCAATGTACGGGAAATGCAAGAACAAGGGTTAGATGAATAGGTAAGCCCCAAGAACGGCATATGATAACGATATGTCGAATCCTTTGATAGGAAAACAAGATTTAAGAGTATGAGGGTAAGAATTAGATGGATGAATCCATTACATGTGAGTTGATAAACTCTTAAGGAAGGCATACGACTTTGATAAGTCAAGAACCGACATTAGGTAAGCAAGATTAGAGAAGTATTCGGTTTAGAATACAAGAGTAATAGGAATGTTTCGACAATCAAAGTTTCAGATAAGCTTATAGTGTTGGTTCTCCAACAATTAATAGGTGGCTTATGAGAACGATAAGCCAAGAATCTTAAGTTATAGGTTAAGTGTTATGTGATTGTTATTATATGATTAATGCATCAGATATGCATATGTAAAGTTAAAGAATTATATGTTAAAGTTAAAGGCGTGTTCAGCAGACTCCGGGATTCGCCGGATGGGACTTCTCCGAGAGGGTTGTCCACACGTATGTTACAGTTATAGACATGTTCAGCAGACTCCGGGATACGCCGGATGAGACTTCTCCGAGAGGGTTGTCCACATGCAAATTAAAGAGGAGTCCGGTGATTAGCCTCAGATAGGAATTTTCACCGGGTTATAGGGAGATGTACTTCGGGGTTACTCCACCCGATGCACTCCGTAAAATGAACTCAGATAATAATGTTTGTTACACGCTAACATCTAACATAATATATGTTTATATGAATTATGTTTAATAGTTACAGTTATAGTTATATGCAGTTTACAGTTATAGTTACAGGCGGTTTACAATTATAGTTATAGGCAGTTTACAGTTATAGTTACAGGCGGTTTACAGTTATAGTTACAGGCGGTTTACAGTTATAGTTACAGGCAGAATTATAGTTACAGGTAGACAACAGTTATAGTTATAGGCAGATTTATATCCTTTGTGGATAAAGATAAGACTTGGCGATCATAGGAAATCCCCAAAATTGCCAAGGTAGGCATGGCAACCCTAGGTTCCCTGAGGTTGTCAATAGTTGGTTGGGTGGAGCTCACTGAGACATTATGTCTCATCCCACTCCTTCTGGTGCAGGTTTACAGGTAAGCCAGAGGCTCGTGATGGAGTTCTTCAGAGAGATACTGGATGGAGTACAGTTGCTCGTCGTGTACCAGCTCAGGAGCTTATTGGACTTTTGTATAAGTATTGTAATGGTATTGGATTATTTGTACAAACGAGTAAACTTGTATTCATTCAGATGTGATGTAATTTTATTATTGAAAATTATAAATGTATCCAGTATCAGTTTAACGCACATGCTAATATTCTAGATTAAATTAGTATGGGTGTTACAAGTAATAATGGTTGTGCTACTCTTATTGAAACTAGTCTTTGTCATGGACCAGTTTGGTTTGATGTTAAACCTAATTTAACTCTTTCTATGAAAGACAAAAATCTTATTATGCTATGCAACTTAAAGTTCACACTAATGGTTATAATTTTAAACCAGGAAGTGAAATTATGGCTGTTTGTTATAAAATTTATTACAAAGTCTTAAACACTTTAAATCCTAAAGTCAAGCAAATAAGCTTTCCTGGAACCACAACGTTAGTTGACACAAATTTACTCACAACTAATGTTGCTACTAACAGATTAATAAAATGGGATGAAATAAATTTCCCTGAGACTTGGAATCTTCAACAGGAAACAAATCCTGAACCTATTATCAATAATAATATTGATCACATTATTCAAACTACAAAAGGAGACATAGAAGTTAAATTTGCTTCGACAAGATCCTTCCGTATACCTAGAAGCATATCCTCTACTTCTGGTAGGTATTTAGCTAATGAAGGCTTTAATACGCCTAGTATTTCTTCTAGAGCTTCGATTTCTCAAATTAGAGAAGATTTTGAAACCGTTGAAAACATTGTTATCAGCGACAATAATATTCCTCAAGGAATCTACAATAGGAAATCACCTACACAATCTGAGATGAGTTTTCATCGCAATTAAATCTTTTTTATGGATTTTACACCTGGTAGTGATTTCAGGAATTTATCAGTGATGAGTTTAAAATGCCTAGATACAATGAATTTAGGAACTGGTATTTCAAAAGATTTGATCTTAAACAAAGAACTATGTTTAAAGAAAAATTTTATAAAGAGCTTAGCGAGAAGCAGAATTATATTCCTTTTGTAACATGGTTTTACAAATACGTTATAAAGAAAAGGGTAAATTACACTTTTGGTCCTTTAAATATTTTTCAGGTTTCATATTGGTCCTCTAATTAATAAAAGTAACGTTTTGGTCCCTTAAATCCTTCTTTGTTGTCACTTTGGTCCCTTCCGTTAGTTTGTGTTAAAAAACGTTCACTTTTTGTCCCTTTAATATTTTTCAGGTTTCATATTGGTCCCCTAATAGAGGACCAATATGAAACCTGAAAAATATTTAAGGGACCAAAAGTGAACGTTTTTAAACAAAAACTAACGGAAGGGACCAAAGTGACTAACATAAAAGATTTAAGGGACCAAAACGTTACTTTTATTAATTAGGGGACCAATATGAAACCTGAAAAATATTTAAAGGACCAAAAGTGTAATTTACCCTAAAGAAAACTAAAAACAGAATTTCAGTTTTAAAAACAAAACCTTGGACTATGTCTCCAAATGGTGATATAATTCAATCTCCTTTCCCTCCGGAACAAGAAATAAGTTTGGGAAAAAATATCGGAGCTAGTGCCTACATTCCTTTTCTTAAAGTTGCATGTACTCCCCAAGAATTAAATTTCATAATAAAAGTGCAAAATTATACTAATGCCTATCTAAATAGTCTAGGAGACCAATAAGCTACTCTAGAAAAAGAGTTAACTAGTATAAAAGAACTAGTTGAAAAACAGGTTAATCAACAAAAAATTATTGTTTAGAATGCATGTAAAAACATAATATATATTAATAACGAGCCGAGGGGTAGAATCCTGCATTGCCAACCCTATGGACTAGGGTTCATGTAACATCCCAGACTGGTTTCAGGATTGTCGACTGACCCCACAAACCAACACGAGTCTTTTCAGCGTGTTTTGTCCTCACTCGCACGCTTACCGGGAAACTTTCCCAGTAGGTCACCCATCCCAAAATTGCTCCAAGTCAAGCACGCTTAACTGTGGAGTTCTTATGGTTTAGGCTACCGAAAAGAAGATGTATCTTGTTGATATAGGTAGTACCAAACAATTCTTATAAGCCTTCCTTCAACCATGCAGTCCCATACCTGCACGACCTCAGGATCCCTCTCATTCCGATGTGATTCGGTTCCTCTAGAAGCTGTTCGGAGCCGCTCATTGTCATGCCTTGTGCACCGGCGACCACTCCCCGCCCTCGTCAGCCTTGGGTGTTACATGCCCACCAGCTTCCGCTTGGTTCGTCCCCGAACCACATCGTACTGGGAGAGGTCTGCTCTGATACCACTTGTAACATCCCAGACTGCTTTCAGGATTGTCGACTGACCCCACAAACCAACACGAGTCTTTTCAGCGTGTTTTGTCCTCACTCGCACGCTTACCGGGAAACTTTCCCAGTAGGTCACCCATCCCAAAATTGCTCCAAGTCAAGCACGCTTAACTGTGGAGTTCTTATGGTTTGGGCTACCGAAAAGAAGATGCATCTTGTTGATATAGGTAGTAGCAAACAATTCTTATAAGCCTTCCTTCAACCATGCAGTCACATACCTGCACGGCCTCAGGATCCCTCTCATTCCGATGTGATTCGGTTCCTCTAGAAGCTGTCGGGAGCCGCTCATTGTCATGCCTTGTGCACCGGCGACCACTCCCCGCCCTCGTCAGCCTTGGGTGTTACAGTTCAATTCCCCCATGATTTCATTTTTTTTCTTTTTAAATTATTTGAGTTGATTTGGGCCTAATTTATCATGAATTTGAGGCTCATCTGTCATCAATACAGTCTTTTCTACCGTTAATTCAGCTCAATTCTCTTCAACCTATTGAACTATATATTTACAATTAAAAACACAATATAATTTTTTGTTGTCTTTATGGATTTTTTTGTGTTAGTTATAATGATAAATATTTTTTTATGTTTGTAGAAGTTATTTTAAAATGTAAATAAAAGATTGCTCTTTAAAAAAGTTACGTTTTTATTTTATTAGTGGTCTATTTTTATAATGAGAGTCGGACTTCCAATTTCATAGAAATGACTCTGCCGACATGCATAAATAAATGAATATATAAATGAGAAACATCTCTTATGACCAGGTTGTCTGTCGTTGGTAGTCTATCTTGAGACAATCTCCAATCAAATATTGATACCTACCAATTTATTCCAAGAAAACGCTTTACGAAGAATCGTCAAATATACATATGATTTAATCACCTCATAAGCTTCTTTGACCGAATAGACTTCACCTGAATTCTAATTTCAAAATCAAGTATCATTCACATTTTTCTACAAATAAATGCTAAACAACAACTCCTTACGACCCCACTATGAAGAGATGCCAAAATTAAACTATCAAACACGAGACTCTGTTTACGTCCTCCAACAAGAAATGTTTGGTTATCCCCTAAAAAAAAAATGTTTGGTTAAATTAACTTCATCTTCAGCCAAAATACAATAAAAGGCAAATTATCCACTCCCGATCTATTGAGTCAAAACCATTGTTGAAATAATTAAACACTTCACCTCTAATCTCTTCCACCCCATATCCTCTTTCAATGTTAACTTCATTAGTAAAGATCTTGTTATTTCTTCTTCGACTTGCAACCATTTCATTGAAAAAGCTTGAATTTGCATTACCTTCCTTTATCCACATTGCTCTTGAATTTTAATTATGTAAACTACAGTTCATCCACAAAAGAGAGAAAAAAAATTTAGTTGATAGCCCTCTATTTAATTCCTATTGAGAACAAATGTTCCACAGATTAAACCAAGATTCGGATAATAAGAATATCTATCAAGTCTACTCATTGTTTGACAATCCAATCTAGACCAAGTAAATCTTCTTCCATATAGAGGCAAAACAATCAATTCTGAATCATCAATGAAATTATTAAAACATGACATATCTTAATTACGTTCTAACTCTAACATGATAGCATTAAAATCACCACCACACACGCAAACTTCCCTCCCATCCTCCACCAATATTTTGCAGCATTTGTTACCATAATGCTTGCTTACCATTCATATCGCAAGGTGTATATATATATATATATATATATATATATATATATATATATATATATATATATATATTTCCGTTCCAACAGCCAATAACAAACAACACATTATTAAAATAGATTAATATTCAAAATCAAATATATTAGGAGACCAACTCTTTCTTAGTCACAAACCCAAATAAATTTTATTTACGCACACATACATACGTGATAAAATTTAAAAGAAAAATAATATTAAGTGATGTGACTAGATTCTTTTTCTTTTAAATTTTATCATTTATGTGTGTGCTCAAATAAAATTTATTTGAGGTTGTGTCTATGCAAAACATTGCTCTACATTAGGATTTCATATTGCTAAAATCCCTCCGACATGCCTACTAATGATTTGACTAAAAACTTAACGACCTTAAACCCGGTAACATTTTACACATTTTTTTTTTCTTCCATATTCTCCTCTTTTGTTTCTTGAATACAAACTATTGTGTTGAGAATAGTCTCAAAATTGATGAATGAAGGTTGGGCAAAAATCATGGCACGATTCGGAGTCATCGGGGCATGATTTTGTGTCAGTTTTGGGAGTTTCAATTCGGCAAAAATCGGGGCACGATCTGGCAAAATCGGGGCCTGAGTTTGACAGATAAGGTTCGAATAGTACATTATACGAGTTGAAATCGGGGCACGATTTCTCGAGATCTGAACTCTATAAAAGGCTTCATTCTTCATGTTTTAAAATAGGGGTGACAATATGATCCACTAAATCCATATACTCCCTCCGTCCCTATTTATAGGAGTAGTTTACAAAAAAAATTTGTCCCTAAATATAAGATCATATACAAATTCTAGATGCATTGATTACTCTTTTTCCAAATATACCCCTTATTAATACTATCAATTTGTCTTGGTATATGAAAAGTTAATATTAAATATATATTTAATTAAGGGTAATCTAGTAATAGTCACATCAATTTGAGACAACTTTATTACTCCAACAACTTTTCTTAATACACGTGATTTTTGTAAACTACTCCTATAAAAAGGGACGGAGGGAGTACATCTAATTCATCCACCAAACAAAAAATTTGTTAATGAATTGGTTTGGATTCATCCATTTAAAACTATGGACGAATTTGATTCATCCACCTTATTTTAAAAATCCAATGACCTCTTTAGAAACAATAAAAGTCCAATGGTTAACTTCAAATAATATTAATCTTTTTTATTCAAGTAATTATATATTTGAAAAAATAAAAATAATTTAAATAAAAAACTGGCAGCAAAAAAAAAGCAAAAAAAAAATTATTATTTTTTAAATTAATTTTTTAATATTTAAATATTATTAATTTAATATATTATTTAAATATTTAATATTAGTTTATTAAAGGTGGTGGTCAACGCCGGAGCTCCACCGCCGACCACTGTGAACCACCGAAGGTCCGTCGTCGATGGCCGGAAATTTGGCTGATCGCCACCGTGAAGTCACCGACGACCACTGTGGTCAACGCCGGTGACGACCGGTTGACCACCACTGACCAACATAATATTTTAAATTACTTAATTAAAAATTTTAATATTTCTGAATTATTTAATTATTTGGGCTTATTTCAAAAATTATCATTGAGCTAGAAAAAAAAACAATGTTGGGCCTAGTTACGTAAAATTTATTTGGATTGAATTCACTTAAAAAACACTAATAAAAAATACACCTCTTCAAAAAAGTAATACACTTTGATTTATGGATCGGATGGATATCCATCCATTAAAATTTAATAATGGATGGTTTGGATGGACATAATACTTAATGGATGGATTTAATCGTTTTTTTTCAACAACAAAAAACATTGGATTTTAATGTACTAATGAATTATTTTGATCCAATCCATTAAGATCCAAATCCATCCATTTTGCCACCCCTATTTTGAGAGAGGCTTCAAGAGAGAGAAACTTGGGAAATCAAAGGAGGTAATTTTAAGGTTGAGGGTCTTTGATTAGGGTTCTCTTGAGAGGTTCTCTTGGATTGGGAAACATTTGTGAACACATTGGGTTATTGAAAATCATTGAGTGTCTTGTTCATTGGTGAGATTGGGAAAAAGGTAGAAATTAGGGTTTGTTCTTTTTGAGCTTGTTGAAGCTAATTTCTTGTAACTCTTTTATATATCTTTGTAAAGAACCCATTGATAGTGGATTGGAGAGATCAATCTCTCCCCCATAGTAGGTCAATTTGAACCGAACTGGGTAAATATTTCTTGGTGTGTTTGTTTCTCTTCTCTCTTTATCTTTTGCTTGTGGTTTTGTGCTTTTCACTTGATTCCTAGATTAGATCTAGGTGTGTTATTGTTGTTGTTGCTTGAGGTTACTTTGATATTGGTTACTACTTTCCTTTGCTCCACACATTTAAGTTTTATTAATGTGATTTATTTGTCCAAATTCACAACATATTGTATGTTTTTCCTTTTTTTATCAACATTTTCACTTCTTCTGTCTTAACTGCACTACCAAAACCTATAACATTATAACTAATTATCTTCATAACTACTCAAAGAAACTCAAATTCCTCCCTAATACCTCTTTTTCAATATCACTCAAAACCCACTATCTACTAACATCTCACTCCCAACATTTTTCATGACCCTTTCCTACATACCAACAAATTGTTTTACAATGAGTCAATGACATTTTTCTCTCCCTCATATTTTAACCCAATCTCCTTTCTAAACCCCTAAATGTCTTCCATCACCTAATTAATGTCACCTTGAATTATTAACCAATGAAGCCACTCCCCCACATCAAAAGAACCTCCACATCTAGATGAGTTTGAAATACTTGCTTGATTGTGAGACGATGACTTTAAATATTGATTTTTCTTTCTTCTTATTATTCTTCATGGCCATTGGCCAAGAACAAATGTTGTCGCTGCTTTAAATTCATTCTAGCCATGTACTTTAGGATAAAAAGCACCCCATTTCACATGGGAAAGGTAAATCCTTTCCCATCACGAGAAAGGTGTTATTTTGACCATAGATATATTAATAAATATATTCAATGGTTGAGATGGGTACCAATAACTTATTGTTAACTTTTTGGTTTTAAACATTCTACAAAAATTGGGACCCCACATTATATAGGTTAAATGTTAGGCTATTGCTTTTTCCACCCTATGAGGTTCTCACGCACCCTATTTTTTTCTTCCAAAAATGGTCTTCGGATTATATAATACGAACTGAGTTTTTCCTTTGTTATGGGGTGAAAAAAAAAAGAGTTTTTCACCAATTCGGATTTTATAATCCGAAAACCTCAAAAAATAGGGCGCATTCCTTGCTTTTTCTGGATTATATAATCAGAAAACCCCATAAACACCATTTTTCAGGGGAAAAACAGTTTGGATTATATAATCCGAATTGTATCAGCACAAATTCTGAGTCTGTTTATAACATGGATAACCAGTTTAAAGACAATATTAATCTTCCTAACTCTCATTCTTCTGTTTTAAGTCACTGTTAGTTGTTCTTAGTTAAAAAAAAAATTGATTTTCGGGCTACTTGATCAGATTGCTCTGAAACTTCCCTAGAAAATAAAAAAAATCAAGGATCAAGACTCCCTTAGAAGGGACTTCTTACGGAACTCTGCCCCTCAAAATCCAAAATTCCATCGTTTACTTTAGACCCATTTTTCATTTTTTTTAATTTTTCGTATTCTCAGAAAAATTCAAAAAAATTTGCGTTAGTTTTATTTGATTTTTAGAATTTTTTGGTGGTATTTTTATATTTTTATGATTTTATTGGATAGATTTTTATCATTTTTTACTTTGTTTTTTGGTTGTTTTTAAAAGCAAAATTCAAAACTACTGAAATGGGAGAGATTTTGATTGCTGATTATACATAACATATTTCGGATTATAAAATCCGAACTTAGTTTGGGTGTGTTCAGATTTTAAAATCCGAGGGGTATTTTAGGAAAAAAAAATAAGGCGTACGAGAAACACATAGGGTGGGAAAAGTAATATCCTAAATGTTATTTTATTTAATGGGCCTATGTGTCTAAACCGAAAATCATGATTCCCAAACCAAAACATTCTATTGAAACCCCTACCTACAAATTTCTATCTCACCACGTATAACCAAAACATTAAGGCTGTGTTTGGTAATGTCCATAAGCTAGCTTATAGCTTATTAAAATAGCTTATAAGCTTGTTTCTTCAAAATAGCATATAATCAAAACATTAAGGTTGTGTTTGTTAACAAGCTTCACTGACGAGCTTATAACTTATTTTGAGATGCTATTTTAAGCAGCTTTTGAGCTCAAAGCTTAGAGCTTCTTACATTTTCTTCCAATTTTAACCTTTAATATTATTTTACTATGTTTTAGCATTTTTTATAAAATAAAATAATTGCCCACTTAAAAAAAAAACTACCCACGTTTTTTTTACAAGAAAAACCACCCACGTTATTGAGTAGAAAAGTAACGGCACTACATTTTTTTTTATGGTTGCACTACTTTCTATTTTTTTTAAACGACGAACTCTCCTATTTTTGATAATTTTGTTTTGTAGATAAACAATTGGCTCTCTCTATAGAATCATATACATATTTATCATTATTTTTTCCGTTTCATATATGTATACCATTTTGAATAAATAATATGTTTTCAATAAAAATAAAATAAAAATTATTTATTTCATATATATAAAACGGACATACAAGTACTTTAGTGATAATCAAGTTAAATGAGTTCAATTTGAATGAATATCGTTTATCTGTTAAAAAAAGTTAAATAAGTTCAGTTAAAAAAATATCAACAAATTCATATATCACATTTATCATTTTAAAAAGAAAAAATACTTTGAAATAAATAAAAATATTTCAAGATAAATATATTAGTGTAATAAAGAATTTTGGTGGTGTAGATAGTAGTGTTTTTTCAAATGACAGGTGTAATTCAAAGTTTAGTTTAATCTCTCGTTAAAGTTTGTTTGTCTAAACCAAAATACCAAAGAAAGCTACATGCAACTTGTTTAATGTCACTTGTAAGTCAAAATCCCATGGTGGAAAAGGATTAACCTTTCCCATGTAAAATGGTACCCTTTTTCTGTCTCATCAAGAAATCTTTCTTGCACTTTTTAGGGTGATTATTCACTTCTTCTTAAACAACTTACCCGTTCACACCCCCATCTTAGGCCATTGAGATGGTATCTGAAGACGACAAAGTACATTCATCCATAAGAAAGCTAGCCAGATTCTTATGTTTGGTTTATTGTGCATTTGTGCTAAACCGCAGGACAACTATTTGTTCTGTTTGATTCTTTTCCACTAACACACGGTTGTTCCTCACTACTAGAGTGGACTAATGATTCAGTTGGAATATTATTCCCGTCGCACCCCCGCATGAGTAACATCTTCATACATGACAGACCTGTCCCATCTCCATCTTGACTAGGCCCACATAATTATCTGTTTCTTAATTATATCATTATAGAATAAATTGTTGCAAATATAGTTTTTTTTTTTTATCAAAATAAACTATTCTTTCAAATTGATAGAGTACATCAATACAATACAAATTCAAAATCGCTAAAACCGAAAAGGATGAATCTGCGAAAAAATTCACATGTTAATAGCATAAAACGGCAGAGTAGTTATGCCTACAAATATGAAGTCTCCGGAATACTCATGTCTCCGGATCTGCAATATTGATGACGCCAAAGTCAAGGATTGATTCTACACTTGCTCAAAGTTAATCGTTCAACCTGAATCGGATAAACACTGCATTAAGACATGAAATAAAAAACACACCTCACAAAGACATGAAATCAAAACAAACAAAGTCGTGCAAAGACAATGAAATCACAAAAACAAACGAAATAATATTGAAAATATGTAGAAATCACTTATTTAACTAAAAAAAGAAAGAAAAATAATTCAGAGAGGTGATTTTGGATTAAAATTGACTCTAAATCATCAATCTTCAGTATATCAAGAAGAAGAAAAATGGTGACGATTAGGGTTTAAAAAGTAGAAGAGAGAGTTTAACATTTGTTGCAACTATTTTTTTTGGTAGAAACATTTGTTGCAATAGATATAATTGAAAGGTACTTTTAGAAAATTACATAATACGAAGTTTTTTTAACTAATTTTATACTCTTCGTATAAAGGCACTTTTAGAAAATTGTTTGAACTTCGGTTAGAAGGTAAGTAAGTTATGATCAATGATAATTTTAGTTAGAATTCAAATTCAAATTCTTTTAAATGATAGTCGACTATTGTATGTGATGTAAAATTTTAAGATAAGCCCACCCAAAGGTAAGTAAGTTCTCTTTTTTTAGAAGAAGATAAACTAACTCATCCAAATTGACATTGAGGAGAATCGAACTGAGACTTTGATAAGGAGTGCACTCCAAGGTCTCAAGTCAACACCACCAAGTAAGTAAGTTTCTTTTTTTTCGATGAAGCTAAACTAGCTCATCCAAATTGGCACCGAGAAGAATCGAACTTGAGGCTTTGACGAGAAGCGCAATCCAAGGTCTCAAACCAACATCACAAAGACAAGACAATTGGGTTAAGACAAGTTCCCTTAACTATATAACCCGTGCTATTTTTCCATAAGGTAAATGTAAATGTTGTGACCAAACAAATTGTTGGTAGTGTGAAAATAGGCCATACATACTACAAGAGACACATCATGTTTATGTTAGATAAGTTTTGTTTAAAAATGGACAAGACAAGGTCTTTTTTAGCCATCTATTCATCTAAAAAGGTATTGTAACACCCATATAAAGATTGCCTAGGATCTTATATGAGTATTAAAATTTCGTACTGGATGCATTAATTTACAATACATAAAGTTAACTCATAATATTACATCACATAAGTATTAATACATCCAACTGTTAATACATATCATCTCTGATAATTATACATCAAAAGTACAACATCTGATTACAGGTTAACTGAAATAACTAGTAAACCAGCACGATCAGTCCAAAGCTTTCTCCTTACCCTTGTTACGTGCTACCTGTGAACCTGCATCAGAAGGAATGGGATGAGACATAATGTCTCAGTGAGCTCCACCCAACCTATTGTTGGCAACCTCAGGGAACCTAGGGTCGCCATGCCTACTTTTGGAAATCTGGGGGAATCCTATGATCGCCAAGTCTTAACCTTATACTTATTATATACATGATCTCATACTTATTGATCTGGGGATATCCTATGATCACTTCCTGTTATCTGAACAGTACTTATCATAAACTTATGTAATAAATACATATACATCTTGCTCAACATAAAGTTAGAAAGTTAGCGTTGAACATACAATTTCTTATCTTGGTTCATTTTATGGAGTGCATCCGGGTGGAGTAAACCCGAAGTACATCTCCCATCATACCGGCGAAATTCCTATCATATCAGGCTAACACCGGACTCCTCTTATCGTTATGTGGACAACCCTCTCGAAGAAGTCCCTTCCGGCATAATCCGGAGCCTGTTGGACATAACTTATCCTACATGTAGACAACCCTCTCGGTGAAGTCCCATCCGGCATAATCCGGAGCCTGCTGGACATGTTTAACCTATAACATATGTGTGGACAACCCTCTCGGCGAAGTCCCATCCGGCATAATCCGGAGCCTGATGGACACATTTAACATAGTCTTATAATCTCACATGTGGATAGCCCTTTCGGAGAAATCCCATCCGGCATAATCCGGAGTCTGCTGAACACATATAATCTTATAATTAAATTCTTGGCTTATAACTCATGTATATCTGATACATCCTTCTGAACATATGCATATCTAATGCATTCATCACGTTGTTTGTGATGCTTAACCTATAATATAAGGTTCTAGGCTTATCGTTCTCATAAGCCACTTAATCATATTGGAAATCTGAACCCCTTAAGCCTATCTGAGGCCTTGAATATTGAAATATTCCTTGTACTTCGTACACTTAATCGAGTACATAAAAATCTGCTTAGTTAAGGGAAATCCTGAAAACTAACCCTTAACTACTTTGATAACTTGTGGATAAAATACCCATCTCTCTGTATGATGCCTATCTTTATCCTAAATTAATCCTTGAAGGTTCATGAGTATCTCTACCCCAAAGCATATCAAAGATCATTGGCATGTTACAGTTGTTTGTAAATAAAATGCCATTCTGGGCAACTTCGCTTTGCGACCCTGAGCGTCGCTCTGCGATCACCTGCGTCTGAACCTTCAGACTCTGAAGTCAGCTTCTGAAGTCAGAGTCTGAAGCCTGCTTCTAAAGTCAGCTTCTGAAGCTTCACAGAGCCAAGTCTAGGCGATGGTAGGCAGTAGCAAAACTCTGCTACTTCGTAGAGCAAACTCTTGGTCGCTCTGCGACTGTAGCAGAACATAGAATTTTCTGAAAAACGTGTTTCAATCTTAAAAACTTTGGTACTCAACTGTCCAGTGATCTTTGAAAACATGCCAGGGACTCATTTTTGAACTTTAAAACATGCAGTAATCAAGGATTAAACAGGATCAAGCATAGTATCAAATATAGGGGAAAACTATCCTTTTTCCTAAACCTTAGCAATTTTGTTGTGAATCTCACACAATATAACCCACAAGGATATTGCTACTCTAAGGAACTCACTTATAATTATGCTGGTCTTTGAAAAGCTTCCTTTACCAAAACCCTAGCTTGATCTTACTTTTTCCTTAAGCTTCCACTTACTTCAAACTTTCCCAAAACTTGCTTGCTTGCTTACAGTTCAAGAATCAGGGAAGAAAACTGGTAGATCAAAGCTGTTGCTGATGCAAACCGAATTCTAGAGGGAGAGGCAGAGAAAATCTGATTTTAGTGAGAGAAGGAAATGAGAAATATGAAGAATTATTCAAGCTTATCTCTTTTTATTCCCCTTCATCTCAAAATTACCATTTTGTCCCTACTCACTCATAATTCCTCTGTTACTGATAAAAGTAGCGCCTACGCGGGATATTACAGGTATGTTTCAAACAACTGAAAAATTCTTTTAGTCGTTGAACTACATAATAAATATAAGTGATATTATTATTACTATTAACTTTAAGTTTTAATTGATATAAGCCGACAATGTAAATACTTTTTACACTATTGATTAATCATAATTATTGAATCATTATTAAAAGAATTGACTTTATTCATGACTATTTCATACAAAAATGACTTGTGATTCATTGACAAAGTAAAAAGTTTTACATGGATCAAAACTAATCTCTTTTATTATATTAAATTTATTGTACTTTGTGTTAAATCATAAATTTGCTAATATTTTTATCATTTAAGCACATATACACCAATATTTGGCATATTTAACTATAATATCTCCTTACAAAAAAAAACTATTATCATAAAATATGATTTAAATAAGATGTCTTATAAAGCAAAATTTTCTAAAAGGTTATGTTAAATCTCAAAATATAACTTAGTGTGTGTTTGGTTCAGCTTTGGATAGAATTGATTTTAACAGAATTGATTTTGGGAGAATTGATTTATGTTTGGATACAATAATGTAGAATTGATTAAACAGAATGAATGTTGTTTGGATAGTTTTGATCAAAATTGCTTTTGAATGTATAATTACTAAAATGGACATAGTTAAATACAAATAAATGGACGTAGTTGAATATATATGTAGATCAATACTAAATGTAGATATATTATTTAATTTAAATAAATAAAATTTTCTATATATTAATTTGAAAAACAATAAATACGATCATTGAACCAAAATTTTTGACAAATAATTTGTTCTATGTATTTTATATTTATTGATAAAATATATTCAAGTTAAATAATAATAGAGTTGATTGCCAAAAATGATAAAATATAGCATAAAAGAAAAAATACAGTAAATCTGAACGGAAAAACCGTAAAGTAAAATTCAAAACTTGGTAACTCATTACCATAAATATTTTCTGGGGCTAATTTGGTTCGTTACATTTTTTTTATTAAATTTGGTTCATCAAATTAAATACAAACTAAAAAGAAGAAGAATTGATAAATGAAAATAAAGGAAAATAATGGGTTGTAATAATTAAAATATAAAATTTAATGAAGAATTGATTATAGTTAACTCAAAAGTTAGGAATTGATTCAACCAGAATTGCTTTTGGAGAAGAGAATTGCTTTTGTAAAACTGAACCAAACATGTGAGAAATTGCTATTTTTTTTTTTCAATTCTGAGGCCGTAGAAGTGATTATGGATTAAGAAGAAGCTGAACCAAACAAACACCACATTATCCAAGTTTCACAACAAGGGAGAGGACCACTCAGATTTCGAAGCTATCCCTCAAGATTGTCGTAGAATCTATAGCTCACATTTCGCAAACTTTGAGGTTGAGTTTACTAGAAAACAAGGCAATGAGGTTAGCCACAATTTAGTTAAGGCGACCCCATTGTTTAGCTAGTTTCTCATTATTCCCTGATGTACCCAATTGTGTCAACACTCTTATTTTATTTTTTTATTTTTGGATTATCATGATATTGATACGAAGTTTCCACTACCATTTAGCAGTGGCACACATGGTGGGTTCTCTCCTCTCAACCGGTTTTTCTCCATATGCAGTAGCCAAAGATCAAACCTTTAACAATGCTTAAAGGGTCCAAATCACTTACCACTTGGATCAATCCCTTGTTGATTGGTAGTCTTTTTTAATGAAATGAATTAAGTTTGTTGCTAAAAAAATAACATACCATAAAATTTCCTAAAATTTTAAAAAAATAAATAAAATGTCAAACTATATCATGCCTAAAAAAGGTCAAGTCAAGCTTAGATCTTAATTCCTTTCACACACAAAAAAACTTAGATCTTAATTTGTCTAAAAGAAAAGTTTAGATATTAATTATATATTTTTTTTGAATAACTTTAATTTTATTTTATTTTTGAATAGTGAGACTTAATTTTTGCAATCTTTGTTCGATCTAGTCTATTTTAACCTTAATTTAATTGCTCATAATTCACGCAGTTGATTGCACAAAGTTTGTGAACAAATTAATTCCTCATAGTTCACGCCGTTGATTGCACATCAGATTAATGATAGCGTAAAATTACAGGTATCCATTCAATGCTGTGAATGCGCATTTATGCCCTGTTTATTGACTATTACATTTACCACTTGACAGAAAAATCTCACTTCATTATTTTTAAAGTTAATTATACTATCCACAAACAACAAAAACTTAATTTTAACAAGGTGATATGTCACCACTAGCAATACAAAGAAAAAAATGTAACCAAAAAAAAAATACAAAGAAAAAACAAAACAATGTAACATACTGCTATACCATACCAAATAAGTTATTTAGTTGAACTGTTCCTTTATTTCCTTTTTCCTGTTTGGTAAACATGATTAGTAATCACCATCCTTAGCTATAAATAAAGATTACTACAACACACATTAAATTAACCATTAGAATATGATTTTGCTAAGGAAATGATTAAAATGTGGTAGCTAGACATACTATTTTCCAATAAGTCAAAATCTAAAGTGATGTTGTAACTGACATCAAAATTGTTATCGACCAAACCAAATTAAAAACTACCAAGTTCACTGCCATTATATGCACTACATGATGGAGCAGTTTAACAAACATCAATTTCTACTATGTGCATTTTCCCAACCCCAATATAACGCAACCCAAATCACACTTTATTCTTAGTTATATTATATAGTTTAACTCAATTCACAATCACATTCATCACAACTAGTTTTTATCTTTAAGATGGGAAATCAAGTCTCATTTCGTCCTTCAGATTCAACAGGTAAAGTTGTATTCTTAGATGGTTCAGTTCATGAATTTGATAAAGCAATAACAGTGGCAGAGCTAATGATGGATCATCCACAAAAAGTAGTAGTTGAGTTTCATTCAGCTGTGAACCAAAAAAGGCCAACACCATTACCTGCTGACAAGAAGCTAGAGATGAACAAGATATATTTGATGCTTCCAGTGAAGCAAGGGAAGCCTATTGGTTTAAGCGGCGAAGAAACTCGCCGAGTTCTGTTAATGGCTAATTCTGTTTTGAATTCTAATTATGTTTTGTGTTCTTCTAAGTTTCTTCCTTGGTTTAGTAGTTTATGTCATAACAGTGAAATTGTGGAGCCTCGGAGAAAGGAAGAAATGGAGGAGAAGAAGGGAGAGAGATGCCATTTTTTGGAGAATTTGCCAGAAATATTGGAAGGGAGGCCAGATTATTTGAATAGGCAGATTTCAGGGAAAGGGTGGAAGCCTAGCTTGGATACTATTAAGGAGAAGAATATTGAGAAAAAACATACTCATTGGTTGTTCCTCAAGAGTTTTTAGTGGCATAGTTATTTTAGTTTTGGTTAGTAGTTAAATATTGTGGATTACTGTGGGGTATTATTAATGTGTAGAAATTATGTTAATGAGTATGATTCTTGTTTAATTGCATGTGTATCTTAGGTGTAACTCAGATCCTTTTCTGCATATACCAACTTCTGTAATGCTGCCCAAGTGAAACTGTGATTCTATGAAGTCCTTTCTTTAGTTTGTTCTTTGTTTTCATTTGAAAATTTGCAAATTTGTCTTTTTCTAAAATTTTAAAATTGGCCTTTTAACTTTTCAAAATTTCGTAAAAATAGTCCAACAAAGTTTAAGAATGAAGAAGATTTTATAATAATTTTGCTAAAATATTATTATGGGTTTTAAAAATTTCTCATCTTAAAATTCGTCTTTAAGTTTCAATATGCTTATTGGGTCAACCAATTTTATCACATTACTAAGAGGAAATAAAAATGAATTTAATTTATTTACACCATCAACGTAAATATATTTTTTTACACTATCAATTGATCATAATTGTCAAATCATTAAAAATGTTTGTCTTTAATTATAGCTACTTCAAAAATCACACATGATTATGGTTTATTATGGTGTAACTATCTACGCCGACAATGTATGAAAATTAAATTCACTAACAATAATATGTCATTTTAATAACATGTGTTTCCACTTAACTTAAATAATGATAATTTTGAAACTATCTAAACTCTTCTCGTTATGATGTTGGTGCCCTAAATATCTTGTTTTGATCATAGTTTTATTACAATATAATAACATATGGTGAGTTTTATAGTGGACCACTTTGATAAATGATCTACAATAGATTAATACTTGACGATAATTGATATATTCTCTTAAAAGTAGAAGCTCTCAATCATAGTTGTTCTCATAGATGAGATAATAAATTGACTGAATCTCTCAAGATTCACCCAAATTGTTTATAAATCTCTCACACTCTCAAGTGTTTCCCATCCAAAGAATCTCTCACCCAAAAGGAACCATCATCTCTCACACTCTCAAGTGTTCCATCTTTGTTATAACGAGAATTCATGCAAATGAACTTCTCATTTACAATTCTTCCTCCTTTAATTTTAAATCACAGACAACAAAGTATGTTTTGGACTGACCTAAGACCCAAAATTCTCATTATATTGGACCCGAACACACATACCCAAATGTGTTAAGATCCAATCCAACGAACCTTGGATCCTCATCATACCACAAATCACCTCAACGTTTAGAATAAGTGTCGCCGGAGCCAGCATTGATGAGCACCGTCCGTAACGAGCACTTACCTACCCTTCGACGGATTTAGATTAATCATTAATGCCTATAAAAGACACATTTCATCATCATCATCACAAGGTAGACACTATCAGCACAGAGTACACACTATTTGTCAGAAGAAGCTCTGTTCCAAATCCGGACATCACTTGTAAGCGAAGCTACTCTTAGGTTTCAACTTGACCAACAAGCATTGTAAACATCTAAATTGAAATTGGAGAAGGGACAACATTTTTATTGTAATTTAACTTAATCCGTGCTTTCTTGATCTCTAATTTCCGTTAGACCTGACTCCACTTTGTTTTGATGTCTCCATTTTCCAATCAGTTCCCGTTGAGCAATATTGTGTGATATACTCAAGCTATTTCAGTTTTAAATAATCCATTTAATAATGTTAACAGCTCAACTAATTAACAATGATTATAAATAATTATAAAAACAGCAAAAACCAGTAAGCAACTCATGAATAATTATCTTGTCAAAAAAAACTCATGGATAATTATAAATAAATAAATAGCTTAATAATTATTTAATATATTCACTACCAATTTCGGCAACAATTAGATTGATATCAAGCCAAGTTATCCACATTATGAAAATAGGTTAACTTTGATGAACTAATCTTGCAGCAACAAAGTCTAAATGTCTAACATTCACTCAACATTTGAGATGTTTATTGGTGGAAAAGAAAATTTTGTCAAAAGAAAATTATTGGACATCTTGAAATGTGACTCGAGTGGCACGATAATGGTGACTTGATAGTAGGTGGTTCAAAGGATCTTAGATAGCTCTTATACCATCTTAAAATTTGTAGTTAAACCCAACACATGTCATACAAAATTGGCTTGTGAAGATGAGTTGGTTGAATGTAAAAATCTAATATGATAGAAAGCTTGTTTTTTCCAATAATATTTGTTTGCTGTGATGTGGATTTGTACTGTTTTAACAAAATTGGAAAAGAAAACATACTTGTAATTCAAAAAGTGCACGGCAGGTACATTCCATCGGTTGTTAATTTTATTGTTAATCACCAACTTGATTTTACTGAAATCTCAACAGCAAAGTAAGTTGCTTCATTTCACAAAAATATTTGTTACTAAAAAAGAAATTATAATGGAAAATCAAATCACCAAAAGGGTCCACTAATAGCTAACAACATCAAACAGTGGCATTTAGAAACATCATGCCACACCTATATAAATTGTTCCATCCATTCCATAACTCGTCAACCCACCAAAACCTATACATTCATCTTCTTGCATTGTCTTTCCCAAATGGAGTCAATCCTCATCACCATTGTATTTTTCCTTCTCTTATTGGGTGGTGAGTCACGTGACCCTTTTGCATGTGACCCAAAAAACACCTCCACAAATAACTTTCCATTTTGCAAGGCATCACTGCCTATACCAACAAGGGTGAATGACCTCATTGGAAGATTGACATTGCAAGAAAAGGTTAACATGTTAGTGAACAATGCTGCGGCGGTTCCAAGGGTTGGGATCAAAGGTTATGAGTGGTGGTCAGAGGCACTTCATGGAGTTTCAAATGTGGGACCAGGAACTAAGTTTGGTGGCCAATTCCCAACTGCCACTAGCTTCCCTCAAGTCATCACTACCGTTGCTTCATTCAATGCTTCCTTGTGGGAAGCAATTGGACGGGTCAGCTATAACACTACTCTTTTTAATATTGTTCAATCCAAATCAAAACAAAAATGTATAGGCCTAATTAAACTCACTTTATAACTATTTCTGTTGATTCACAAATATATGAAGACATAAAGTGCATTCAAATCAAATGTATATCACAAATTATTGTTAACCAGCTAGGTTTGCATAATTCCTACATAAAAAAAAAATACTATGATTTTTTCATTGATCTAATGTAAGGGTAATAATGTGCAGGTTGTTTCCGACGAAGCAAGGGCAATGTACAACGGAGGAATGGCTGGATTGACATACTGGAGTCCAAATGTGAACATTTTTAGGGACCCACGATGGGGTCGTGGACAAGAGACTCCCGGTGAGGACCCAATTCTAGCTGGTAAATACGCTGCCAGTTATGTGAGAGGACTACAGGGAACAGACAGTAGCCGGTTAAAGGTGGCTGCTTCATGTAAACACTTTACGGCTTATGATCTTGATAATTGGAATGGTGTGGATCGCTTTCACTTTAATGCAAAGGTACCATTTAAGTTTATGGTATACACTTCTAGATATAGGTTTGCACTTTTGTACTATGTAATATGGTCCAGTCTAACAGTTTTGGTAATCCTGGATTAAAATAGAAGAAATGTGGGTCATTCATGTATTTCTTTTCTAACTTTGAATATACTCATACTCATGTTTATATTGGTTAATATTTTATTTATGTATTATTTATTATAATTGAATAGTGCCTTATATTAGTGATCTACATGCACAGGTTAGCAAGCAAGACATAGAAGACACATTCAATGTGCCATTTAGGATGTGTGTGAAGGAAGGTAATGTGGCTAGTGTTATGTGTTCTTACAATCAGGTTAATGGTATTCCTACTTGTGCTGACCCCAATCTTCTAAAGAGAACGGTTCGTGGTCAATGGCATCTTGATGGGTAAGCTTAATTACAAATTACAATACAATGGAAGAAGTTTATTTTCTTTGTTACTTTTAAAATCTTACTATATTTATTTTGGTGTAATTTAGGTACATTGTATCAGATTGTGACTCTGTTGGGGTATTTTATACTAACCAACATTATACATCAACACCAGAAGAAGCTGCTGCTGATGCCATTAAAGCAGGCTAGTTACAATACATTATTAATTACTATCCAATAAATTAATACTATGATGATGCATTTTTCTTCAGCATAAAAAAAAAAATTTCTAGGAACCTAATTAATGGATTGATATATTTGATGATTGTTACAGGTTTGGATTTAGACTGTGGACCTTTCCTTGCACAACATACCCAAAATGCCGTTAAAAAAGGCTTGTTAACCGAAACTGATGTAAACGGTGCTTTAGCAAACACACTTACAGTCCAAATGAGGTTAGGAATGTTTGATGGTGAGCCATCTGCTCAACCATATGGCAACCTTGGTCCAACTGATGTGTGCACTCCAACTCACCAAGAGTTAGCTCTTGAAGCTGCAAGACAAGGGATTGTGCTTCTTAAGAACACTGATCCATCTTTGCCTCTCTCCACAAAAAATCATGGTACTGTGGCAGTCATTGGGCCCAATTCTAATGCTACTGTCACTATGATCGGCAACTATGCTGGTAGGCCCTTGTTTTATGCAGGCACATGGGACATAATTTCGTAATGCAGTACTAAGTTTTTTCTGTTTGATAGTTTCTCATTCCCACGTTTATCAAAACATGCATCTTGTTCAAATTACACAATTCAGACGTGCAAAAATGGGATGTTTTTATGCATGTCTAGATTTTGTAATCCAAACAAAACACGTGTTTTGAGAAATGTTGGGAGGGGAGAAGAGAAGTCATCTTTTTTGTTTGTTTTTTAGGTATTGCTTGTGGATACACAAGTCTGCTACAAGGAATAGGGAAATATGCAAGGACTATTCACGAGCCCGGTTGTGCGAATGTGGCATGCAATGATGCTAATCGATTTGGGTCGGCTCTAAATGCAGCCCGTCAAGCGGATGCTACTGTTTTAGTGATGGGATTGGATCAGTCAATTGAGGCTGAAATGGTAGATAGGACTGGTTTACTTCTTCCTGGACATCAACAAGACCTTGTTTCAAAAGTAGCGGCTGCCTCGAGAGGCCCAACCATTTTGGTCTTAATGTCTGGTGGGCCTATAGATATAACTTTTGCAAAGAATGATCCTCGAATTGTAGGCATCTTGTGGGCTGGTTATCCTGGTCAAGCCGGTGGTGCTGCCATTGCGGATATATTGTTTGGAACCGCTAACCCAGGTTTGTAACGAATCTATCCTTTTTGAGGGAGCTTCTTTTCACCTATGATTCTTAAAAATCGCTCCAGTCCAGATTCACCCATCCGGACATAAGAAAAAAATATTATTTTATGTCTTTATCCATCTAGAGGAGCGTAGATTTAAGAAAATGTTGGGGGTAAAAGTAACACTTTTTTTTTGAACTTTTTTCTTCTTATCTCTCAAAATGCCCATACTAGGCCCAATAAACTACATTATAAATGCATATAAACTACCTTATGTGAGACTCAATTTTCAATCAATGTTGCTATCTGCAATCACTGTTGACGAATATCATGAACAATAAGACATCTGAGCTTCTTGAAAATTTTGCAAAAGAGTTTTTATATAAAAGGAGGGAGGTAGTAAAAATCTTTGGTGACTTTACTAGTTTTCTTTTTAAATGGTGCTAAATTTCATTAAGGAAGTGTTTAAAAGTGAGTTTTGCTACTGTTCAATTTTCAGGAGCTAAGCTACCTATGACATGGTACCCACAAGGATACCTTAAAAATTTGGCAATGACAAATATGGCAATGAGACCAAGCTCATCCACAGGGTACCCTGGGAGAACCTATCGTTTTTACAATGGCCCTGTAGTGTATCCATTTGGTTATGGATTATCTTACACCAACTTTGTTCACACATTAGCTAGTGCACCAAAAGTGGTGTCAGTTCCAGTAGACGGCCACCGCCGTGGAAATAGCTCAAACAAAGAAGCAATTAGAGTGACACATGCACGATGTGGCAAGCTTTCCATTAGACTTGACATTGATGTTAATAACGTTGGTTCAAAAGATGGTACTAGCACTTTGTTGGTGTTCTCAGTACCACCTGCAGATAATGGTCATTGGGCACCGCAGAAGCAACTAGTGGCTTTTGAAAAAGTCCATGTTCCTGCTAAGGCTCAACAACGAGTGAGGATCAATATTCATGTATGTAAGCTTTTGAGTGTGGTTGATAAGTCTGGGACTAGGAGAATTCCAATGGGAGTACATAGTATTCACATTGATGATGTTAAACACTTTGTGTCACTTCAAGAACAAACACTAGGGATCATCAAGACCTGAATTTTTTTATGGGGCCGCATTTAGAATGTCTTCTAAATGATCATCAATAGTATGCCAGAGATTACATATATATAGTTTCAACTGATTGTGTGGGGTTTGGTCATATCCAAAGACATAAACATATTATATTGATTCATCAATGACGATCAAATAATGTACTGTAGGGTTGGTTGCAATTCTTGGAGAAGAGATTATAGGAAATGTACAATTTTTACTTTTTTTTTAAAAAAAAAGGAGGAAATGTACTATTGTGTCTCATGTTTCTGTACTTTTTTTTTTGTTCACCATTCTTTTTGTCTATGTTACGATTAATGTAAGACATTAGTTTATTTTTCTTCTGTTAATGTAATTGTAAGATTGGTAATGGTAATAAACATATGGGATTCACATCATGTTCATGTGACACAACTTCTCAGCTTCTTTAACAGCAGTACCTCACGATGTTCATCATATTCGTCCCTGTATTGTTCAATACTTTAGATAGAACAAAACTTAGGTACAATTCTTTAGGTTTTTTCGTATGGTTCTTAACTAAAAATACAATTTTTTTGGATATAACAAACTTTGAGAAAATTATGGATTTAAGGACATCTTGGTGAATTTAGTTAAGAACCATACGAAAAGCACCTAAGGAATTGTACCTAAGTTTTTTCCTTTTAGATATTCACTGTACTAACTTCTCCTGGGAGTTAGCAATGGACATCTTATTTCCGTGTATTTTTAAAAAATGTGTTTGGTTAATAATTGTCACATTCCTTGAAATTATCTGTGTGAGTGGGTATATGGGTAGTTACTTCAATTTTATTACTATCTATATGGAAACATTTTATTCCCGCAGAGTTTCTTGGGAATAAAATCATGGATAAATGAAAGTTATTTTTTCGTGGGAATGTTTTATTCTTAGGAGTTAATTTTTTTAACTGTGTAGCAAACATACTACCTCTGGTCTTAATTATAAACAAATTTTTACTTTTAGATTTATTCAATAAATAATATATGTGAACTATATTCTAGACCACATACAACATTTATTGAATGAATAAAAAAGTAATAATTTGTTTATAATTGAGACAGGAGGGCGAAGGAATCTATATTTGTAACCTATATATTGCTGGGAACAACTTTTTCAACAATGAAACAAACACCCCCTGAGGTAAATTAAAATTGAGCATCCCCAAATTGGATTTTATAAACCAAAATTCGGAACCATACATCCCTTTACGCAATTATGGGCCTAGATATATAACCTTATACGAGATCTTGAGCGGTTCTTTCTAAGCTCCCTGTCAATGTCTCTTAAGCCCCCAAAAATTTGGGTGATAACTCCCAGAGAGCATTATTTTAAAATTTTAACACATTCAAAACATAACTTTCGGAGGATATTTTTCAACACAGAGATATTAAGGGGGTCTAAAAGAAAATCATCCGAGATCTTTACCTTTTCACTTTCGACTATGCCTAATCATGGACTAATAATGTGCTGTCTATAACAAGTGTTGAATTTCTTTTTGCACCCTACGTTTTTTTAAAAGGCTAAATTACACAAGAAGTCCTTTAAGTTATTTAATTGTAACAAATTGGTCCTTTAAGTTTTTTTCGTACCACTTACGTCCTTTAAGTTATTTAATTGTAACAAGTTGGTCCTTTAAGTATTTTTTGTAACGCTTAGGTCCTTTAAGTTATATAATTGTAACATTTAGGTCCCAAATAACTTACATTTTTAAGATCTAAAATACATCAAATTGTTACAGTTAAATAAATTAAAGGACTTAATTGGTATGGAAAAAACTTAAAGGACCAACTTGTTACAATTAATTAACATAAAGGACCTAAGTGGTACGAAAGAAACTTAAATGACCAATTTGTTACAATTAAATAACTTAAAGGACCCTTTGTGTAATTTAGTCTTTTTAAAACTACACATGTTTCTAAAAGAAAATTTTCAGACATAAAAGAAACTGTAATTTTGTTCAAAAGCATAAATTTGTGGGGGAATTTTTTTTCTTTTTGACGAGGTTTATTTCTTAAGTAACTTTTTTGGTAGATAGAAAAATTGGCAAAGCCATTAAAAATCCGCACACATAAGTGGAGGTGTTGGGGTTCGAACTCCTGTTGTGACTCCCGGTCTGACAATTTCAACATTTTTTGTCAGTTGAATTCAGACTTGTAGACATTTCTTAAGTATTTTTAAGGGTAGAAAAAGAAACTCCCTTGAATTTTTAACTGGTATTTTATTGTTTTACTTAAGCGAAATTCAGCAGTCTAATTTATATAATACTTTACAACAAAAATGTGGTCCCCTTATTGTGATTCGAATTCAGAAAAGCAGAAGATAGCACATTGCTTGTGACTTGTGAGGGAAAAAATATTTGGTTTAATGCATGTAAAATATGGATAAAAAAAAAAAATGAAATGGATCAAGTGTGAAACCATTTATTTATGAGTTTAATATAGTCAAATGTACAATATAATAAAAATTAGTATATGAAATGCCATTTCAGAAATGGGGCAAGTGTATGTGAAACTACGTATGAGTTTAGTTTGATTAAATGTAAGTATAAATAAAAATAATAAATAGATGAAGTTTCAAGTGCTCAACTATTTGAGTTTAGTGGTCTCTTAAATTTAGTGCGAGAGTATTTATGTCTCGATCTAAAATAGAAAAGAATTTTGGATTCAAAGAGTTATTATAAATGAATTTGCATTTACTTTCCTTCGAAAGCACTACTAGAGCTCGAATTTGAAACTTCTAAATCCAATGTCAGTCTTTTTACACCAAATGTTTGAAGTTTAAACTATTTATGAGTTTGATAACTAATTAAAAAGATAAAATTATAAATGTTAATTTAATTGAAAAATAATCATAATTAGATTTCATTACGTGGTTATTTAACTCATTGTTTATGAATCATTGAACAGCTTAGAATTTTTCCTAATCGGGGAAGAATAATCAAAATAGAAAGGAGAATACCACAGGACTTGTTGGCTATAAGAACAGGGAGAAATGCATTATAATGGCAATCACGTGACATGTAAACCAATAATGTTCCATTTCTAAACTGATGAGTGATGACCAAAGCTGGCATGTGCTAAGCCAACAAAAGCTCAGTTGAAAAATTATAATAAATAAATAAAAATAGGAAAGCATTGATAATCCATATGCCTTTGATGTTGACATATCTATCAAAGCATAGTTTAATTGTGACAAAAAAAGCATGGTATTTAATTTATTAATGTTGCAAAAATATCTAATCACAAATTCAACATTTCATCTGTATTTTTCAGCTGGAATGAAGGAATCCACTGGTCAAGATGGCCTTCAGTCATTGCAACAATTCAAAATGCAAAAAAAAAAAAAAAAGGCCTGCCAATTAATTGAAAGTAATTTAATTTTTTTTAGGGATGAAATTTTTTTTTTATTATTATAAAGCCAGACATAAAATAAAATAAAGTCCTGGGGTTGTATAGTTAATAGAAAAATTCGCTCATTTGCTTTACTTCTGCCAACTAATTAAAGTAGTATCTACTATCTGCAATATGCGGATATGGTATCGATAAAATAAAACCATTGAATTTTAATTACTTTAATATTTCTGGAAAATATTCTTATCCAATGCCAAGTTAAAAGTGAATGCATAACATGGATCAACCAGCACAATGTTGTTTACTTAATAATGTAGAAATATGGATGCTTGACTTTGCATTCAAGTTTCTACTTTAACATTTACACTCAAGTCCATCAAACAATTGGCAGTGGTGGTAATGGCTTTAAGATAAGGTTGGTTTGAGAGGAATATCTTTAATTTCTTACAGCAAAAAAAAAAAAAGAGAGAATGAACAGAGAATATAGCAAGAAAACTAGAAAAAGAGATTTTATTTTTCTCTTCATCTTATAACTACATATTATTCTAAGACAAGGCTTTACCGAAGGCTGACATATTTTAAGGGGGGTTCAAAATGATCAAGAAAAAAGTGTACATCCCACGAGGGATTTCATTTCTTCATGTCTACCTTTTATATATTCTAAAATCTTTAATGTTTCCAATTATTAGGGAGACTCTCTGGCCCTCTTTATGTTCTATAGTCTATACTAATGTGATATATCTAGAAGATAAGTATAATCAACATGACATGATTTTGGTCTTTTCTTTTGAGTGTAGAATTAATGACCCTATAGTTGAAGGTTCATTTTTTGGGCATAGCTAACTAGATGATATAACATAAGACTTTACATAGAGCCACAAGGGTAGTTGAATTTATGTTAGTACAAAAATGTTGTTGCAATTTTTTGGGTGAAGAGCTTAGTGAATCACATATGATGAGGACTAA
Source organism: Medicago ruthenica (assembly GCA_018208015.1). Classification (NCBI taxonomy): domain Eukaryota; kingdom Viridiplantae; phylum Streptophyta; class Magnoliopsida; order Fabales; family Fabaceae; genus Medicago; species Medicago ruthenica. The sequence goes on along the minus strand of CM031371.1, from coordinate 24,133,526 downwards.
CCAAAGAATTGTCAAATGTCAATAGCTTGGAATAAAAATGAGTTGAATCAACTCACTAGGCAAGCCTGCCATCAATCGTGTTGAGTTTTGACTTTAGCCGTTGCCCTCGACAAAATCTGATAGCATTCACACACCATGAAAATTTGAATCTATAAAATTACGTTCTCCTTATATGTTTGGTTTGACGTTTCAGTCCTCAATCATCCATCATGCCTAATTTCATCGAAGCTCCAAAACCAAACATCCGCATTAACATGGTTTTTCACCGTGGTTTTGATGAACGCACCGCAGAAGCAAACACATGCTTAATTTGTGCACATTTAATACAATAGTAACAAATTTCAAAAGATATAGTACTAGTTTGGATAAAAAATTCTTGAGTTTTATTCTATAACTAGTGTCTTGAGCATTAATTAGAATTTTCCTATGTAATTTAATATTAGTATATGATATGTTTCTTAATTGATGATGGGAATGAGAGGTAAACTAATACTCATAGAAGAATCCCGCCTCTAACTTTTGGGAGCCTGCAGATCTAACTTTCCCACATCTTCAACCAATTATTATTAAGATTTAATATAGAATTTATTTTGCCTGCAGATCTAACTTAGTGCCAAATTTCAGTTGAAATATCTGTAAATTAATGTGCTTTATGAAAACTGAATTTTAAATTACTCCTGTCTCTTTAGTCTTAATATGCATAATTATTATTTACTCATCTATAGTTTGGCAACTTATTATTGTAAGCAAACTGCTAGTACTATTATTCTTCTTAGTATTAATTAGATCACATCCAAACGGTTATTTCTCATAAGCAAATAGATCTAGTTTAATTTAATACTACTGAGGAAACATGTTCAGAGAATTAATAGGCATATTGCTGACATATAGTATAGTACAATGCCCGTATTTAAAAAATCTAAAACAGAAACTCATCTTAAATAAATGCATAAATAGCAAGTAGAGAAAAAGTGAGCAATAAATTAAAAGAGCAACTAGGGCATATATAAATTATGTATATTTGAAATTTGAATGTGATTTAGCCAAAGGTGATACATTATTGACAAACTTGTTCAGATAATTAGCAGCATAGTGAGCAGATCACACCTTGATTAAGCTGGCCTTGTTGATGAATTCAATTAGTACCAGAAGCAAAGTATGTATTAATTAGTGTATTATTAACTTAGTATACCTTTTATTTTTAATTACTTAGTATATGATATGATTATTAGTACATGTTAGTAGCTTACAAAGGCAAATTTGCACATGGGTGACCATCTCCACATGAAATCCAATCCACAAGACACGTGCATCCCACAGAGGTTCCCTGAGCTTTTGCAGAGAGGCATTGGAATGATAAAACCACACAGTGGATAAATTCTGGAGAATACGAGGCAATTTAATTTAATTTAATTTTAAATGGCTGCATAATGAACATTAATCAAAGCCATTACTATATTGGACCGTCAATTATATTAAGAAATGATCCTAGTAGTGCTGATATCGTTTTGAGCATTGAAGTAGTGAATGGTATATTTCCATTACTATATAGTATTATTATTACTAAGTGCTAAGTTAGATGCAGACGTGCATCACAAACTTCAAATGAAATATAGGAAAAATAAAATAAAACTTATCTTAGAACAGTAATTTTATAAGAGAATCTTTAGGACTCCGGGTCACACTCTGCCTCCTTGTCTACATACATGTCTTTGAGATTGGACTGGAAGGATTTCCCATGAACCTATTTTTTTACTCCAGATTAGTTGTCTAATCTTTATTTATATTTACAATTACTAAGGTTGCTAATTCAGGGTTAGATTCCATTAATCAATGATTCTATTCATACTTAAAGGGCCTCATCATAGTATAAGACTAATGTAACCAATTTATTCTTACCCTTTAAAATGTTGCAACGTCACAATATATGTACCACCTCAACAACCTATATTGATTGATTTTATTTCACTAATTGGGTCGTTCTTCTGGTATTATATAGTTATGCAATGGCAATAATTAAGTACTAGTTTGGTTTTATGCCATTTTCGCCTAACTATCAAAGAAGAATGTTTGGCAAATTTTTAGAATCATAATATATTAAAGTACTCTTCCTTAACACCAATTATGGGGCTTCTTAATCTTCTACTTGCATACAGTTAGGTATATAATGCAACCACATTATCAATGGTCTCCCTTAATGTGTATATTAAAAACACACTTTTATCTTAGTTTATATGGAGAAATAAGAAAATATGTTAACCATCTCATATAATTCAAGTTTTCTAGCTAGCTAGGTAAGTGATCATATATATTTAATTACCAACTAATTCAATAATATGAAAATATTCAATAAAGATAGATGTGAAGAAATATGTGGCATCCAGCACATACAAGAACCTTAATTTTTCATGCTGTTGGAACCCATCAATCATGCATTATATAGTAACACTAACCAGAACTCAAATTTGTTTCTGTTTCTATTCCTTACTCTTTATATATATAAGATAACAACTAAAAACTATAGAAAAGTGTTTTTTAAATTACAATATTTGAAGATTCCAATTCATTATTAAAAAAAAAAAACTGGTGTGAGAGAAGGAGGATTCGAAAACTAGTTGATAGGTACTGTGACAGTTGCAACAGAACAAGGACAATAAGGTCATTACATGTTGAATTGTGGATAAAACAAATAATTGGCAATAATAGGAAGAGAATGAAAAGGAAACAAAGGGTAGATCCAAAAGTAAAGGAAATGGAAATACACCAATAATGGCTCCACCCATCAGACAGTACACTCAATAGAATCTGCTCAATGATGACGCCACATTGCATAACTTAGCTTCACATTAAAAAAGAAAAAAGGAAACTGAGACATGGCATGTGTAATATGCAGAAGCATAACTAAACTTAAATGGATACTTGATGTTGTTAGCTATCTTTGTAAATAAAAAACAACCTTCTGAAATAATTCCTGGTCCCAATTTCATTTACAAGCAAAACAAAGACAGACTTAACAACCTACCCATATGGTCTTCAAAGATGTCTCTACTCACCAATGAAAAATGAATGGATCATGGAAAAGTTATTTTAAAATTAACTTGGAATTGGAACTAGCTGTATTGCTGGTGGATAGAGTAGAGGGGACATTGAAATGAAGGTTTCAATCAAATAGTACTAAAATAGAATGGAGTGTTGAGTGGTACATAAAAATGATTTATGTGATATAGGGTAGCCAAAGCCCACCAAAGGGAAGGGATTACCCTCTTAGAAATTAGGGTTTTGTGCGGTCACAATGAACGCCCACATTCAAGCTTTCGTAAATTTATATCACTTAATCAAAGATCAAATGTTTCATATTTTAATTTGTTTTTTAGGTTTAAGAAAATTTAATGGTTATTCAATCTTGATCAGACAATTTAGATATCACCAATTGTATGCAGTCACACAATTCATATTTCATACCAAAGTGGACAAGACATATTACATAGAAGTATATATCACATAAAAGAAGGGGACCCTTGGATTACCCATACTTTGGTTTAATTTTAGCTATTGATAGTTTTCACCAATAAAACCGAACATCCCATCACAAAGATGGACCCAATTTCTTACAACCTGGATCCTCTTAGCAAGGTGTTCCAGCCAGCGTAGCAGAGTAGCAGCCATGTGTGTATAGAAGATAACAAACTATGTAGACCTTGGTTTGTCCTAGTCCATTGCCTTGGGGTGGGTCCCTAATGGTCCCAAATTTGTGGGAACTAGGAACAACAACAATACTATTGCTGCTAAATTATTAAAGTACGTCTGTTGATTCATGTGCAATTTCTAGCTATTAGGTTTATATATATGCATGCATCATACATGTGTGTCTACTGAATTAATTTGCAAACTTATAACATGCTAATTATTCAATGCTTTTATGAGCGACAACTACATTTTAAATACAATGATACTACAAAAGAAAGATAATTTGATTTTGTACAACAACGTTGTCAATGTAAAAACAAAAACAAACAAAACATAACAGTAACAAGATTTTAATTAATCAAATCCAGTTAATTAGTGTCTTTCAAACAGTGTTGGTGTTGGTATTACTACTTGATTCCTTCTTTTTGCACGAGACAAATGTTGGTTGTATAAGATTAGATGTCAACGTTAACTCATTCCATCTTTAAGTCATTCTCATAATAATTAACCAATTAAAGAATTATTATCTTTAAATTCACAACCATGTCATCCTAATACTGTGGCACGTGATATGTATGGTTGTCACCTCAGAGGCCTAGGTTGTTATTTAGTCGCGCAGCCTTCTAAAATGCATAATTAATTAATCATATTATACAAGAAAAGAATCTAACAATTATAATGTCTTATAATAAAAATGTTTATAGGAAATTATATATAGCATAAGCATAGACACTTTTAATCAATTGTTCAGTTTTGCAAAGTATATAGCGGGGAAACATACATAGAACACTACATTCATATATCGACATCTATTATTTTAAAAAAAATTGTACAATTCAACGTAATCACATTTATTGGTGTTGAACACTAACATGTGTCAGACACCGGAAACACTTTTGAATAGAAATATCGGCGCTACAGAGTAGCAAGTATTCAACAATGAAAGGGAATCTAACACGAGAAATTGGTATGGTAGGCGTGCCCTATGAAGTAAAGGAAACTAACACACCAAATTAATGAACTCAAATTTGAATACAAGAATTTGAAGTTATTTTAACTCATTACATTCAAGGCTGGAAGAATTCCCCTTCATTATTATTTGAACAAAAGAGAGCCTGTGTGCCTTGTCCTTGGCAGGGTTCAATTGTAGCCCTTCTGTAGCAACTGATGCGCAGTATTACTATTTACTACCAACAACAAATTTTGATCAGCATTAATGGCATATATCTCACTATTGATCAACAAATGCAGTGTGAGGATAATAAATCACTGTACTAATTTGTACAGTATAAAACAACTTTGGAGTTGTTACCATTTCACCATTTTATTTGAGAGTGTCAGCTTCTTTAATGTACATGTAGCCCTTATCCTTTAATTTTAATTTTAATTTAAGTTTATCTATTCTTACATTTAGATATGAATTATTGAAATGGAATTCCGTCTGAATTATTAAAGAAATGCATGTGAAATGAAACAAAAAAAAAAAATATTATTCATGAGATTGAACTATATCCTCAGGTTTATATGCCATTGCTCAAATCATTGATCATGCTATCCACAAAATGTAACAATGAAACAAAAAATCGATAAGACCATGTCCAAAAACTCAAGCTTATCTAAATTTTTTAGATATATATGATATTGAGCGGTCCACTAATGTGGGGTCCAAAATCCAGGATTGCCACGTGGAGAGAGGGTAACATTGAAGGGTGACATGGCAAGCTTGGGTAAGGGGGAAGACTGGCAATGGCAAGGCTCGAGATTGCAGGAGCTGTAGAAGTAGTATTGTAGGGGAAGGCAACATAAATGGTAGATAGAGAGACTTAAAACAAACCAATCTTGCCTTTCTATCAAATTTCATGTGTATTGATTCATCAATGTAAGTGAAATAAAAAGCAAAACAAACCCATCCAAAAGTACCAATGGATTTTGAGTCTAATAAAAATAAGTTTCTTGTAATGTGATGAACTAAAATTCAAAAATCAGTTGAAAAACGTGACTAAGTATAATTTTTCACTTACCTTCAAATAGGATTAACTCTGGTGAAAGAAATCAATGGAAAAAAAAACCTCAAACATATGAATCTAGTTGCTTATGAGATAAGACCGTATTTCTCACAATCCACTAATATTCCCGTTTGTTAATATTGTGCTTTCTATAGCTTTTTAAATTGATTAGTTTTGTATGTTATTGAAAATGCTACTAACAAATGTTCAAAGTTGTGTAGTCAATTTTTAAAAAGTTTAAAAAATGTTATTTCCAACACAATTTCTTTTTTTAATATTTAACAAGTGTCATAAAAATATTTATTAGCATGACTCGTTTTTTTTCTTTTTAAAGGGACTCATGTTATTATTAAATTTTAAGATTACATTGACTATTTTTTTTACTAAAGAATACATTAACTACTTGTCAATTATAACTCTTCTATTATTAATTGTTTTGCACTTAGGTTAACGAAGAAATTGAGTAAATAGTCTCAAATAAAATCACTTCTAGTAACCTGAATAAGCTTTGTTCCCACTAGAGATATAAGGCAAGGAGATCATCTATGTCAAATTCATCATTGTATTTCTTCTCCTACCTTCAAATTATGTGGAATGGTGAGAAATATGAAAGTTTTAGTCCGGCTAGAGGTATAAGGCAAGGAGATCCCCCCCCCCCCCCCCCCCCCATTTATTTGTCATTTGTAATGGAAAGATTTTAGCACATTACTACTGATCAAGTTGAAGCTGAGTACTAGAAACAATGAAGAACATATACCTGATTCGAAACACATACGATACAACATTGATACATCAATACGGAAAAAATTTTAAAATTTAATATACGATACGGTTGAGATACTTTATTAAAAAATTAAAGGGTTAATACCGCTTTTGGTCCCTGTAATATTAGCGAATTCCGGTTTTAGTCCCTGTAAAAAAAAAATTAGATTCTGTCCCTGTCATTTCAGATTCTTCCACTTTTAGTCCATCACTTAATCTTGTCAACAGAATCTACACACGTGGCACGCTGACTGTGTAATTTTTTACTTTTATCATTAAATTTATTTCCACTTGGCTTTTATTTTGATTCATATTTTTTTAAACAATTGAAAACAAATTTTAGAATTAAAATAAAATAACTTAAAATAAAATTAAAACTAAAATGAAGTAAAATTAAAACTTCATCTTCATCTTTTCCATTTTCTTCAACTCTAGCCCAACAATCACCATCAAAACAGAAGAGGAAAAATGCAAAGCTTGTTCACATTTTTGAATCACAAGAACAAGAGGATGAGGGAAGAATTTCTGGGTTTCATTTTTTATTGCTTGGAATGCAGCTTATAATCACCAACAATATGAAAAGATATTGACAATTGACACATCAGCCAACAACCACACACAAACCAATTCAATTTACATAGAAAATTATCCAATTTGCACATAAAACCAAACGGCGACGACTTATGTTAAAGGAACGGCGGCGACGAAAGGAGAGGAACGGCGACGGCGGTAAACGGCAAAGGAACAGATGTGATGATATAACACACACGACGAATATGGGAGAAACAAAGACACGCACAAAGTGGAGGGAACACGACGGACGACGCCATACGAGCGACTCAAAATTCATTCAAAAATAAGTCAAACACAACAACATCACAACAACAGCAACAACAACAACACATAAACCACCACGTTTTCTTCTCCACCATAAACCACCAGCACCGACCATCTTCCGACCAGATCCACATCCTTCCGGCGACCTTTACTTAAAAAAATTATATATTATTCATCATCTCATTCTCCTCTATCTTTCTATCAAATTAGATTTTCAAAAGGAAATAACTTGATAATTTCTCATTTTTTAAAAATGAGATTTCCGGCCACCGTTGACAACCTTTGGATGCACCACCACCACCACTAAACTAATCACCTCCTCCTTTATAAAACATACTTTTTTTACTTCTCTAATTTATCAATTTGATTTTTAACTCGACTAAGAGACGGTGGTTTCAAGGAGTTTTGGCTGAAGGAGGAGGTGAAGAAAAGCAGAGGGAGAAAATGAAGATAAGAGGGAGAGAGAGAGAGTTGATAGGAATGAGGGATTATAAAACGTTTTTGTTTTTTAATTTTTTTTAATTTAATTTTTTTTAATTTTAAAGAATGAAAATAATTATAAATTTCAGGTGGATTAAAAAAATATTAAAATTACACAGTCAGCGTGCCACGTGTGTAGATTCTGCTGACAAGATTAAGTGAGGGACTAAAAGTGGAAGAATCTGAAATGACAGGGACATAATCTAAATTTTTTTTTACAGGGACTAAAACCGGAAATATTACAGGGACCAAAAACGGTATTAACCCAAAATTAAATTTAAACTACAAATTAAAACTCAAAATACAATCTATGGGCTAAAACTCAAAAGCAAAAAAATAGGTGCAAAACCTAGACCAAACAGACACAAAACAACGATAAGGCACAACAATTAAAATGTCTTCATATGACAATAAACAATAGCAAAGTTCTCAAACAAACAAAAAGACACAAAATAGACAGCGGACAACAATAGAAATATAAATATAAGTAATATTAATAATAAAGAAAGTGACAATTAGTCGATTACATATATGATATATCCCAAAAAGATAACACATTTACTTAGTCAATTACATATATCCCAAAAATAATAGAACATCGTGTATTCTCGCGTATCGATTTTCCACCGTCTATCCCTCGGGTATCCCTGATGTATCTGAAAAGTATCGAACAATTGTTTTTTTAAAAAATAAAATTCAATCTCCGGATACTCTCCTGATACGTATCGGGCACGTATCGGTGCAGGATACATATCAGATACCAGTACATCATCTATTTTGAAGTATTTGGGCTTCAGAGAGTCTAGAAACCAATGTGTGTTGGCAGGTATGGTCCCTCACTTTCTTTTTGTTGATGATCCTCTCCTTTTTGTAGAGGACTCTATAGATTAATCCCATATGGTTATGCATTGTTCGGATCTTTTCTGCCAAACGTCTGAGCAAAAGATTATCAGACAAAAAACACATTTTTTTCTTCAGAAAATGTTGATAATCATCTACATGAAAATGTTCTTTAGAACGCTGGCTTCTCTCAAGTTACAAGAACGGATAAATTCTTTGGAGCCAACACAACGATTGGAAGATCCACTGCAGGGCATTTTAATCACATTACACATAAAATCCAGCAGAGACTGGGTGGATGGAAGCAATAATGTTTGATTCTAGCAGGAAGACTCTCTCTAGACCACTTATTAGCTCTATTTTGTATTACCATATGCAATATGTAAAGATTCCCAAGACCATTTGCGATGAGATAGAGAAAATTCAGCCTGGGTTTTTTTGGGGACAAGCTGACCAGGAGCGAAAAGTAAACTTGGTAAATTGGGACGTGCGTTGCCAAGCAAAGATAGATTGGGGTTTAGGTTTTAAGAGACTGCATCGTATGAATGAGGATTTCCTCATGAAAATGGTGTGGAATATTATCAAAAACCCTGATGATCTTTAGTGCAAGGTGTTTCTCAGCAAGTATGGTAAACATAATGACATTGTGGACTCTTGTAACTCTCAACCTTATGATTCTCCTTTGTGGAAAAGCCTTAGTGAGGGTTTGGAGCGATTTACATCGTCACGTACTGTGGCAAATTGGGTTTGGAGCGATTTTCATCCTTGTCGGGGATCGGGTAAGGTAACGGGGATGGGGAATGAAAAACTCGTTTCCATCCCCTTGCAATGTTTAAGTTGAACCCATGATTTTGTAGGCGAACCAACTTCTTATCAAGTGAGTCGACCTTCATTAATGGAGTACTTTATATTTTTTCATAAGAAGAGAGAATATTGTAATATAAACATATAATCTTAAAGATGATAGTATAATTTACTAAAAACTTATTACTATTTATTTATCCAAAGACAAAGGTTTGTGCCTAGACTTGTGACTTCGTGTACCATTGAAAGTGTTCAACATTGTTTATGATTTGTGCGAGTTTTTTTTTCTTTGAAAGGAATGATTTGTGCGAGTTGTTGGGCAATATTTATCATAAGAAATTTGCCATGTTTATTCCATTATTCCTTAATTAAACTTGAAGATCACAAGCGGAGATACTATTCCTTCACTTTCATCTACTATTTTCATTTCTCTACCAAGCATGTTGAGTGATGTTTGAGTTAATTAATCATGGGTGTTATAGAAAAGAGAATAAAAGAATAGTGTCATGTCATGAATCATGATAATTTATCAGCTATCAAATTACAAATATTTAAGTCAACGTGCACAAGGCTAAAACCATATCTTGAGGTGGTTATTAGAAATAAATAACCTTTGGTGCTTCTCACACCCTTGCTTATTTTTGGGGCAACTTGCTTGACTTTTCTTTTGCCGGTGGTTGAAACCCGTGATGGATAACCGTAACCGGCTAAGCCAGTCAAAAACATAACTCTATTTTCCCGTAATTACGAAGAATGAAATTAAATCATAAATTTTAGGGTCATAAACCTACAACAAGGCAACAGTTTAGGTTGATGTGAGAGAGAATATATGGTGTGTTGCCAGCTAAGAATTGAAGGATGAAAGCTTTTACATAAGGGTCAAGGTTGTTGTCAAGAACTCAAGGTCTCTTTCAAGCCTCAAGGCTTTTTTTCTTTTCCTTGGTGCCATTTTTTTTCCTTTTTTATGTTTATTTATTACCTTCTAAGTTCACTTATAGTAAAAAAAATAAAAGGAGGGGAAGTTCACTTATGGTAAAATGTTAATTAATATTAAAGAATTAAAAATTAAATAGTTATCTTCTTTTGAAGGAAAAAATTAAATAGTTATCATATATAATTATAATTTGTAGTATGTTTTTCTTAAACAAAGAGATTCCATTTTGTTCGACATATAAAGTATTACACAAAAGAAGAAAAAAAACTAGAAAATGTTTGATACACTAAGGCGCAAATTTGAATCTGCAAGTTTCTATTTGCCAGCATGTAATATGTGTTGGTTTCACCATTAGAATCTTTAGTAGAAAAAAAATAGAGACTTTTGTTTTTTAAATAAGTAATACTCAAAACTTTTAATATTTTTTTCTTGTATTAGTTTTAAATGGATTTAATCCTTAAGTATTGTCATTGTAGAACTCATATTATTAAAAATATTTTACATTAATCATGATTATGTGACATATATGTTTAATTGACGATGAATTTTTATATTGACAATATATCAAAATTAAATTTAGTTTTAATTAGGACAACTACGTACCTATGTATTAATATGTCCAATTTGAAGGATAAGATAAAAATTATTTTCTTTAAAAAAATTACTATACCTTTACATTTTTATATGAAATAATTTTTATTTGTCCAAAAAAGACTACAACTTTTTTATCAAACAATTTATGTTATTTCTCTAACAACAACCTTGGCACTGATTTCATTTAAAAAAAAAAAAACCTCAGAGCTGATGTCATTTCCCCTAATATATTTATTATCATACTATATTATAAATGAAACTCAAACAAATAATATAAAAAAGCATTATTTGTGAGTCATTATATTTTCTCTCTCAAACTCAAACCCCATTCTCTTTCTCTTTCTCATTGCCTCCCCCCCTATATATTTCCTTTCATTTTATTTCTAGAGCATAGTCATCAAGTACACACTTTAGGTGTGAGAGAAGAAACCAAAAACTCAAATAGTGTTCGGTTTTGATATTTTCATGATTCAACCTTGAATCTTCTTCACCCACATCACCATTTTCAACCAAAAAAAAAATGGCTGTCACAACTTCCTTTCTCAATTCTACAGAAAAAAAACAACACTGGTGGCTCACAAACCGTAAGGTAAATTACCTTAAATGATTTCACCTTAAATTTTTGTTTTGTTTTTTCATTTCCAAAACCAATGAGAATCTAGTATATATAACATGTCTGAAGATATTTTGTTTTATAGATTGTTGAGAAATATATCAAAGATGCAAGAACACTCATTGCAACACAAGAACGCAACGAGATTGTTTCAGCTATAAGTCTTTTAGACGCAGCTTTAGCTATCTCTCCAAGTTCAGATCAAGCCCTAGAGCTGAAAGCAAGATCTTTGCTATATTTGAGAAGATTCAAAGACGTAGCAAATATGCTTCAAGATTATATTCCAAGTCTGAAAATGGCTAATGATGATTCAGGCTCTGTTTCTTCTTCTGATGGTTCTTCTCAACAGCTTTCAAGAGAAGGTGTGAAGTTACTTTCTTCATCGGATTCCTCTGCTCCAGATCAGAGTTACTTCAAATGTTTCTCTGTTTCTGATTTGAAAAAACGTGTCATGGCTGGTCTTTGTAAAAGTTATGACAATGAAGGATATTGGAGGTAAAAAAAAAAATGAATTTACTATGTTTCATTGATTTTTGCAATTTTTTTACTGTTTATGAATTTTTTTACTTTTTGGAGTTCAGTTTTTATTTAATGAGTTTTGAGATTAGATCGGAGTCCCCAATATCATGGGGTTTGAGTTAATGCATATGCCAGCTAGTAATGAAAATTTCCCCACACTTGCTTTTAAATTTCCTATCAAATTCAATGCACATTAAAAGGTATAACAAGGAAGACCAATCAATATTTAATGCAATATTATAAAGTTGCGTAATTTGGTTCACATATTTGAACTGTTTTGGTTTGGTAACAGACTTGTTCTATTTTTAAATCACACACTAGGCCTTTTTTTTTATTTTTTTAACGTGTTACAGCACTTGTGTTTTGATTAAGTTAATGTTAATACAGTAAATTGATTAAATTTTGTTAATGTGAATTTCAGATATTTGGTTTTGGGCAAAGCATGTTGTCACTTAGGCCTAATGGAAGATGCAATGGTTCTTCTCCAAACCGGAAAACGCCTCGCAAGCGCGGCATTTCGTCGCGAAAGCGTCTGTTGGTCTGACGACAGTTTCTCTCTATGGAGCTCACCGTTCTCCGGTGATGGCGCCGTATCAAAGCAATCAACAAACACCCCACCAAAAAGTCCTTTATCAGAATCTGAAACTGTAAACCAACTCCTAGCACATATAAAATTCCTCCTGCGTCGACGCGCGGCTGCAATAGCCGCAATGGACGCAGGACTCCACTCAGAAGCCATCCGTCACTTCTCAAAAATTGTTGATGGCCGCCGCGGCGCTCCTCAAGGATTCCTTGCTGAATGCTACATGCATAGAGCCTCTGCTTTTCGTTCAGCAGGTAGAATTGCTGATTCAATTGCTGATTGTAACAGAACACTATCATTAGACCCGACATGTATCCAAGCTCTTGAAGCTAGAGCTTCAATTCTAGAAACAATTCGTTGCTATCAAGATTGTCTACATGATCTTGAACATTTGAAGCTTCTATACAACACAATTTTGCGTGATCGAAAACTCGCTGGACCGTTATGGAAACGACATAATGTTCGTTACAATGAGATTCCTGGGAAATTATGTACCTTAACCGCGAAAATTCAACAATTGAAACAAAAATTGTCTTGTGGTGAAACACGTAATGTGGACTATTATGGTTTGATTGGTTTACGACGTGGTTGTGCCCGTTCGGAATTGCAACGGGCACATCTTTTGCTTTGTTTGAAACATAAACCGGAGAAAGCCATTGGTTTCATCGAACGGTGTGAACTCGCGGATGAACGTGATCTTGAATCGGTTAAGGATAGAGCTAGAATGGCTTCCATGTTGTTGTATAGGCTGCTTCAAAAAGGTTATACAAATGTTATGAATACAATTCTTGAAGAAGAAGCTTCTGCTGAGAAACAAAAGAAAATGGTTCTGCAGTTACAACAAACAAATGCAAATGCTAATGTTACTCAAGTTTCTTCAAATGCACATGTTAATGTTAATGTGAATTCAGTTGTTGAAGTGTTGCAAAAGAAAAGTAGAGAAGAATTGTTGGAGGAGAAGTTTGCTATGTCTTCACCAAGCATAGTGAATCCAACGGTGTTTCAAGGAGTGTTTTGCCGTGATCTAACGGTGGTGGGGAACTTGCTTTCACAAAGGTTTAGTAATAGGTCAATTCTGGTCAAGTACGAGGCTCTTAGTTGTTGAATTGATTCATTGGTTGGTTGGGGACTTGGGATGTTTTGTTTTTTTCCGGCAGAAAATATCTCTGATTATTGGTTACTTTTATGTACAAATGGATAAATTAAATTTTGAATAGCCGGGAAAAAATTTATTAATTAATTAATTAATTTTGGTCTACGAATTACAATATGCTTTTATTTTTTAGATTTTGAATATAACAATATGCTTTTTATTTTATAACTCATTTGTTATGTGTACAGAATATCAGTTTCCAATAGTCAACTTTTGGAATTTGGTTGTGTTTAAAAACTTGCCAAGTCTCTGAAAATATTTTATCATTGCTAAAATAGAAATGGTACACCAGAATTCTAGCATGTTACTAATGTTAATGATACTCCCCCATCTGAGTTAACAAAAATTAATGTATTTGATCTAAATTTTATTTGACTTTCTCTTATATTATACTATAAGATAGAAAGGAGTAATATAAAAGCAGTGAGTGTTGGGTTAGTCTAATTTTCATTTAAGGGAAGTTGTGGCAAATGAAAAATGATTTATTTTATATGGCAATTGATAAATAGATAAGGCTTGACTGCTGCAATGGAACGTACCAGTAGAGGTGCATGCCTCGTCTTTTTCACATGTTTTGTCTGGTTGCATTCAATTTTCCATGGGGTTAGTCTATCCAAGAAACTTGCTTTCTGACATTCCATTAGATTTTCTTCATTTTCTGTACCCGCCAAAAACTTTGTTGCTTCCAAGTATATAGTGGATGATGGTGGTGGTTTGTAAGGGCATGGTCTAATAGCTCTCTCACACATGTACCATCTATTATAACTCTTGCTCCAACTTGCATATGTTGCTTCCATGTAGTAAAACAATGGTGGGAATTATTTATCCTTACTTCACACTCAAGATTTTTTTTTGTTGAAATGCTTTTTTTTCGTCAAAACTTGAAACTTACGATTGATGTGAAACTTATGTTTTTTTCCAAACAATATCGTTTGCATTGAGTTAACACTTGGAATAGTTTTGGTTTTAGAGTATTAAGTACTTCTTTCTTCCCAAATTTATTGATACAGTTTATAGTTTCACACATGCTATTTCACACTTTTAATATTTAATAATCTATATAACAAAAATTATGAATATTGTTATTTTGAAAATATTTATCAAGATAAACTCAATATCTTATATGCTAGTATTTTTCTTTATATATTAATAAAAAAATATGATCTTTGTATGTATGAAAACAGTGAGCGTAGTCAAACTATATCGATTAAATTGGAACACATGTAGTAATTTTGAGTTGATTTGAATGTTAATTTGAATTTTAATAAACTGAGAAATCAAATTAAATTTACTCCGTTTAACTCTTTTTTTATTTTATTTTTATAAAACAATCAATAACTTAGCTTACCTCTTAAAAGAACTTGGTAAACACCGACAAAAATCGAATAAACTAAATTTTTAACAAAATGTTCACATTTGATTCCTTTACTTCTTTGTTTGTTTAATATTGTTCATGTAAATATTTTCTTTACAAATGATTTGAATTTTCAAATTTTTGTTGCATTTATTGTATAATATAAGTATATATTATAATACATTTTGAGATAAACGCATACGAGTCTAGTCTACCAGATAAACTCCCGAGTTTAATATAACACTCAATTAGGGGAAGTAACTGGACTCACACTCGTTAGATATCCACATAAAAAAATACTCACAACAAGTAGGGTAAAATCCGCATTGCACCTCGTGCATGTCGTGGTGAGTTTTCCTTCTACCAAGTCTTAATTATTCAACTTTCCTAGCACTTCTACCTTTGATATGTTTTGTACCTTGAGACATAAATTCCCCAAAACAACCGGCCTTCAATCCTTCATTCTAACAAGGCAAAATACCTCTATAACTTCTTCCAAACATCATCTAATCGAATAACTTTGTTGGAAATTACCTAGATAGTTGCCTGGTTATGAAAGCAAAATGACTTCCAAAGACTTTTTTCAATACGAGATCAAATTTTCTAGAAAATCATAAATAACTCACTTTAAAGCTCACTAAAAATTACCTAGAATAATGTAGCAAAAGGACTCGATAAAACACATAAAAATATCATATGATGAGGAGTCACCACAACATACCTTCCAAAATAACTCCCCTATAACCTTCTTCGACCTCTCAACAAGTAATTTAGAGATAATTTTGTATAAGCAACCACTCAAAGAAAGGGGCAATAATGCACCAAAGCTAAAGGATTTACCTTTTTCGGAATGAAAAAAAAAAAGTAATACCTTTCGAAAGCTTTGAATTTAAATGAAACTATTGCATCAACAACACTAAAATATCGTAAAGCAGCTTCCATTTAACTTTAATAAAATTATTAAACCCTCAGTATGAACTTTTATTTCTTTCACAACTCTTCAGATCCCCCCTTTATCTTCTCAACTGAGAACACCGGTATAATACCCAAATTATATGAGATCCAATTTCTTAAAGGAAACACCCTCATGCAAAGGTTTTAGGATAGTTAGCAAGTACTACCTCTCTCCTAAATTATACATCATGTTATAAATTTTATATAAAACTATAAATTAAGAAATGTGGTTATTTTTGTTTTGATAGATAGACGAAATGACAATAGTCATTCGAAACTTACACACATAAATTAAAGAGTCGGGGTTTGAACATCGGCCACGGCGTCCGACCAAGCAATTTCGATAGTTTTGCTACTTGAGCTGTGGACGAAATGGAATTGATTTTATATATGAGAAACTATGAATTATTTAAAAAAATTCATCATTTATTAATAGCATGAAAAAAATAAATTAATAGTGACTCATTTTAGGAGGTGAAATTCTAACTACCAAATTACTTGATCCAAAAAAAAAAGAATAATAAATGGTGTGCTAAAAAAATAAATATTAATGTTTCATTGATACTTGTAAAACGAGGTGACTTATACTCTAAGATGATTTTTTTTTTAATCTGATTTACAATTTATGATAAATTGAATAATTTACTACATTTATTTTTTAAAAAAAAAATTGACCCATTTTGTGCAAGTAATTTACTAAATGTATCATCTCCTCTTTTTCTTCTCTCTGAGGCGACATTTCTTCTATTTTACGGGGTTGTATTGGGGTGTCTAACTTTTGTGATCATTAATGTCTTTATTCCTATCTATTTTTTAACCATTCATTTTCTCACATCTAAATAATTTATTTTAGTCATTCATTCATTGATCATTCTATTTCTTCTAAAATAAATTAAAGGCAACAATGACATTAAAGGCCAATAGCACCTAATCTATTTTATGATGCTAGTTGTTTTAAACGTTTTGCCTAAAAAAAAAACTATTTTAAACTTAACTTAATTTATTTTTTTTCAATAGGTAGCAGTAGACAAGTACTACTACTAGTACTACGCAAAAGTAAAGAAAAGAAAATTATGATAAAAATATTTTTCTGGCCAATGATGAATACAGCAGTGTCAAGGATGATAAGTCGTGTCGAAGGGAAAAGGGCTTGCCAGATTTGTAGTAGTAGTACCATAAAAGTAAGGTGCCTAATCTAATCTGCACTCAATACAAGAAAACAAAGGGATTAGAGAGGAAATGTCAAATCAACTTTTACTTTCCCATGATGAGCTCTTTTCCTATGCCATGCATGTTTTCCCTACTTTCAATCAACATTTTTAATTAAGATAAACTCTAGTATAATATTTCTTTCAAAAAAAATAATTCAATATATAATTAAATAACAACAATAATAATAAATAATCTACTTAAAAGTCTTTTTTTTGAGTTTAGCTACTTAAAAATCTTTAAAAATCTGTCAATTTAATTATAACAACTTAATAGAAAAAATTAAATTAACGAATATTATATATTTAAATATAACTTATGATATTTTATAACTTAGTGATAAAATTGAAGAAATATGAATAATTCAGAGATTAATGAAGTGTGTAATTTTACTTCTAGATGTCTTAGAAGTGCTTTTCAAATGTCAAAAGAATTCTAACTCTATAAAATTATATTTGACAATTTTATTGAAAATTTAATTTGGAGTATAAAACAATTCTACTTGAAGTTATTGTTTGTAATTTTTACGAGCATTTATGATTCAACTCACTTTTACTTAAATATTTTTGAGTATAAATTACTTTATCTGCAGCTCACTTTTAGTCGGAATCGATTTTACATACTCAATTACTCTAAATCAATTTTTGTTAAAGCAGAATCAAACATATTAAATCTATAGTTTTCCGGATAAAAATTGATGAGAGAGTTGTTGGAACCTCATAAAAGTAAAAATAACCATGTAGTAGAGTTCTGTTCACGTGTGGACAATAGAGTGTTAAATACTCCCTCCATAACTTTTTATAAGCAAATTTGACCAATTCACATTTTTTAAGGAATGTGGTTTGTGTTATTTAATTTAAGTTAAATAACCTATTTTGCCCTCATTAATTATGGTGTACAGTAGTATATTTTCAAGGTGTTATTGTTAAACGTGTGTGCATTTAAAAAGTTAAAGTAAGGGTATTTCAGGTATATTATCCTTAAATATGACAAAAAAAGTCAATTTTGCTTATAATTAGTTACAACTGAAATGGTTGAATTTTGCTTATATTTTGTTATGGAGGGAGTAGGTTTGTTGGGAGAGTGAGTGAATGGAGGGGTTCAAATTTCAATCTTTCACAGCCCAATAATAATGGTATTTTGTTTGAAGTGTGTCTTATGATACACGAAAAAGCCTGTACTGTTTTTCTTCTCTAATGCAAAGATTCATGCATTATTGCGTTTCTACAGTTATTCCCTGATTTTACTTTTGCAAGAAGGATCCAATTCTTGCCAGATCGAAAGTTTGAAATATATGCATGCATTCACATGCATGTACTGATTTATTTTGAATATAGCAACTCACTAATTTAAAACGTGAGATAAATATATATGATTTAATTAAAACTTTACAATACACTCACCAATTATCAAAAATTAGTTATAATTAATATTAGAAAAACTAATTCCTTATGGCAAATGAATGAGACAAGAACAAATTGCATAGTATATGCGACTGTGTTAAGAGTTTCCAAGACAGATATGAGAATAGATGGCTTTCAAAATCAAAGAACGTACGTACAGTTGGATTGGACTAGACAAGTAGCCATAGCCATGCCATGGTATGTGTGGATTAATGGTAGCAAATATATGGTCCCATTTTTCGAAATGTTTAGCAACCTCCTCCACATAATGCTCTCAACGATTAGCTGGTTACCAATATGAAATGTGGGATCTCAATCCCTCAATTTTATTCCAATTATTATTGAATACTCCTAAATAGACTCCCTCCATTTAAGTTTGGAAAATATTTGATAGACATTAAAAATCGCTCGACACTTTGAAAGAGAAAGAAATAGATAAGTTGGTGTGATAGATGTGCTATATTGGGGATGAAATAAGAAAAAGGTAAAGATAAAGGGCTCTCTTGAATGAATCTATGACAATTAAGAGTGTTCACGTATTATTTTACTTTTAAAGTTTAGATGTTTCAAAGTGTAAATGTTAATTCTTGCTCTTAAACCCTAAACCTTATTTAAAAATTCATTATAGAAATAAACGTCTTAAAAGACGTGTATTCAATTTTTATGTTTTATTATTTAAAAAAAAACTTTTATGTTTTATTTTTATTCTAAATCTTTTTAGGAAAATGCTAAAGAGCGTCCTTAGGTAGGGTATTGGTTAAGAGGACAAACTTAGAAATGTTGTATTGGAAAATGGTAAAAAGGGATAGATTTAACTATTTAAAAGTTAAAAAATTGTTGAATTCAATGCAAACTTACTATTTTTGGTTTTTTTAGCATAACCCATCTTTTTATATTTATCAATAAACTTTTATAACGGTGTAAATCGAATGTCGTATGCACGCAAGAGATTTAATCCGATTTTGATTGATTCAAATTAGAACCTCTAGTTAAGCTCAAAGAGACCTCTTACAATCTCATCTAAGTGTTCTTGTGTGTGTATAATTAACATTTTCTTCCAATTATGTCATTTTATATAATTACAACAATCTGATTTTAAAGAGATTGTTTATATATTTGCATTAAAAACTTTAAAAAATTATGAAAGATAATAATAATAATAATAATAATAATAATAATAATAATAATAATAAGGGTCTTGTTAATGAGTGTCCCAGGGCACTCTTTAAGCATTCTAAATTAGGAAATTATTCTTTAAAAAATTCAAATAGTTCGATTTTCAATACATTAAATATTAATACACAACTTTTCATAAAAAATTACCATTTAAGATTCTTAAAGAGTGTCCCGTGGGCACTCATTAACATTTCCCTAATAATAATAATAATAATAATAATAATAATAATAAGAAGAAGAAGAAGAAGAAGAAGTGGTAATAATCATTTTAATCCCTGAATGTGCAACGAGTAGCCACAATAGTCCCTCAATGTATCGAAATTTCAAAATAGTTCATGATTGTGAACTTCGTTAGTCAAAATAGTCTTTGACATTAAAATGTTTCGTTAATATTGTCATATTAGTTCTTCAATATACTTACTTATTGTCATATCGGTCTTTATAAGTATTTACTTACTGTCATTTTAGTTCCTATATGCAAAGAGTTATTGTAAGCATTGAGATATTATTTTAGCGTCAAAGACTATTTTGAATAATAAAGTGACTATTTTGAAATTTTGATATATTGAGGGATTATTGCAACTACTTGTTACATATTCAGGGACCGAATTGGCTATTTCCCCTAATAATAATGTTTTAAATTAAGCATATGTACTCAATCAAGTCTCGATTAAAAAAAATCTATATTTGATGTGATTCAAAATATAAGCAAAACTTAACTAATGTCACTCCATTCAAAGATTTCATACCTAAAATATCATAATTAATATTTTTTTTATTTTCAATAAACTCTTCTTTTTTTTTTGTCTGCTGTCAATAAAATTTTTTATTTTCATAAAATAAATTTTCATGGGAAGCTTATATGATACAGTCACAAATTGAAGAGTTTTCGCATATATATTTGCTCTCTAAACTAATAAACTAACAATCATTTCATTGTTTAAAAATTACAAGCATTATATTAATCTATTATATTTTACAATTAAAAATATTTATTATGTTTTTAATGTAAATTTTTTTTTAAGCAAATGAGATGCAACACCCAAAATATATATAAATTAAAGATAAAAAGGGATGCAAAATACTAGGAGGACATATATATTTGACCCAGTCAAATCACGTGTAGTATACAGTCCAAACATGAATAAAACATACTATCCGACTACAACAAAAGTGGTTTTGAAAGCAACCCTAACAAGTATAAAAGACTCCAAAGCAAACAGCCACACAACACAGGCACTACCTAGTGAGCCCGTATACCAGCGCGAAACCATATAGCAAAAAAACGTTTTTTGTGAATGTTTGCAATGGTGCCTAACCAGGGCCGTTCCGGTAAAAACGGAGGCCATGTTCAAATATTAAAAACGGGCCCCCAATGGAAAAACAATATTTTTTTAACCAATATTAATCATTTATTTAAGTTGTAAATAACATAAAAAATAGTCACCGTTATAAATTAAGTAAAAGTAAGTTTGTATGGGAGGAACTAACTAACTTGTGTTGAACTTCACTAATCACTAATTATTTTAATATTAAAAATTGGGTTCACAATAAAAAAAACGCCAAAAACTTAAAAAGAATCATCACTTTGTTTAGTGCAAAATGGATCTTAAGTATATTGGTTGTTGTTGCTTAAAAAAGGGTCTTTGCTATCTAAATAGTGACAAACAAGTACTAATATCGGGAACAAATAGTAGCAAATTAGTACTAGCATACATGATTAAACTTAAAACAATAGAAAAAAATATTAATTATTTAACGGATTTGATTGTGTTGTTAATGGAAACAAATGACAAAAAATGCAAGGTATTTAGTAGTTTACTACATTCATAGATAACTCTGAAATGCATATCAAATTATAAATTTGATAAAAAAAATTGTAATGGCCTAATAGTTGTGTATATAATTGAGACTTTTATATTTGTTTCAAGTTCACACAAATGATCGGGATTGAACCTTAAGATCAAATATCCAAATACTTTCTATTTTACCACCAAACCATTACAATGTGTCTATTGATATTTTATATTTTATCATATATACTTAACACTTTTGAATGTTATATTAAAAAATAAAATTTTGAGGCTCCTAAAATTGTGAGGCCCGGCACCGTAGCTCACCTTGCACTTGCTAAGGGCCGGGCCTGTGCCTAACATCAAATAAATTGATCGTCAACACGGACAAATTCACGTACCCACATCACCACATAACGACCTTTGATAGACATTAAGTCGATGACGGCCAAGAGCACGGCCAGAGAAGATTGGGAGGCGGTTGAGGCTTGTACCCACCGGAAGGATATACAGTCCCTAAGGGTTGAGGAGGCACACAACATTTCAGTCCACCGTCGCCGAAGAGAACAGAGCCACTGCGAGCGACCCACAATAGTCACTATTATGAGTAATAAAAATTAGGAATAACAAATAAATTTTATTTAGCTTACGCTTTTGGTAGATAATATTTAGTTATTATAATTTATTAAATAATAGAAAATAGTTTTTCCTTTTAAAATACCATTTATTTATTAGTTTAAAGATAAAATATATCGGTACATGCATGCGGAATTGACGAATGTATCCTTGAAATTCTCATTTCCACGTAGGAAATTTTGGAAAATAGAAGCTAATTAGAACTCTTGATTAGCTTGAGTTTTTTTATTACAATTAGCATGAGTTTTGTATACAGTCAAGATGAAGAGACAAGACCTTCAAGGTTTCAATACTCGATAAGCATTCTATAAATTACATAAATGCAGCAAAAAAATTGTCAATTTAAAAGATTAAGGGGGTGTATTGGATTAGGATTCTAAGAGATTTTAAAAGACTTTTTTATCATAAAAAAGTCTTGTGGTATTCAATCAAGACTCTTTGCAACATAAAAAAAGTCTTTTGGTATTCAATCAAGACTCTTTGTCATTTAAAAAAAGTCTTGTGGTATTCAATCAAGACTCTTTATCACTTAAAAAAAGTCTTGTGGTATTCAAAATCATGCAAATTTCGAAGGATTGTTTAATAAATTGGATTTTGATGGATTTGGTGGGATTTTCTAGTGAAATTTTAACATGAAAAAGTCTTTCATGAAAACATGAGATTTCTCAGGATTGTTTTTTCTTTAAAGACTTTCCTCTCTCTCTCCTCCCTTCTCTCTCTCCCTCCCTCCCTCGCTCTCTCTCACACACTTTCTCTCTTTTTCCTCCTTTCTCTCCTCCCCTCTCTCCCTCTCTCTCTCTCTCTATCTATCTCTCACTCTCTCTTTTCCCTCCTCTCTCTCCTCCCTTCTCTCACTCACTCACTCACTCACTTCTCTCTCTCTCTCTCTCTCTCTCTCTCTCTCTCTCTCTCTCTCTCTCTCTCTCTCTCTCTCTCTCTCTTCCCTCCCCTCTCTCCTCCCTTCTCTCTCTCTCTCTCTCTCTCTCTTCCTCTCCCTCTCTCTCTTTCTCCTCTCTCTATCTCCCTCATAAAAAAATAAAGTAAAATAAATAAAAGAGTGTGTATTGAAAATATTGTGAAAGATAGTGTGTTATGATCATTTTTTTCAATGAGTCTTTAAAAGTTCATAAAATCTTTTGAAATCTTTTGAAATCCATAAAATCATTTGAAATCCTTTAAAATCTTATGAGTTAAATCCATTGAAATCCAAATTGTAAATCTCAATAGTCTTTTAAAATCATCAAAGTCATTAAAATCCTGCAAAGTCTTTTAAAATCCATAAGACTTTTTTAAACAAAAATTGTCCTTTAAAATCTTAATCCAATACACCCCCCTAAATTGTCATTTTGTAAGCTTTAAGAAAATGAAATGTCTGATATTTAAGGTTTTGAGGACTAAAATGTTGATTTAGTGGAATACATCAAGTCATAACTTAAAAAAAAATAAAACAAAAACAAAAAAAAAAGACAAAGGAAGTAATCAATATACACCACACTAGATTAAAATTAAGTCCTTATGAGCTTAATTGGTAGGGACATTGCATGTAATATACAGACGAGTTTTAATCTTGGATTCTCCATATATTTACCTTATGGGGTGAATTTATTGCGTTATACTACTAGACAAAAAAAAAGATATTAAAATTGATATATGCAAATTTAAACTGCATTAAATGGGGTGTTCACATATGAGTCGACCCGATGAAACCGACGACCAAACCCAACCCGAATTGAAGTATTATATATATATATATATATATATATATTCTGAATCAAACCCAACTAAACGAGTCGAACCAAATTCAAACTTGTTTCATTTAGATATAATTGACTTATCATTTAAACTCGTGCACATGTGAACCTAACCTATTTAAAAAAAAATATTTATTATTTTCGTGAATTGGTTTTAGACTTTTATGTGTTGAATCTTGAAGTGTTTCAATTTAGTTCAAGTGCGGCAATTTGAAATTATAGAATTCAGTTAAATTATATTAGAATATTTGTTGAATTAGACGTAATTTCATTGCACAGCTAGTATCAAACGAAGATCGAATGCCATAATCAAATTCAAGAAAGAGTTTGGACATATTTGGAACATAAATCGTTGGCATTGGTGGAAAAGATAAAATAAGCCTCGCACATCTCCATAATCATCAAATATACTTAAATTAAATCTGCAAAAATATATAGCAGTTAGAAAATTAAGCATTTTTGAACCGTTCTTCTGACATATTTGAGATGCTAAATTAATGTAAGAACTTAGATTCATAACTTTAAGAAAATGAGTTCAAATCTCCTTGAATACGATTGTAAAATGATCGTCATTTTAATTACTATTTTTTTTCTCCAATTATTTTTAAAAAAGTACTCCTGCTGCTCTGATTAAAAGTAAGATTTTTTTAATTTAACATCAAACTATAATATTTGTATTGAAAGCATAATTTAATATCTTGTGGCAAAAGAAAAGGTGGTTCTCACGTGGGCACCATTTCTTTATGTAGTCAGGACCTTTGGGGATCTACGCAAGACTTTTCTTAGTGAATTCATCCGATAGGTAGCAGCTAATTAGGTTTACATGAACAATAATATTCCATGACTTTGATATCATGGCATGACATCAATATCCTTTTTAGAGGAATTGTGCTAAAAACTATAATATCATTTTAACATAACTTATTAAAATTTTAAAAGCATAACTATTGATTGAAAGAAAAAAAAATAGTTACGTTGTCTACAAAAGTAAAATAGTGTGTAATCTATAAAGTAGTTATTATTCAGAGCGGTTGAAAGTAATGAAATAACTACGTACGTAGATTATTACTCCGTCTTATTTTAATTGTCACTTGAACATTTTTTTATCTTAAAATAATTGTCACTTTATAATATTAATGCGGCATTTATTATTATTTTAATTAATATATCATTATTTATTGAATTTTACTCCGTTAACACTAACTAATCAGAGTATTTTAATAAATGATAGTATTAATTTTACTATTAAAATCAACTCAACCAATCATTTTTTTTAAAAACCACACATAACTCTAAAAAGACAATTAAAATAAAACAGAGAGAATATTTAATTAAAAGAAAATGCTAATATGCGTCCTTAAAACATGTTAAATTAGAACATTGTTAAAAGAAGTTAATAAATACTGTCTTAATTTTCTTTTGTTGGTGAAACTATTTTTTTCATACTTTAAGTGATAAATCATTTGAGATTGTGAAATTTTTGTAAATGAGACACTTATATAAATGTAATATATACTAATAATTTTTACTAGTAGTATATTGTTAACGAAAGATACTAATCTAATGGCACAAGCACAAGCAAGCATAAGAGAGGTGTTTGGAATGAAGGGTAAAAATAAGACGTGATGTTTGAAGGAAGGGAACATTGAAAAGAGGAAAGTCGTGGACATATACAATCATGCCAGTTGCGCAATGTGCTGCTAGCATATGCTTTCAGCTCTGTCCAAACAATCATGCCATGGATTATATATGTAGGGTCTTCTATCAAAGGGCTGGCTCTGGTCAAAACTGCATAATAATGTGTTTGTTTGAACTTTGAATATCTGACAAATTCTTTTCACATTATCTATTTTAATTATTCATTTACCTCATGATGTAACGGAATGTGGGCAAGTTAAAAAATGGAATGTGCGGTTTCTGAGTTTAGGGAATCAAATTCCATGGCAAGTTTTTAGGTTTAGGTTTTTTAGAAAAAATAAGATATTCCTTTTTGAAATGGATCTTGTTAATAAGTATCCTTAAAACACTAGTTAAAGATTCAAAAATGTAAATAATTAATAATTTTTACGTAGAAAAAGTTGTTTTTTAATGTTTCATTGTGTTGAATATACAAATCTCAAGATAAAATTTTTATTTTAAATTTATTAGCAAATGCATTTAGACACTTGTTTTTTTTTTGTTGACAAGGCATTTAGACACTTGTTAGCATTTCCCTTTTAAAATAATGTCGTTTAAATTAATAAATGTCATGAGTAAAGAAAGAAAAATGCTGACTAACCATTCTACCAAACTATTCTTATTAACTATTCGTCTCTTTCAATATTATAAATGCAAAGTAAAACTAATATTTTGAAAGTACTCTAGATAAAGAGTGCATGAATTGAAAAGAAATAGACTTAAATTCAACTTTGTCGTCAAGCATTAGACATTTATTCTTTTTTTACTTTTATTGAATTGGCCAAATAGTAAAATCATTAGGCATTTATTCTTCTTTTTACTTTTATTGAATTGGCCAAATAGTTTAAAATCATGTGGCTATCGTATGTTTAATCTTAACTCTTTTGGGTTTTATTTGATTGTAGGTGTATTAAGTTTTTTAAAATATTACTCCCTCCGTCCAAAAATATAAGCAAAAATTGGTCAACAAAAGTTAATGTATTTGGTTCAAAATTTGTACCAAATACATCAACTTATGTTGACTCATTTTTGCTTATATTTTGGGACGGAGTAGTATGTGTTAACGCTTGCGTGTTACATTTTGGATGATATCATGTGTTATATTGTGTTCTAGTTTGTTATACTATATTTAGAAAGTGTATATATTGCAAAATCTTGTGCATTTCTGATTCAGATTTTACTCTCGTTCAATTCATAAAATCTAAAACTTGTCAATGTAGTGATTCCCAGACTTATTAAAAACTTGTGGATTGGGAGTTTGATACAATTCGAATTTTGCAATCCGAACAAGTTAAAAACAGGATTTTATGTGGTCTACAATGAACAGACAGTTTTTGTGGTCCACAACGCACATAAACTTTCTTAAATTTGTCTTTGGTTCATTTTCACTCTAAACCACATAACAATGAACACTTATCCGGTAGAAATGAACACTAACCTAGTTGTAGTTTACTACAACATGAGAAAACCTAATATGTTTGTGATCAGTGTTGATGTTAGATTATCTAACTTGAAGGATTAGCTGGACCGAATTAATGGTCGTCTCAAGCACAACAACACGAGAAGGGTGACCAATATTGAGTATCGTCATTTGTCAATCAACTCATATGAGCGTTGTTCGATTCACACAGGTGAAACTCCAGAACGGCAACGAAATAGAACCATATTCTCTATGTTCCGTCAATATAGTTCAAAGGAAACGATCAAGTTAGACACTACTTTGGTGTGATATGTCCAGGCTATTCTAGCAAGTTTGATTCTCCCCAAGACACATGAAGAAATCAAGGCGTGCATGAATGAATCAGATAAAAGAATTTGTTTGATTCATAATCTTGTTTGTGTTTAATTATGTTGCTGCAATTATTATTGATGTTGTATTACGTTGTTGAAATAATTGTGATTAAATTATGTTACTCATTGAGGTAGAATGTGATTCAATGGCAAAAAAAATTGTGTTCTAATTTCTAATAGATTTCAGATTCTATACTCCGAAACAGAAAAAACACACTTCAAATTATAGAATTCGAACAATGGTAAAACAGTGATGTTAGAGGGTGCGAGAGGAATGGGATCGATAAGAAATTCTCAAATAAATATATCCTATATCATATACTTTGATGTGTTTACCCACATTTTAACAGTGTACCGTATCTCTCAAAAAAGGGTGTTACCGTAAACATACATATTGTTCTGTAGATTTTTAAATGAACACTGTTAACTATAAGTTTACAATGAATACTTTTCTAAAATATTCACCCTAAACAAACTTATGATACGCATTTTAAAATATGTATCATAAACTTATATAATTGTGGACACCATAAACTTATATAATTGTTAGCATTATAAAAACTAGTGTTCACCAATGTTCATCAAATGTGTACAGTAAACTTTACTCTGTACATTTTCATGAAATGGATAGTAGATCCTATTTTTCAGAAAGTTTCACAAATTAATTTGCTATTCATCACTGAATCCATGGAAGTGTTGTCCAAACATGCAAATCAACATTAGTTTGTTCGTCTAAAGATTGTTACATAATAATTCTGACAGCTATCTAAGATCAGCAAGAGTAAAACAAACAATGACCAGCGGCTAGCGAAAGATAAAAATCAGATACACGTTAACAGACTCAAGGGACAGACTCACTTGGTCTTTGATGAAGACAATGCACCCTTTTTACTTTTATTGACTTTTTTTTTAGCATTTTTGGGTTATAATGCATTTTGGGCAAAACCAATCCTCCTCGGGAATAGCTGTCAGCGGAGGATCACAGCAATCGATATGGGTACCCACTCCACAGCCAATGGAACCAGTTTCATCACCACAAATCAGTATCAAATCTCCTCTTTCCCGTGATCCACATACTTGGCAAGCTACATCGTCATTTTTGCAACCCTCACAAGGAATGACCTCCTCTATAATCTATTCTGCCTTACTTTGATGTTTGGCAAATGACCTAAAATCCATGAAGGGTCGCCCAAATGTGTAAATCAAGATTTATACATAATTATTGTGACAGATATCTAAGAACAGCAAGAGTGAAACACACAATGAGCAGGGACTAACGTTGATAAAAATCAGATACATGTTGACAGATTCAAAAGGGACAGACTCACTTTGCCTTGGATGAAGACAATGCACCCTTTTTCCTTTTATTGGGTTTTTTTGAGCATGTTTGGGTGCTACTGCATTTTGGGCAAAACCAATCCTCCTCAGGAACAGCAGCCAGCGGAGGATCGCAGCAGTCGATATGAGTACCAACTCCACAGCCAACGGAACCACTTTCATCACCACAAATCAGCATGACATCTCCTCTTTCCAGGGATCCACATACTTGGCAAGCTATATCATCATTGTCATCGTCGCAATCCTCACGAGGAGGAATAACCTCCTCAATAATCTCTTCTGCCTTACTTTGAAGTTTTGCAAATGACCTATCTGCCAAAGCATGAGTGCCGTACAGTACGTGTCTCTCAAGGGAGAACCCCGGCTTGCAGACATACTCAACCAAGTAGTCCGCTACAACACAAGGTATCTCATGTTTTATGAACTCTTGGACCCACAAATCGACGCGTGGCATGCCAGGGCTAACTATGGCATAGTCGACCCCAGTATCAAGGAAGCGAGTATAAGGAGGAGATGTTGCTAATATTGTTCCATCTCCAGCTTTGACCGCACGCTTAAGAGTATCCTGTGAAACAATTAAGTTGGATAAGAAACAAAAGTTAAACTCATGAATACTTGTATTTGAAAGACAGACTGCGTTATATTATAAATACTAGTTGTAAAGCCTATACCCATCCATTCCCATATGAAGGCGAAAAGAAAATACATACAAAATAAATTTCAAAGGGGGTTGGGTAGCTCAATTGGTTCGAGCTAAGGGAAAAAGAGTTGGAGGTCCGGAGTTCAAACCCGGACGAAGGAGAAAATATGATCTAAAAAACCAACTACTAACTACGAACATTTACCATTGAAGAAAAACATACCAAAGGTGGAGCAAAACAATCACCATATACAACAATGCGCATCCCATAGAAGGCACCATGACCTGTTCTTTCTTTCAACAGCCGCCACTTTCTTGGAGCCTCCATATTGATGGCACCGTCCTCGCTGAGACCATTTTTGTGCCACTCATAAGGCTCCTCTGGCAATAATTTTCCTGCCTGGCTACTGGCACTTAAGAAATCAGTTTTAAGAATCCACCTGCATTCCACCCAAGATTAGTTAGACAATTTATATGCATGTGTCAATGTTTGAACACACTATACAGAATTACAGACTTAATTTTTTAACATGCCTACTTTTCCTTACCTTCCTGATGCAGTAGCGGCAAAAAATTTCTCTGTCCTCCTTATAGGATCTGGGGCTATGAAGTGCGTTGCCTGATATGACCACTGATGAGAATCACGGCAAACCCTTCCTTTCAAACGCTTGATCACCTGCTGAAACTCCTTTCTCTGTAGGCGATGGCCACTTAAAATAAAACATGTGGTTTCAGGTTTTACTCTCGCCTTAAATTCTGATATAGATGGAGCGTGTTTCATATCCTTAGACTTGATATTTGCTGGCTTAGCACTAGATTTAGTAGTTCGATTCCCAACATTTCTTCTCTCCTCTAAACCGTGCTCTCCATCATTTGGTCTATTCTCCTTTTCCTCTTCAATAAAATTCTCTAGCTTATTTTTTGGT
Organism: Medicago ruthenica; assembly: GCA_018208015.1. Taxonomy (NCBI): domain Eukaryota; kingdom Viridiplantae; phylum Streptophyta; class Magnoliopsida; order Fabales; family Fabaceae; genus Medicago; species Medicago ruthenica. Next base: position 24,103,066 of record CM031371.1, on the reverse strand, counting down.
GCATTTGAGTTCTCACTTATATCAGAAGGTACAGACAATGACATTTCTTTCAGGATTTTTATCCCTGCCTCGTCTCTTGTCTCGTTTGGAATCTTCTCTCCAAATACTGCCTTTTCCGATTTCGCTAACTTCTTTGCAACTGTGGTCTTCTTGGTTTTACTTGCAGGACGTTTTATCACTTGATGTTTTACTTTTAACTTCGAGGTTGAGTGTAACTCTGAAGGTAATTTCTGTTTTTTAGTTTCATTTGTGACTTTTTTAGGAGGCATTGCTTCTTCACATTTTCTATCCTGGTCAACTGCTTCTAACTTCTCTTCTGTTGAGGTGTCTACGTTATTTGAAAGATGAACCAATTCTTCATCAGGAGCCATTCCCAACTCTACTTCACATTTGTCATCTGGAGCCTCTGTTTCGTCATCCAAAAAATCAGTTCTGCCACCAGCATCTTCGGCATACTCACTAACCGGTTTTTGCTCCATCAATTTGTTAACATCAAGGATTTGGGGTGATTCCTGACGCTCCTTAGCACCAGAAGTTGCTATTTCTTTGCTTCTGCTGGAAGAACTTACACCTTCATCTCGCTGAGTAGTTTTATTCAAGCAAACTGAACTTTTCAGTTTAGCAGTAACACCTTTTCTGGGTCTAGAACCCAAAGTTCTCTTGGCAGCTGACTTCTTGCGGGGTGACTTTCTAATCATCTTATTGCTTTCTTCATTGCTTAAATCCCAATTATCAAGACCAGGAAATCCTTCATTCTTTGAATTCTTTCCTGGTGATGAACACTCAAGATGCGTGGTGACATTAAGTTGCTCTGCTTCGTTATCACCTTGCCCCTTTCCAAAAACAGTTACATCAGGCTCACCGCTATCTTTAGACTTGATTAAGCTCTGAACAGTCTTTTGTGCTGAATTCTGATAAGCATTATCACGTTGAGCAGATTCTGCATTTCCTGAGATAGGCTTATCAAATGCCACTGAGTTGGAGGCAGAAGCTGCAGATTTAGAAATCAAGCAGGTATTTAAGTTATTTCTACCATCTTTGTCCACAGAAAGAAAACCATCAGACACAGGTGGCTCATCAACCACAGATGGCACTTTTGATCCTTGAGATTTACCATTTGTTAGTGGTGTTTTTTCAATAGACAATTTTGCATTACTAGTGATCTTTCTTGATTTTAGTTTGGTAGAAGAAGCAGCTTCATTTGTCCTCTTTTGAAGCAATGAATTATTTCGATAATCCTCTTGAATAATACCAGTTTCTTTCCCAGAACCTTCAACACATGCAGATTTGATTACCTCACTTGCCTTTTCTACCTTGGTGGAAGGGGTTTCAAGATTGCTGCCTTCTCTGCCTTCACATTGATCTACTGCCCTGGAAAAGGTAAACCCTTTTTGGTTCTTCCTAGAATAACTCGTAGCACCGAGCTTTTCATCTGAATGTGCAAGTCCATCGGCACTTGTAGAAGTTGATCTTGTGTAACTTAACTTCTTGGTCTCCAAATTGTCATCACGCAGATTAGGCCGCAGACCAGATGAATTTGTATTTCCAGTAATGTCAATATCCTGGAAGCCAGGTGCCTTTGGAAAATCAGCATTCTTAGACTCAATGGTCCTAACATATGATTCAGGTAGCTGACATGATGTAGAATGCAAAGAAACATCAGGAACCTGACAACTTACCTTCAGGTTGCTAATATTATGCAAGTCTATGTCTTGATCAGAAATGTTCTTATTTCCTGTAGTAATCGAAGAGTCTTTACCCTTATTGGCATTTGGAAAAACTTGTGGACCAGTAGAATTTGGGATGGCTTTTGATGCATCCTCTCTTAGAGATTTTGATGATCCATGAGTCACAGCTGTGCCAAATTTTGAACCAAGGGGACTTTTGCTTATAGTCCTTCCCCCTGATTGCCCCAACTTGGAATCTTCCGCCTCATCCTCAGAATCCTTAGCCTCTTCCGCCATCATCTCTAGTTCAAAACCACTGTTTGAGAATGAATTGGAATTGAGTAATTAGTTGAAACGGATAACATGGAAAAGCTGACGGAAATAAACATGTAAATGATTATTAGATCTTAGGAAAAAATGAGTGATTGCATCTCATCTTAAAGCTTTTAAACAAGAATATAATTTGTATTATCAATTTCATATCGTAAGCTTTTACAGTAATTCATCCAGATGCTTTAAAATCAATCAGTTTAAAGTGCATCTTTATAAATTCCCCCCATCTTTTTTCTCAGCAACGAACATCGCAAACAAATTAATTGAGAACACCTTGGAAAGTTGGAATCCTTAAGATTACGAGAGAGGATAAGCACAAGTTGCATTATGTGTGATGCATCTTGATATTATGATGTTGTTCAAAGCAAATTTCATCTTATATTCTTAGATTCCACTCAATTAAGCTAACATATCGTGTGCAAGTTCATTTAAAAACACGAAACAGATCGTCGGTCTCAAAATACAGGAGTGTCCATGATTATTAATATGCAAGCAGAGAAGAATATTCCCCTCATTCAACCTCTATGAACGTTACCGGTGAAATGCAACAATTGCATTGCCTGCTACAACGTGATAAAAACATATTTTAACAACAACCAAGCCTTACACCACTAAGGGGGTCAGCTACATGGATCAAATTACGCCATAATGTTCTATCATAAAAACATATTTCAAATGACAGTGAAATTCTATTTATAATATGGCACAATGTCTAACCTCTTGTTATATTTGACTTCAGGAAGAAGCACCCAATCCTTCAAGCTGAAGAAATTAACAGCAAGTTAAATTTAGAAAACAAATAAAAATGTCACAATTTGAACCAGCAGCCACTTGTAAGCTTAAATACATGAGATTTCATGGTAAACCCATAACTCCTTGTCAAACAAGAATAAAGGCATACGAACCAATCTTCCAGCCAACGATGATTAACTAGCTTTATTGTGGCCAATCTCTTGGCAAGCTCGTACTTCTCCCCTGTATACCAAAAATTAAAAAAGTTTTGAAATTAAAAGTCAAATTTCAAAAAACAATTTCAAAGGAAAAGAATGAAATGATATTCTTACACATCAATAATGAGTAAACTACCAATTTTTTCACTGAAATTACACCTCTCTTAATTTGTCTCTCAAGTTAATGAAAGTGATAAGTAGTCTGTTAGGCTTGAGACTAATGTTGAGGAACCTCTCCCTTCAAAGAAGATCTGAAAGGTTTATTTAGGAAAGGGAAGATTCTAATAAGTGATAATTTTGTAATTTGGTGATGGCTGTTAGTGTAATTTGTTAAGGTTAGTTGGTTGTTTTGGGTTAAGTTGTTCTGTTTTTCATCCTTATAAATAAGAGGAGGAAAATCAGTTTAGTTAGCTTTTGATTTCTTTTACGTAAACTGAAAATTCCAGTGTGAGGGGAGATAGTGCTCCCTTGTGTATTTCATTTTTCTGTGATCAATAAAACTTCAGTGGCGAATAAATCACCTTACTGACCAAGAAATTACCCAGAAACCTAACATAGTCACTAAATTTTTTCATGTTCATCCTAATAGTCCCTAACATTTTCTCACCTCTGTTCTGATGGTCCCTATAGTTTAGTGAATTTTGTCAATATATCGGAGCAAGAACTAACAATATAAATGTGACAAAAAGTTGGGACTACTTATAAAACATAAGGAACTAATTATTTTCATTTACTTATGGGATGAAATAGGAGAGAATGTGTAAATTCAGAGATGAAATGGATGGTTTACTCCGTTAATAATCTATAACGAAAAGCAACGAATCTTACAAAAGCAGTATAGTGTGTTCTCAATTACATATACCAATAACAAAGATGAAACAAACCTTCAAATTTGTAGCATATTAGATGAGTAACCTTGTTTGCAACCAACGGCTTAGAAAACTGTGCACCCATCAGGCCAACCATTGTCTGAAGAGGGAAAATATGGTATGATCAAGTACGGTTACATAACAATGCATATAAGCTCCTGGACAAAATCAATATGATAAAGTAAAACATATGCTCACCATAATGTCATCCCGATCCTGGCGTAGATAGCCAGTCAAGCAGACAACCAAATCTTTTGCACCCGGAATTCCATCCAAACCTTTAAGCGGTCTGTACATGACCTGGTAAATGGAAAACACGATTAACTCACTTAGAAAGCAACATTTCTAGCAACTCTTCCTACAAAGTCTGCTACTTGTTCTCAAAATGACTTGTAGAAGTTCAAGAAATTTCTCAACACAACATGTGAAGAAAAAAAAATGATTTTTATTATGCCTCGTGTTTTGATCCATAAGTTCATTTTTAAGTGTGAGAGCAACTTCAATCATTTTTAACTCTTTTATGTGAAATGTAAAAAAGTGCACAGAAGTATAGTAGCACTAGGTACTAACTACTAACCAAACTTATCCATCTAAGTGAGTTAGCATAAGAACCAAACAATGTCATTCTCAAACTAAGCCTCCTATAATTCATTTAGGCTTTGTTTGGGAGTTTGGAGGGGAGGGCTTCAGGGGGCTTGGAAATATAGGGAAAAATGGAGAAATCTATCACATTTTTTGAAAAGGTAATCTTTAGACAATGATAAGTTAATGCTTATGATTAATATATTTTTAATTTTAAAAATATTATAACAACATAGATTGAATTTGAAGAATTCATATAAACCCTCCAAAGTCCTCCTCTAATACAATTTTTGAGTTCCCCCAAATGATGTGGGTTTTGTATTATAAAGAAAAATGAACCCCCCCAAAGCTCTCCCCTGTCAAAGTATTATATTTCTTCCACTTGTTCCTTCCTTTTTTTTTCCAAAACCCTCCCTTCCATTCCCCTCCAAAATAACAAAGCCTTAGAGTAAAGAATTTTCTCCACATAGGTTTTCTTCTGTTTTTCTTTCCTCTTTTAATTAGAATATCTTCTGTTCTCATTAAGGATTTATTTGCACATGCTACTCCAACTATTTACCAAATACATTGATTTCTAATTGTTTTTTCTCACTAGCTCATTTATCCAACTCAACGTTCTCATCTGCAACGGTACATACTTTTTATCCACTTATTGGCATTTCATATGAAATTTTGGATGCTATAAGGGAATCACATTATCACGTATTTGACAAAATCATACAATATCAATCATCCAATCAAAATCGGGAGGCCTACGTTTTGACATATGTAAATCTAGTACAAAATACAAAGTCGGAACAATCCAAGTGGCTAATTATGTGACTGCATGAATGAAGAGAACACATTTCCCATTTTAAAGTCCAATATTTCCTACCAATGAGTAGTCCTATAGTTACTCACAACTGAAATTCTATGTGTTGCATCCCATCAATCTCCTTATTGGCTTATAAATAGAACCAAGACACATATACACGCAACTTATGCTACAGTGTCTTAGTAAAATATTCACTATTTTATACTCCCTCCGTTTCAAAATGAGTGTCATTTTTCAGTTTTCAATGCAATAATAAATCTTTCTTTCCAATTGTACCCTTCAATCAATAATTAAAAGGGATGATTTAGAAAGAAAAAAACAATACTCTTTCTTTTAATCATTGCATTTCTTATTATGTGTGTAAAAACCTTAAACGTTTTGAAATGAAGGGAGTAATCAATTAATTAACATTTCTCATTAATACAAATGAAAATGGCAACAGGAATCCATGCATTATAAAGCCAAGTTTACTTTGCGCAAACATTTTCTATTTCAAAATTTTACTTGCTAACAAGGATATATACTATTACTAAACTCTTGAAGTGAACAATTCGAGCTTGTGACTCTTAACAATACAATATGACGGTCTTCGCCGTTGACGACCATCTTCTCCGGTTCTCACTCTTATATCATATCAGCAACGTCAGGTTCCACATTGTGCCGAACCATTTCGAGCAATTCATGCATTATAAGCATAACAGAACCAAAATGAATTCAAATTCAAACCAAAACATCAACGGAAAGAAAGAAAGAAGAAACAAACCGAGGTAGCATCAACAGGCATTCCAATATCAGCACTATGTTCAACCCACAATGCAGTCACCAACGTCTTTCCATCCTCTCTCGCAGCAACACACACCGGATCGTCCTACAGTAACAACACAAAATTTCTTGTCAAAATTAGAGAAAAAAATTAAAAGAAAAAATAAATAAGGTTTAGAACTCACATAAGCAATTTTATCAACAATAACATGCGTGCAATTTCCAGTGTTCTTCCCCGCATCAACTCCACCGCCATTGACAAGCTTGAATCGAATCTACACAACAATAAAATAGAAAGTTCATCAGATCAAAAGAAAAAGAACCTTCGAGATCGAAAATTAAAAAAATTAATAAAAAAAAAAAGGAAAAAAAACCTTGTTTTCTGTGAGATGATCGAAACCAAAGAGAGCGAAATGAATACCGCGAAAGACTCGCGAAGAGTGACTCGTTTCAAGCATTTGAGAAGAAAAATGAAAACGAGTTTGTGGATTTCTGTAACAAACTTCCTCGAGAAGACTTGAATTGAAATGGTAAAGTAGAGTACAGTTTTTGGCTTTTAGCGGTGAAGGGAATGGTTTTAATTTATTTATATTTTTGTTTTTTATTTATATTATTATTCGGCTAAAAAAATGCGAGGGAATGTTTATCTCATTCGTCCTTTTGATTTTCGTTTAGAGGCGGGATCATGAAATCTAAAGCTATATGGGCTTAGGCCTGTATTAATTCCAGTTGGGCCGAACCTTCTAGAACGGTTTTTCGTAGATATATATATATATATATTCATACCCCTACATGAAGTTATGATTCTCTCCGTTAAATAAAGAAAATCCTAACCCCTATGTGCTGGGAGGAAAAGACCTCGATGGAGTGAGTTATGATCTTCTCCATTTATCAAAATAGGGAAATGTTAAAGCATACCCTTGGAACATCGGTTAAGAGAACAAAAACAAAAATATTGTTATAAATATTATGTTGGAAAGTGGTGAAAAGTGATAAATTCAGTTTTTTTAAAAGTTTAAAAATTGTAGTTTTCAATGTAAAACTACTACTTTTGGTTTCTTTAACATGTGCTCTAAAACCCATCAAAATAAATGAGGATGTCATTTAAAAAGAGATACACACCGAGTAAATATTAGGCTTTATCACTAGATGGATCCCATAACTATTATTTACTTAATAATTGTTTCAAACTTATTTTTTGTGTATTACTCTTTATAAATGTAAAAAATGAAGAGGCTCCTAAATGAATAAGATCATAACCCAGACTCATGGAGTTGGGGTGTGTAGGGAACTCATACGTTTGCTCACATTTTGTATGTTCATATGTCGAGGCAAACATAGCAAATGTTGTAAAAGTAAATATTGCATGAAATCTGAAAAATATCTAGCCTTCCTTCCATGATAAGGAGGAGCAAGACGGACATGATTAAATCTCAAGCTATGTGGGCTTAGGCCTGTATTAATTCCAGTTGGGTCGAACCTTCTAGAACAATTTTTCTTAGATATATATTCATACCCCGTGCATGAAGTTATGATTCTCTCTGTTAAATAAAGAGAATCCTAACCCCTACGTGTTGGGAGGAAAAGACCTCAATGGAGACCTCAATGGAGTGAGTTATGATCTTCTACATTTATCAAAATAGGGAAATGTTAAAGCATACCCTTAGAACATCATTTAAGAGAACAAACACAAAAGTATTGTTATAAATATTATGTTGGAAAGTGGTGAATTCAAATTTTTTTTTTTAAGTTTAAAAAGTGTAGTTTTCAATGTAAATTTACTACTTTTAGTTTCTTTAACATGTGCTCTAAGACCCATCAAAATAAATGAGGATGTCATTTAAAAAGAGATACACACCGAGTAGATATTAGGTTTTTATCACTAGATGGATCCCACAACTATTATCTACTTAATAATTTTTTCAAACTTATTTTTTGTGTATTACTCTTTATAAATGAAGATGCTCCGAAATGAATAAATCATAACCCAGACTCATGGAGGTTGGGGTGTGCAGGAAACTCATACGTTCACTCACATTTTGTAGGTTCGTATGTCGAGGCAAACATAGCAAATGTTGTAAAAGTAAATATTGCATGAAATCTGAAAAATATCTAGCCTTCCTTCCATGATAAGGAGGAGCAAGACGGACAGGATTAAATTCGTCGAGGATCGGATATGGAGGAAGATTAAAAATTCTTTTGTTGTTCTTAATTTTATTTTTTTTACTACTTCTCTTGACCGCTTTCTTAAAAACTCAATTTTTTAATAAATGTCTAGTTTTTTCCTTAAAAAAAAATATAGTCTTGTTGTAAACTCTTCTTATTTTCAATTAACTAAAAATATGTTTAAACAAGTGCACTGAAAACTGGTTCAAAAATAACTTGGTCATAGTAGAAAATCGGTTAAATTAAACTAATCCGATTTAAAATTAAAAATCACTTCTGAATTGAATTAAGACTAGTTTGAGAAATTAATCAATTTTGACTAAATTGATTTTTAAGAACTGAACAAGTCATTGGAATAGTTCAATTCAGTTCGGTTTTATAAACCATAAAAGCCTCAACATCTTGTCATCTTTGTCTCTATACATGGACATATTGAAATGAAATTCATTTGAGTGTCACTGACTTTTAGTGTATATTTGGTTCTATTTTTAGAGGGACCAGAATTGATTCTGAAGGTGTAAAATTGATTATAACATGTTTGGTTGTTGTCAAGTATAATTGATTCTGCCTTCATAAATGATTCTATTTGAAGTAAGAATTTTTATCTTTTGATTTTGGAATTGATCTTCACACACATATTTATAGTTCAACTCACTTTTACATAAATGACTCCACTTCTATTTTTTTTTTCTTAAATCCTCTTTTCACTCACTCTCAAAACGCTTTCAAATTCTTCAATGGAGTACCCACCTTCCAACGGTTCGAGGGTCAAACTCGTGACTAGTTATGGTGGAAAAGCTCAACATAGGCTTTGCGATCTTCATCATCATCATCACTATTTCTACATCGGCTGCGACAACAAAATCATCATCGTTGATCGTAATATCAAATTGTCCAACCTCACGGCAAAGTTTTATGTAAAACCTTTCCGTTCATGTTCCTCCTTTTGAAGATTCATTTCCTCCTACTACGCCTCCACCTCCGCCATCGACGATGAGTCAGATTGAATTCATGAAGACTTCTTCGGATTTCGCGACTAAGGATACAATTACAAAAACTAAGATGAAGGAATTTCGTGGACTGCATGTCGTGAATGATGAATTTGAAGATATTCTAAAACCATTTTTCTAAGATGGAGGAGTTTCATGGGCTGCAATGACGTAAATAATGAGTTCGAAGCTATTCTAAAACTGTTTTGGAATTTTAATTTTTTGATGTCTCATGTACGGATTCTAATTTATTAGTATATTGGTTTTTTGATAATAAAAAATACACTTTTACATAAATGTGTTCAAACTCATATAACCTTTGATCATAATAAAACTTTTAACCGAAATAATTTATTCAGAGTACTTGTTTGATGACAAAGTTTATGTTTGGCTTTTAAAAAGACAAATTTTGATTCTTCATTAAAAAAAAACAAATTGATCCTGGAGCCCAAACGTGAGTTAGCTTGAAGCTCAGCTTCAACGGTTAACCAACTCGGTTCACCTGTTTGTATATGTAAACCGGGCCATGTTTTTCTTTTCTTTCTCATGTGACCATGTCTTTTTTTTTCTGGTATTTTTTTCTTACAAAAATAAATGATATTCATTCATTCAAATTGACAGAGTACATCGATTCAATGCAAATTCGCTAAAAACAAAAATGATAAATCTGCAAACAAACTCACAACATCCATGTTAATAGCATAAAACGGCAAAATACAAAAGCTTACACATATGACTATATTTAAGTCTTCGGAATATTAATGTCTCCGGATCTGCAACGTGGACGACGTCAAAGTCATTGATTGAATATGCACTGGATCGAAGCTGATCTGACAATCTGAACCGAACAAATACCTGAACAAAACAAGAAAGACAAAAAAACGTCACACAAAGACGACGAACAAACCAACGTCGCACTAAGACGACGAAATCACAAAATAAAAAACGAAATAGATGTGAAAATCACCTATTTCAATAAAAAGAAAAAGAGAAAAACAAGTTAGAGAGGTGATTTTGGGTCAAAAATTGACTCTAAATCATTCTCTTTAGTGGATAAAGGAGAAAAAATTAAGGCTTCGGTGACGGCTTACAAAGAGAGATTATATACGTCCAATCTTTTGTCTTTTTTTCCCATTATCATGGCCAACTATTTCTTACATGCAATCATTCTTCTATATATTTTTTAGTTGCAGAATCATGCTTATAATATATACTTTATTTTATTTTTTTTGGTAAAAAAATATGCATTTTATTTTACGAGTTCGTATAATCTATGCACAATTAAAACTAACAACATAACATAAATTTAAATAACCATCTAAAATAAAACAAAAATATAGTTTTAAATGCGATTAAAACCTATTTTGATAATCATACTTTCAAAATCAATTAGGTAGGTGATTGCGTCCAAATATAAGTCAATTAGATTCAAATCACTTTTAAACAAAACTAGTTAAAAATCCGTGCTTCGCACGGGTTGAATACTGAGATTTCTAAAAAACTTGTTATATAATTCCATAGGTTAAAATGTCTATAAATGATTAAATTGAAAGTTTTTATAGATGGAATGCTTGTTAAAAATTTGATTTGATATAGGTATGATGGAATGTACTATATCATGCTTATACCAATTGATTAAGTATGTATATAAAATTATAGATGGGTAACCGATTATGTGTTATACATCATCGTCTAAAAAAATGTTTTGAGTAAATAATTAATGCCTTTGAAGTTTGATACAACAATGACTTGGTATAACTGTAACTTTGTGAAATAATTATTTGTCAAAAGTATATATAGTGCATAGCAGATCAGTATTGGTACTGAATTAGAAATTGCTTGTAAAGATTCAATAATCTTTATGGAACTTTTGATATTAATGGTAAGTAGATGTTTGTATTTTTATTAAACAACAGTTTGATATTGATTATTATGAACCATAGTAAATGTGAGAGAGTTATGTTTAATCATGCTGAAAGTAGCTAATTCCTAATACTTAAATGGAAACTCAATAGACATGAATTTCTTAAAAGGATACTGCATTAATAAAAGTTAAGAAAGTCAACATTGAATACTAAGCAAAATACATAAGTTCAAAGTACTTAAAAGGATAAGTGCAAAATACATGAAGATTGAGCATTATAATTTCTAGAGTTCATGCTGATAAGAGCAAAGAGGCAAAATAGAATGATTGATAACAGGACAACTTAAGGATCGATTTTGAAAACATGAACAAAGTTACTGATAAGTTCATCAAAAAACTTAAATCTTATTGTGTCACCAGGCTGAAATCCATTTTGGAGGCAAAAAGAGTTCCAACCTTGTTCAAGTGTTGCAATAATTTCTTCTTGTCTATGAAATCTAACTTCACACATGGCTCGTGGACTGTTAAGTTTTCCGCATAGGATCAAGTGATGAAAATCATTTTCCCAAAGGAATTGTTTGAAATCTCGAGTAAGTACCTAAAAAGGATGAACAATATATATATATGGTTAAAAGAGAAATTAAAAGGATACAAAGAAACTAATGAGAATAATCAATAGTTTGAAAAGTTTACTGAACTAATTGATCTGGTTCATCAAAATCAGCATCGTCCAAAGTGATCTCAAAAAAGACAGTTTTATCTCTCTTGGTACTCAAGTTATGAAATGATGGTAGTTCATCAGAATCTGCATATGTTTTCCCCAGCTCTAAGAAAAAATGATCTCTTCCTGGATAGTGTAGGATCACTTGTTTGTGACCTTGATAGTGGTAAAACTCTCTGAGCCTAGTCCATCCTTCAGTTAAGAGAGGATGTGCATAGTCTCCATTAAAAGTTAGAATGTGAGAATTTCCTAAACTATCAATCAAGTTCCAGCTATATCTTAACTCTTCCTGAAATTGTTGAAGAAATTTGGGATTAATTTCAGCATAGCCCTGAATCAAACAATGAGATAGAGTTAGTATGAGAAACTATAATTTTTGAAATTGATAATGAAATGATAAATATACATTGATATAAAGAGAAGATAATTGTCATCTAGGATTAAAATCATTTAACTTGATAAAATTTGGAGAATGAACACTAAGATAAGAATCTGTTGTTGGTATAGATAATACATGTAATACTGCATTGCTTCTTTATGCCAGATCTAAGTTAATAAAAATTTAGATAAGAATTGGAAACCTGTCCTGGTACATCAACTGTTTCAAAAGCTTCAAGAATTTGCCTTCTGATCACAATTCGATTTCCAGCCATGACAGAAGTTTTGTTTAAGTTTCTTTGTAGAAATAAGGATGGAACTGGACAGTTTGCATAGAACACTGATCATTTATAACAGCAATACAGCAATACATCTCATTTATAGGCAGAAATTAATTATTAGTTTTCACTTCATATAATTTAATCTTTCAACATATTTTATTGTCATAGACGTGAAAGATTTGATGTAGAATCTGAATCTACAACTAAAGATAAGTTAGCTTTGATATTATTACATACATATGAAAAGTTGCAGATTCATTAGGTTGGTTCTATGCTGAAATTCGACAGCTTTAGTAGACATAGGCTTGGCTTTAGTCTTCTTGTGATGGAGTATAAAATCTGACATGTATCCATAAGTATATCAATTGCATTGGTCAAATCTTACTTTCAATATATTCTCTTAGCTATGTGTCTATGACAATAACTTGCTATTTCAATGCTAGTCCTTTCAAGTGATATTGTAAAATGTGAGATTCTCTTAGAATAAAACCAAATAAAGTATCCTCTAGCCTAGTCTTATGCGTGTGACTCATGCTATTAATCTATGACATGCTTGCTTATATTTATAGTCATGGTTATATCCTATAAAATGTGAAAGAAAAAAATTAGCACTAAGGATAGGGCTCAGGCTACGGTGAGAGACCAAAAAAGGTCTCTCACCGTGCAAATGAGTTTTTAACCGTTAGATTCATTAATAAAATCACCAAAGTGATTTTTAACTGTAGGATTTTTTCACGATCTGACCGAACAATAATTTATTAATATATCTAACGGTTAAAAAATCATTTGCACGGTGAGAGACCTGTTTTGGTCTCTCACCGTAGCCTTCACCCTAAGGATAGAGCATAACAATAAGAAATTTAGATACTTACAGTTTGAAAGACACATCCAGGTTCTTTCAATATGAAATGTGAGGTAAATTTGCTTTTTATTGAACTTGGTTTTGATTAACCTTTTTTAACAGTGCAAAGAAAAAATAATTGCACCCACACTGAATGTGTCCTGGAAAATCAAATTGAAGGTTGTTAAAAAAAAATCTATACGTATAACATAATTAATCTGTTAAATATAATAGTGAAATTTAAATACTTACTGCGTGGATACAAAGTTCATCTGACATTTTGGAAGACTTCCTTGAATACAACATTTGTTGTATTAGATAAGGCTTTTTTCGATTTATCATGTATCAATATTTTAAGACCTTCCTTACTTTTGACTCTAGACAAAGCAACATAGAGTTGTCCATGACTAAATACGTCTTTTGGCAAGTACAAACCAACATGATCCAAAGATTGACCTTGTGATTTGTTAATCGTCATTGCAAATGATACAATGATTGGAAACTGTCTTCGCACAAGTTTGAACGGCCACGGTGACAGTGAAGGTGACAATGACATTCTTGGAATGTAGACCTTGTTTCCAATATCTTTTCCAGTTATAATTTTTGCTTCAATGACATGATTTGCAAGTCTTGTAATAGTCAACCTAGTTCCATTGCACAAACCTTCGGCTTGATCTAAATTTCTCATCAACATTACGGGTGTACCAACCTTGAGCTTGATAGAATGGTTAGGAAGACCAGATGTTTGGAGACAATTAAGAAATTCTGTTGTAATTTGTTCAAAAACATCGTTATCATTTGCTTCACTGCGATCTATGGAATCTGAGCTAAAATACTCTCTTTCTTCTCCTGTACGAATAATAACATATTAGAATTGATTTACTTTACTTTTTGATATAAAATATAAAAAAAATGGATCACCTGGAATAAGATCAAGAATGTAGTTATTAATTTCATCCACAACTTGAATTGTTGAAGCTAATATAGCCCTGCTTCTCAAAAAATCTCCATCTTGAAAATGGTTCAGTAACCGTGGGTAGGTACTTTGAACAATTGCATCAATGGGGTCAGTGAAATCTGATATTAGAAGTTCTTGCGGAATTTCGATGTCCCCATAACCATCATTTGGTTCAGCTATTTTTCCATCACCAACTTTCAAAATCCATTCAGAAAATTTTCTAACTTCTTCTGAGTTTTGTGTTTGACCATTTGGTAGTCGCATATTTTTTGTTAGTTTCAAAACCTTGCAATGGTCCCAAATGTATGAGGCATTTAGTGCTGAATGAACTATGTCAGATCTATTCCCTCTTGGAATGACCGGAAGTATTTGTCTAAAATCACCTCCAAAGACTATAACTTTTCCACCAAAAATAAGCTTGGACGGCTTTCCGTCCATGCTCATAATGTCTCTTAAGGATTTATCCAATGCTTCAAAACAAAATCTATGTGCCATGGGGGCTTCATCCCATATTATCAACTTTGTTTGTTTTAAAAGTTGAGCAAGTTCACTTCCTTGTTCTATGTTACAAATAGATGATTGAATTGTAGGAACAAGGATTTTGAATTTGGAATGTGCAGTTCTACCCCCTGGTAGCAATTGTGAAGCTATGCCTCTAGATGCAACAGTGAGGACAATATTCTTTTCTGACCTTAAAGCTGCAGCCAAAGTATTCCACATGTAGGTTTTTCCGGTTCCCCCATAACCATAAAGGAAAAATACGCCGCCTTTTTGATTTGTTACTGCTTCCATGATCTTCTTAAAGATACCAGTTTGCTCATCTGGTAGAAACATGGGGAATATAACACTTTATTGTATGTTAGAAATAAATGAAGTTATTCAAAGTAATGCTATCGGGTGTATATTATTTTAACCTGTTAGGGAAGCTAGTAACTCTTGAAAAATTGCTTTCTGGCCAACGGGATCATAATTTTTTTCTTCATATATCAACCTATTTCCCAAGAAATCTGTGACATAGCCATTTGGATATGGCATACATTTGAATTCTTTCAAGCTTCTTCTGTTTGATTGCAAGTGTTTTTCGATTTCAATAAGTGTTAAATGTTGTAATTCCTCGTCAGTTGAGTTTAAATCTGCAAAATAATAACAATGAATTCCTGTATGTTAAGCTTTATTAAGTGTATAAGTAAATTTATTAACCAATGAACATATATAATATCACTTATTCATAATGAAATTTGATAAAAAGTTATACCTTGGTTTCGCATCAATCTTCTTTGATCATAGAGAATTCCATCACAAAGCCATTTCCATGAATTTCTCCAAACATGATCAGGTCTATCCATTGATTCAGAAAGTAGCATATACACAAAAAGTTTCCTCAAGAAATGACCTGAACCCCACAAGTACGCCTCCTTTATTGCTTCAATGAATTCCTTGTCATCTTCTAAAAATCCCAAAGCGAAGCATGCTTCTCGAAATGAAAGGTATTGGATTCCTTTAACAAATTTGAGTTGTTTGTAACTTGTTGGCCCTTTGGTGACAGTCAACATCATCCTTAAGTAATACAACTCTCCAGTACTTTGAGACACCCACATAAGTCTTCCAATTGTATAACCCTTTTTCCGTGGTTTCCAACATCTGGTTTTTTTTACATAAACAAACTTGGAAACAAATTCACCATAAGTTAACAATCTGGCTTCTGGATACTTTTTATTTGCCTCCATCCAAGAAGTGAACATTGACTCAGTAACACTTGCCTTAAGGAGAACATTCCCAATTTGCTCATGATCTTTATAGTAAACAAAATTTTCACCTTCATCGTGAAAGAACAATCTCTCAACAGCAGGCTTTCTGCCATGTATTGAATAAGCGAAAATCCTCCAACATGCTTCGCTTGGTGAAACATATCTACAATTGAGGTATTGTTTGATTTCATCTAAATCCCTTTGTTGAGAAGTTGAAGCTTGTCCTTCATTAGGTACAAGTACAGCACTAATTCGATCTGAACCCTTATTAATGTACTTAAACAAATATTTGATGGAAGAACTTTGATTGCACCATTCCATGTTGATGTGTGCGTGATACTTAAGAAGTAGTCTAGCATTGTGTGGCACAACATGCGAATTATTAAGAATAATTCCACCTTTCTCTATAGTATGACCATTTTCTCTTCTTCTGTAAACAGGATAACCGTCTTGATCAACAGTTGTTGTCGCTTGGAATTTCTTAGGATAGTATTTAGAACACTTACCATCTCTCATGCAAGGCGAAGTATGATTTACCAAACCACATGGACCATGAATCATGTGTGCCTTCACCAAGTTGTACAACTCTGGTTGTTTGACAGGATCAGGTATTTCTGCAGAAATGATTTTATTGATATCATCTGGAGTAGGATATTTATTTGACGGATGCAAAAAAAGCAGGATATGTGCATGTGGTAGACCTCTCTTCTGGAACTCGATGGTATACATATCTGTTTAATATAGAATAAAGTTATTAGTTGAATAATAAAAATCAAAAGATAAGTTATTATGAATAATATAATAGAGCATAAAAGGCCTCACATGCCAAGACTTTTCCTAATATTCCTTTTTTTGTTAAATCTGACATGAGCGGGTCGATCATGTGCTTTTTGACGTAAAGGACCCAACAATCTTAGAATTTCTGGCCAATTAGGATTGCATGTAAAAGTAATGAACAAATCAGGAAATCCAACTTTGCTACATATAGCCATTCCATCAAAGTAGAGTTGATCCATAAAGCGTCGACTTCCAACATAAGAGGATGGCAAAACAACCCTCTTTCCAATGGATGACCCTTGAACACTACTTTGTTGACCTTCAACATTAAGATTATTGTATTTTGAAACTCTAAGTTTAGTTTGATTCTTCCTCAACCATTTTAGCCTTTCGGACTCCAACATTGTGAATCCATCTACCAAAAACTGTTGAAATAATCTTCTTGAGGATAACAAAGTTTTTGCTTCAAATGGCCTAATTTGAATTCTGAATGCAAGCCACTCTCTGATTGTTAATCTGTCATGTTTATTAACTTTTGTAACTTCATCATGTTGTTGATCATCTCTATGTGCAATATTAGGTCTATATCCATCTTCTCCATGTGGGAAAATTAATAGATACTGATAAGAGAGGTAGCTAGCATGGAATTCATCGATTCTCTGAAGTTGTCCACCTTGAGCTTAGATGATGATGTCCCTTTCTTCAGCATCATCAATATCTCCCACGATCAAAGCAGCAACTTCGGAGACGGTTGGGAGGTTGTAAACTCGGGCGTCTGTTTTTCTATCCGAAATCAACCTAACTTTAAGATCTGGAACATTAACTGAATTCAATCTTTCCCTTGCCATTTTGAAAGACTTTGCATGAGTGTTGTGTTCATACAACATCTTTGATAGCTCTTCGACTATGATAGGATCAATGTTATTGTTATTCCTACACAATAACATACAAACATACATGTCAGTATCCGGTAAACATATGTTTTTGTTATTACTATGATTAAGGAAATGAATTGTGTTACAACAAATAAGGTAAAATCATATAATTACCTTACTCCTTGAATTCGATTTTGGATTTCATTTTCTGTGTCGTATATGTAAAGTTGTGCAAGCTTAGGTGCTTCTCCATCCTTTGGCAACAAACTACCAATCCTGTGACAACATTGTCCTTGGCTCCAGGTGATGTAAATGCAAACATCATGTTATACATTCTAATATGGTTTTGGAATTTTTTGCTCTCTGGAGCCTCCCAATCAAACAAAAGATGTGTAACACCCATACTAACTTTAACTAGTATATTAGTATGTGCATTAAACTGATACTGGATACATTTAAAATTTACAATAATTAATATATACAAACCTCTGAATGAGTACAGTTTGCTCGTTTACATAAATATCCAAATATCACAAAATACAATTTCATATACATATACAAATCTGTCAACCTCCTGAGCTTGCCTTGACGAGCATCTGCACTCCATCCAGCGTCTTCCTGAAGATCTTCATCTGAAACCACTTGGTAACCTGAAAACCTGCACCAGAAGGATAGGGATGAGACATAATGTCTCAGTGAGCTCCTACCCTACCTACTGTTGGCAACCACAGGGAACCTAGGGTCGCCGTGCCTACCTCGGCAATCTTGGGAAAAACTACGATCGCCAAGTCTTATCTTTACTCATTGTGCGATCAAGGGGAAACCTAGGATCGCGTCATGACTTTATCTTTCTTATACTCGTCATTTACATGATCTTATGCATTTCATACTCTTTTCTTATCTTAGTCTTATACGTAGTGATCTTGGGGACATCCTATGATCACATCTCGTTCACTAGGAACTAATCATCATGTCTCGTATTACATATAAAATATACATATTCATTTCATATTCGTATTCATCTTTTCATATCATAAGTTAGAAGTTAGCGTTGAACAAACAATTATTATCTTGGTTCATTTTACGGAGTGCATCCGGGTGGAGTAACCCCGAAGTACATCTCCCATCATACCGGTGAAAATCCTATCATATCAGGCTAACACCGGACTCCTCTTATCTTTGTGTAGGCAACCCTCTCGGTGAAGCCCCATCCGGCATAATCCGGAGCCTGCTGGACACATCTTGCATGTAGACAACCCTCTCGGAGAAGTCCCATCCGGCGAATCCTGGAGCCTGCTGGACATGCTTAAGTCTTTTAACATACGTGTGGACAATCCTCTCGGAAGAGTCCCATCCGGCGAATCCCGGAGTCTGATGAACACGTTTAACATTCGTCTTATAAATTACGTGTGGATAGCCCTTTCGGAGAAATCCCATCCGGCGTATCCCGGAGTCTGATGAACACGTTATCATATTCTTTATCATTAAATTCTTAACTTAAGTTCATATACATATCTCATACGTCTATAATCTTGTGCGTAACTAATGCATAATTGACTATTCATTCTTAAAACTTAACCTATAAATAGGTTCTTGACTTTAATCATTGAATCACTCTTAATCTCATTAATCCTTAACTTTTGTACTTAAAGGTACGTCTAACACTTACCATATGCTTTTGCATACTTAATGCGTCTCTTAAGGGAAACTAATCCCCAATACGTAACTTATGAGGGGTCCTTAACTTAGAATATGGAATCGTTATCATCGATTCTCGTATTATACTCTTGTTCTTATTCCTATATATATATGTAACTTATAACTTATGCACGTCTAATGCATCCTTATTCTCGTTGATTCTTAGTCTTGTGCATATCTACTGCACTCTTAATTAATCACTCTTAATTACTTAACCTATAAAAGGTTCTACACCTGAGTGTTGTTCCATTCTTGAACTTGTATATATGTGGCTAAGCATATAAAATTTGCTTACTAAGGGGTAATCCCAATGCTAGCTCTTTTACTCCTCAATATAACTTAGAAGTTGAGTAATCATCTTCCAAAGTAGTACCATGTACTCATCCTACCTTAAATCCATGCCTATCATCAAGAATAATGAGTTTGTGTGGAGGGGAAATCGGCGGCCGATTTACTAAAATCGGGGCCCGATTTATGCCGTAAGTTCCATGGAAAAATAAGCTTGAAATCGGTGGCCGAACCCTCCAAATCGGTGGCCGAATTAGTCATTTGCAGGATTCAATTTCTTGCTTCCTAGGCCAAACCAATCCATTCCAAACATACAAACAGCTTATGGGAAGAAATTCCAACACATATAGGTAGCTAACAACATGATTTACTAAGGAATTTACCAAGCATAATGAATTGAACACTAATTATAAATTTATCCCATAAACAACTTAATCATTAAAACCAAACAAGGTGGGTGCTAAAACCCCTAGGGAACTCACCTTGATTTAGCTAGCTTTCTTGCCAAGCTCTCCCTTCCAATCATAGCTTGATTCCTCTTCTCTTGATTCTTCTTTCATTTTCCTTGTTTCTTCTCTTGTTCTAGCTTCCCACACAATCTTGCTAGCTCTTTCTCACATGAAGTTGGAATGAAATCTTGATGAGTGAAGAAGGAGAGATGGGGGCGTGTGAGTAGAGAGGAAGAGGGAGAGAATGAGAGCTAATTTGAGTGAGTGAAAGAGGAAAGGAATGAACAAGAAAATATCTTGTTCTTCTTCTTCTTAAACAATCTCTTCCTTTCAAATAATTACTAAAACACCATGCCACTTATTACAAGTTTGCCATTCTTGCTTAACAAGTTTCCAACACTGTTAACCATCACATTTAAGCGAAATATTACTCTTGTCATATAAATAACCCATTAACTGACAATTTACCAAATTGCCCTTTGCTTAAAACATTCCGATACATCGTCTCAATATTAATAATTATTCGAGTCTTGGGCGGGATGTTACAAGATGTCTTAATGTCTCTGGAGGTTCTTTAAGAGTTGGCAACTGAACTTTTCCTTTACGACAACACAGCGAAAATTTTGGATTTGCAGAGTGTTCATTTTTCTTAAGTCATTCATTATACCACAAGCACGCCCCACAATAGCCACATTTTTGTAAAGGATCTCCAAGATCATGATAACTTGCTGTATTGTAAAATAATAATGCATTATAATTTAATTGTGCTAAGGTTAAAACTAATTTAGCTAAAAGATAGATAGTAATTTACATTGATTTGATGATTCAGTTTCATCTTATCCTTGAAATTGTCCATGTCCATCACCATCTTCACTGGTTGAATCATACTCACAATCAGATTCTGCCAAGTAAATAAGTTGGTTATAAATGAGCATTGTGGCATATTTAAATATGATAGATAAAAAAATACAACATCTAACCACCTGGATTTCCCCAAGGATCATAATCAGAATCAGTTTCATCTTCACTTTCAAAATCATTGTTACTTTCTGGTATGAAAGCGTGACGATAAAGTGTTGGAATCGAATTTCGCAGAACCGTTGTTGGCATATGGCCAACAGCTGTAAAATTGTCTATCAAATTTCGCCCCACCTTATTAATAGCTTGGAGCCTTTTAGATCATAATTGTTGCGGTTGTGTCGGAATTGATGAAGTTCTCTTGATAGACCTAATTTGGTCTACATTTTTCATACCCTGGACAGAAGTTTTAATTACATTCTGTTGTGATGGTGTAATTTCATGCAGAGGCTTACGCTTCAAGCAACGTGTGTTGTTCACACCAATTGTTTGGTTCAACCTTGGGTTATCTGTAATAAAAAAAGATTATGCATGTATAACAGATTATATTACGAATAATATAAATAGCAATTGATTTGTTGAATATATTGTGTGTTACCTTGACAATTACTCACACTATCGCAGTTGTTGTGTATATGACAGGGTTCACGTTCTGGAATATTTGTGTCCTTTGAAAAATGGTTAACAATTTTGGGTTGACTGGATCCTGAAGGCTGACTGATATTTTCCATGTAGTCCATTGCCTTGGATGCCAAGCTAATATGTTTAGAAGGTCTACCAAGTTTCTGTTTTGTTTTTGAAACATTATTTTCTTTATGAACAATGGGAGCCAATTTTGCAGGAACACGTATATTTGGAGTTTGATGACGATTCCGACGTCTATTTTGCAGAATACGCAACCTTCTTGCTCTTGCAATTTTTTGTTCAAATTTTTTCAGTTCTTTTTCATCAACCATGGATCCTATAAAAGAAATATGAAAAAAAACATCAATCTGATTACTTATACTGAGAGAAAACAACAAAAAATGCATACAAATCTGAATGCTAAGAACATCCTATTGGAAGCAGGATAAAAAAAACACGAATTCAAAAAAATAAGCTTTAAAAAACAACTGAATTGATCGGTAGATTAATAGAAGAAAACCAACAATAGAGGAAAAAAAATCAAAGGATGGATATATAATTAATGTAAGTAGAATAGATAAATTAAACTGACCTTGAGAGGAAGAAGTGTACATTTGCTTGCTTTCTTCAAATTGAATGTGATGAACTTAGATTATGAAAAAAAGGTTGAGTTATATATGTTATAAAGAAATAAAACAAAAGTTTTGGAACTTCATAAGGTTGAAAATAAGATGGTGGGAAAGATTGAAATTTAAAAATTATAATTTGAAAGAAAAGTGAAAGTTTTAGTGATTAGGCAATATTTTTGAATTAAAAAAATTGGGTGGAATTCTAATTTTCTATGAATTGCATCAGAAAAAATAATAATAAAAGGAATAGATATAGATTGAGTGTATTAGGTCTTGAAGTAGGTGTAGATGGTGATGATGGTTTTAGCTACAATCACATAACCCAATGGTTGATTTTGTCTTGAGCCTTGCAATAGAAATTTAAGTCTATGAAGTCATGTCATGATTTCCTATACACTACTACCAACACACCAACTAAAGCAATAACAGGTTCCAACCAAGTTTGTTAGATATTACCTCTCTAGTTATATTATTTGATGATATGTTTAATACTTTTAAGATGAAAATTCATGTTTTACTAAACTCATTCTCAGGATAAAATAATTTGTTTGTAAATAGAAACACGATTTTTGAACCTAATTTTATTATGAGATTATAGAATAATATGTTTGAGTATACATGGAAATTAAATTGATTAGCCAGTAAGTAGGGAAAAGATCATAGTAAAAAAGGTCTAAAATCTAGTTAAAATTAGGTAATAAAATTTCCTGTGTGTAGATTGTTTACATTATGCTCTATATTAAAAAGAGTAATAACATAGCTTTAATGTGGTGATTATTTTATAAAATGAAACACAGAATAAAATGTTGGCATTAATGCTTAATAAGTACTTAAAGAACTGGCTATGTAACTTATACGTGATTAATTTTAATTGGTATACGGCATAGTTAAGGTTATTGATATTCGAAATTTGTAACCTGATATGTGTAGAAATAATAAAGTAGGAACATGTTTGGAATAGTGGGTGTAATAAGTTAATTGTAAACATAATGACACCTGCAATCTAACCAAAATAATTACATATAGCATATTTAACCATAGCAAGTTCAATGTAGCAATATGTTGTCTGATACTTAAGATAAAACTGATAAACCAAAAATTCATGCCAGATGTCTGATAAAAAGACACTTAACGAAGCATAAAACCATTATAAGGCACAAGTTTGAGAACTTCGCAATTGTTCATGGCATGTATTCAAAAAATTGGGCGAATTTTTAGTTAATCACTCTTTCTTGATGTGTTTCGCCAACTTAGTGGAAGATAACTGTGTTGGATTATACACATCAGATGCAATATCTTCATGGTATTTTTCAGCAGATGAACGCTTTGCAGGAGTACAACTCACAACTTGATCCAAATCATTTTCACCACAAGCAGATAATGATTGCTGTTACAAACAGGATTAATATCCATATTTAATATCAAATATGATTATCAGTTACAATCAAGCTATTATGATTATAATAATGCAGAAATTAAAAGATAGAATTGATAGTGTTTTGCATACCGTAGGAATATTAAGTGAATCTGAGCACTCAGCAGAAGCATTACTCTTCTGAATCATGAATGACTGGGTTGGATTATTATAGACGACATTCTATAAAAGTGATAATAAGAACCAAAATATAAGATATGGAAATTAAAACAACCAAACAATGCAGAAAAAATAAGACGGGGTAAGCAAGCGCAACCTCATCAGGCTGAAGCTCCTCTGGTTGTATTTCATCATGTTTAATGTGAGACTTGATTTTGTTGATAACAACTGGATCACGGGAAAGGCTGAGGACAGAAGATTGGTGATAGTATGGCTGATACTTGACACGTAATGCAAACTCAATGCCAAGTAGTTTGTTGAGATTTTTTGGGTATATTTTTGGATCATCTTCACCAACCTTAATGAACAGATATAATTATGAACATTATAAGCGCTTGAATAATACCAAAAATAATACCATAACTAAATGACACAGTTACATGCAATTTCTTGTAAATCTATACACAAATTTAAGGTACCTCTTGCATGGTCTTCCTAAGCGTTTGGCCAGTAATACCAATAATAGCGAGACAATCACTATCCCAAAAGACAAAATCAGACTTGTGACCCTCATAAACGACTTGCACAACAACTTTGTATCTGATAGAATGGTTGCATTTAAAGATATATGAGTAATGTGTAAAAACAAAAGTATCAACACTTAAGAAAAATATGCAGAATCTAACCTAGTCAATGGAACATCAACATCCTGCCCACATGTACATCTATAGCTAGCACCATTCGACTTTGAAGCCTTTGGACATTTTATGCAACTTTCATAGTACTATCCAAACTGGTTAGGATTGAATTTAGTGGTTTTTCCAATAGTGATGCAGTATGTATCCTGACATGAATTATATGAACGAAATAAAGAATAAATAATATGTATAATAATAATGGTTGTTAAGGAAGTATTTGAAAGTATGTCTATGTATAAAAGAAGGCAACCTTCACAAAATTTCTAAATTCAGCAATTGTCCTAACTTGACTCAGATTGGAGAAATCATTGTTGACGGTTCGCTGAGAAGAAGCTGAACCCTGACTTAAGTTCTGACTGAAGCATTGAGTCTGAGATTGAGAACTGTTAAGCTCTCAACATCTGTTACAGAAAGATTACAGTAATTTTAATTACTTCTGTAATAATTGAATTACAAACCTTAGATTGTACTAACTGGTTAGATTGATTTAGGGAATGTAAACTTACTGAGTCTTGAACTTCTCAACAACCGGGTCATGTAGGTTAATGAATAATCTCGAACCTGACCAATTGTTACATATATTTGGCCTACCATTGTCTGTATATTAAAAGTAAAGGAATTAAGGTAAAGGGATGGAACATGTCCAAGGTATTTCCAAAAATATTAGGTGTACATGATATTCACCTCCAAGCTTGCATTGAGCATGAGTCAATATTAGGACAACAGGTCCTACATCCTTTCGGGCAGCAAGAAAATTCATCAAAGACATAGAATATTTTTCCCATAGTGTTACATCAACCATGTTCCCACTGAATAGCAAAATACAGATTCTATACGGTTATCAATTTTTTGCAGAAACCTATGATATGATATTGTATAATTATAAAGTCATACCTTTGATCGCTTAACACAATGTTGCTACACGGTTTCTTTCCAGTTCCAATTGCCGTTGTCTTTACAATCTCATGAAGAAGTCCAATGATTTCTAAAAATAAAATACATTTATAAGAACTTTATGCTTAAACACAACTAAAAATTAGCAGAGAATAATTTGGTAATGAACATATATATACCATATAAAACATCTGTTTTGAATTTTCCTTGTTGAATTTCCCTAAACTCTTTAAAGCGAAATTCATGAAGAGGAATCATAGTTAATTTGTCATCCCTTTGCACCTTTGTACCAGAACCAAAAACAACCTTAAATGGATGGTCAACAACCTTAAATGTAATGTCATTATCAAACACATGACAGTTATACAGGGTATAGGTCTTATGTTCCTCAATTAAAGTCTTCCAATGCTCCAAATCTCTATATCGAATTATGACATGAACTCGATCACCCTAAATTGGTGAAACACACAAAAATATAAATTTAAATCCAAGAGTATGAAACCAAGTAAAAAAATGGACCTTAAAGGACTTTCAAACATTTATCTCTAACCTTTGCATCATTTATAATGAGCTCCATATGTTGATTCCCATTGCTACCGGTCACAATCCAAGAATCAAGCACTCTAAACCCAATTTTCCAAATGTCCATATCCTTTTTGAGATCCTTAATGTAGTCATAATCCCTTGACATTGAAAGCCCTATATACGAAAATAAATAACATTAACCATGACTTTAGTTATTGGTTTCATTAAAAACATGAAAATATCACATTTTCATGTTTTTAGTCATAACCTTTAAGATGAATTTAACATCTTTTTAGAAACAGGGCTAAATATAACAACTAATGGAAAAAAACAACATTTTTAGACTAACAATCAGAATGAGAAAAGAAAAAATGCACCATTTGAACCTTTAAGATGAATATAACATCTTTTTAGAAAGAGGGATAAATATAACAACTAAAGAAAAAAATACATTTTTAGACTAACAATCAAAATGGCAAAACAAAAAATGCAAAGATTAAACCTTTAAGATAAAAACAGATTAAATATTAAACCTTTATGATAAAAACAGATAAAATCAAAAAATGCAAAGATTAAACCTTTAAAAACAGATTTAAATAAAACAACAAATGCAAACAAACAAACTTGATAGAAATCCATTCAGATAAACATTGACTCAGTAAAATCAACATCCTGGCATTAGTTGATATTGCCAGAAATTTTCCTACTTTATTAAAGGTTTCATGATTTCAGATTTCATGCAAGGCCAGTATCAGAAAAACTTGTTTTTTAAAAACAGATTCAAGTAAAACAACAATGCATCCAGACTATTGAAAGAAACAAACAGATTCAAGTAAAACAACAATGCAAAGAAACAAACTTTATAGAAATCCATTCAGAACAACAAAGAGAAAAAGGCAAATATGAAACCTTAAATATGAAACTGAAAGGAAAAATTAAATCTTTAACATGAAACAGAAAGGATAATTGGTAAATAAATCGTCAATGTAAAGATTATGTGGTTTCGAGCAAAAAAATCGTCAATGCATAACCTGAAGCCATGCATGGTTTCAGATCTAGTGAAAAGATGGTAAATGGCTGGACTAAATCGAAACTTACCGATGAAGATGAAGCTTAAACAGGGTGTTGTTGAAGCTGAGCTATGGAAGTAGCAAGGCTTTGAAGAAAAAGGCTTTGAAGAAAATGAGTTTGTGTGATAGAAATGATGAAGAAAGCTGATATGATGTGAAGGAGGGAAATGTTGGCTGATCACATGTGTTGGTAATCTCAGAAGCATGTGGCGCTCTAAAAAATTTTCAACACTTATTGGATTACGAAATTGCCCTTCTGGAGTGCAAAATAGAAATTTTGCTCAGTATGCATTTTGATAGATAGTTAGTAGACTAAAAACTCAATTTTTTCAAACTTAATTCTCGTCATCATAGAATCAAACACACATAATCTATTACATCAAAATAGCTTATCTATCACACAACCAAATATGTGCGTTTAATTTGTTAAAAAATTAAGGACATTACATGACAACCTTTGTTGTACAATATTTGATTTCCAAAACTATTTCAAAAATATGACAAAGTGGAGGCAAGTGACATGACAAAAACTAAATTTGTGGTCCCTCAGGAACCACGGCACAACTGTTTGTCCCACGTAAAAGTTATATAAAATACTAAAATAATTTTTTACCCGTAAAAAATAGTATAATTGACAAAAAAATTATTCAACACCATAAAATTTTGTCTTGCGTTGTTTTGTATTATATTGTATTGTTTTATCTTATGTTGTTATGTCCACTATTTGTTGTTTAGTAAATCAAACACAGAAAAATAAAAACAAATGTCTTGCTAAAGACATTTCTAAAAAATTAAAACATAAAAACAATTAATAATTTTTAGTTAAAAAAATTATTTTTTAATATTTTAATATTCCCTCCGTCCCTTTTTATAGGAGTAGTTTACAAAAATCACGTGTATTAAGAAAAATTGTTGGAGTAATAAAGTTGTCTCAAATTGGTGTGACTATTACTAGATTACCCTTAATTAAATATATACTTAATGTTAACTTTTCATATACCAAGACAAATTGATAGTATTAATAAGGGGTATATTTGGAAAAAGTGTAATCAATGCATCTAGAAATTTGTATATAATCTTATATTTAGGGACAATTTTTTTTGTAAACTGCTCCTATAAATAGGGACGGAGGGAGTACGATATAATACACAAATACTAAATAAATTTTTTATTCTAAACTTTTTATGAAGTCCTCTTATAGTAGTTACTAGTTTTTCTTTGTTAGTTCCACGTCACCACAACGACATCTCCCAAATCCCAATGTTTCCCATACCTAATTATTTTTTATATAATTTCTTCCTTCGTTGAAACTCTTATTTTGCTTCTCCTTCTCGCTAAGCCTCTCTCCTTCATTCCGTGGAGTAGCGGGAATCTTTTATTCTTATTTTCTTCTCACTCTCTATACCAAATCTGTTCCTCTTCATTCATTCATTCATATTTTTTTATCCAAGATCAGATAAATAACTAACTATTCACTTTTAGCGATGGATCGTATAAGTAACGAAGCTATTGTTGATCTTTTTCCAATCGCCCCTTCAGGAATTCTTGCCCGAACAATTGCATTCAGAGTCCTTTTCTGCAAATCAATTTCACATTTAAGGTATCAATTATTCTTAGCCTTATTCGATGCGTTTCATAGATTTAGAAAATTCTGGGGACCCATTATATCATCCTTGCATCCAAAAAACCCTCAAGGGATATTAGCCATCATCACTATTCTCGCTTTCTTGTTGAAACGTTACAGTAATGTTAAGGCAAGGGCTGAATTAGCATACAGGAGAAAATTTTGGAGAAATATGATGAGATCAGCTTTGACTTATGAGGAATGGGCTCATGCAGCTAAGATGCTTGATAAAGAGACGACGTTGAAGACCATGAATGAATCGGATTTTTACGATGTAGAATTAGTTAGGAATAAGGTTCAAGAATTACGACATCGTAGACAAGAGGGGTCTCTTAGGGATATTATATTTTGTATGAGAGCTGATCTTGTTAGAAATTTAGGCAATATGTGTAACCCTCAGCTTCATAAAGGTAGGCTTCAAGTGCCGAGACAGATTAAGGAGTATATTGATGAGGTGGCGATGCAGTTGAGAATGGTTTGTCATTCTGATTCCGAGGAGCTTTCTTTGGAAGAAAAGCTTGCTTTCATGCATGAAACTAGACACGCGTTTGGGAGGACGGCTTTGTTGTTGAGTGGAGGTGCTTCTCTTGGAGCTTTTCATGTCGGTGTGGTTAAAACCTTGGTGGAACATAAACTTATGCCTAGGATAATTTCTGGTTCGAGTGTAGGATCGATTATGTGCTCTATTGTTGCTACTAGGTCTTGGCCCGAGCTTCAAAGCTTTTTTGAAGATTCATTGCATTCATTACAGTTTTTCGATCAAATGGGTGGGATTTTTACAATCGTCAAGAGGGTCACAACATTTGGTGCAGTTCACGAGATCAGACAGTTGCAGATTATGTTGAGGCATCTAACAAGCAATCTTACATTTCAAGAAGCTTACGACATGACAGGGCGAGTTCTTGGGATTACGGTTTGCTCCCCAAGAAAGCATGAACCGCCTAGATGTCTTAACTACCTGACTTCACCCCATGTTGTTATATGGAGTGCAGTCACAGCTTCTTGCGCCTTTCCTGGCCTTTTTGAGGCTCAGGAATTGATGGCAAAGGATAGAAGTGGAGAGATTGTTCCTTACCATCCTCCATTTAATTTGGGTCCTGAAGAGGGTTCTTCGCAAGTGCGCCGTTGGAGGGATGGTAGCCTGGAGATTGATCTACCTATGATGCAGTTGAAAGAGTTGTTCAATGTCAATCATTTTATTGTTAGTCAGGCCAATCCTCATATTGCGCCATTATTGAGATTAAAAGAATTTGTACGAGCTTATGGAGGTAATTTTGCTGCCAAGGTACGTTCTTGGACTTGGACCTCTATGAAAGGACAATAATAATACATACATATGGATGTGTCTGATTACTGTCATTGTATATATTTTTTTCTTATTTGATTTTTCGCTTCTACATTTCACATTAAGTCATGTTGTCCGTTCCTTACCAAAAACATTGATCCCCTAAGTTGATGTGTAACATGGTTCCTCACTGTTGGACGAACTACCTAGACATTTAGCTTTTATTTTCAATTTTTCATTTTCATATATCTGCTTGTGCTTTTAGATCTTTGGTTTTTGGTTTACTTCCAAATCTGATTTGGGCGGTTTTTATGGTTACTTGCGAAGCTAAAGTATCAACGACGATGT
Source organism: Medicago ruthenica (assembly GCA_018208015.1). Classification (NCBI taxonomy): domain Eukaryota; kingdom Viridiplantae; phylum Streptophyta; class Magnoliopsida; order Fabales; family Fabaceae; genus Medicago; species Medicago ruthenica. The sequence continues at coordinate 24,072,967 of CM031371.1, read as the reverse complement.
ATTGTATTTATTTTTTTACTAGGTAAAGTATGAATCCCCATGGAGTTATTGCATGTACTATTCCACTTTCCTAATTTTTAGGAAAATTTATGCCAACAGAATTTGGGCGACTAACAGATGGTTGCCATTGCCTTTGGTACTGTTGATTAACCTATCTTTGTTGGTGCTTAAATCCAATAAATGAGTCGCTCATTAGTTTTTTAGTGTCATTGCTCTGATCAAAACTAAAGAATGAAGATACAATCTTACCCTTAAGCAGAAGTTATCAGTTGAAATAGTGGTAAACTGGTAAATGTTTTTCAGGAATATGTTACCATTTGTTCCTAAACTTACCCACATGACTTCGAATCTAGAATAGATATTAAATGCACATATAAAATCTCAAGTTCAAACCCTTATGATCAACTTTTATATACCTTTTCCCTCAACACTACTTCGAAAAATAGTGGTACATACATGTTAGCCATTGGTTTTGCAATATGCTGCTGCTGTAGTATTTTAAATATGCAACTATAATAACACTTAGGTTTTGATTCTGTAGCTGGCTCATCTGGTAGAGATGGAGGTTAAACATCGATGTAATCAAATACTGGAACTTGGTTTTCCATTAGGTGGACTTGCCAAGCTGTTTGCACAGGACTGGGAAGGTGATGTGACAGTTGTTATGCCTGCTACTCTTGCTCAGGTATAGTGGCTTAAGAACAATTAAACAAACAAGATATTTATTTGAAGATAAAAGAAAGAATAATGCTAGCAACACACACACTTTCCAATACACACTCTTTGATTGGTTAAAATTCACATGGGTTCCATCAAATTTATATGGGACCCACATGATTTGGTGGCAACTATGTGAATTTCAACCAATCAAAAAGAGTGTGTGAGAAAGTGTGTTGCTAGCGCTCCTCTAAAAGAAATAACTTCAACTGGATATTAATTTTAAGAAAAAGTGTTGGTCATTTTAAATGTTAATATAATCTGGTAAAAATTATGAACTTTTTTATATCTTGTTTGGTTTGAGAAAATGTTTCTTGCTTTCATTTCTTGTTATCACTATTAATTTCAAATTTGCCCTCTGTTTTCATTTAGTTTCCAGTTCTTAAAGATTTGTGTAAAAAATAGTGAACACAACTTTTTTGGTTTTCTTGTTCATGGTGCCTGTACAAATCTTTGAAAGCAGATAATAAAGTTGAAATCAATGGGCAGATTTCCAATTACAAGTGAAAACGAGAGATTAAAACAGAAAACACACTCTCAAACCAAAGAGTCCCTTACATTTTGGAAAAGATTAAGGAATTTTTTTATGTATCATTTATTAAGGACGGTTCACTGAAATAACGGTTAACTTAACTTATGTATTTTGCCTGCATCCTGTATCAGTACTCAAAAATTATCCAGAACCCTTCTTATGTGGAGCTTCAAAAGGCAGCTAACCAAGGGAGGAGATGCACTTGGGAGAAGCTTTCAGCCATTAAAGCAAATTGTGGAATTGAGCTTGCTCTTGATGAGTGTGTTGCAATTCTCAATCATATGAGAAGACTCAAAAGAAGTGCCGAGAGAGCTGCTTCTGCTTCTCATGGTCTTTCTAGTACTGTCAAATTTAGTGCTTCAAAAAGAATTCCATCATGGAATGTCATTGCGCGAGAGAATTCTACAGGATCTCTTGAAGACTTTCTTGCAGACACTGCTGCTTCATTTCATCACGGGGTTAGTAGTTCCAGTGGAGCCACGGGTAAAAATTCCAAGCACCACCGCAGCATGCATGATGTAAGTGACAGTGAATCCGAAAGTGCTGAATTGAATACTTGGACCAGATCTGGTGGTCCTTTGATGAGAACTACTTCGGCAGATATGTTCATCGACTTTGTCCAAAACTTAGAAGTTGATACTGAACTAAATAGAGGAATGGGAACTAATTTTAGCCCTCGTGATTTCCAGTATCACAGTCCCATATTAGCAACACCAGATAGATGCTCCGAGAACTCAGAACCCGATCAGAGAGAAAATGGCAACAAGGTTGTCATGAATGGATCTAGCATAATGGTAACTGAAGGTGATCTTTTGCAGCCTGAGAGAATCCATAATGGAATTGTGTTTAATGTTGTCAAGAAAGAAGACTTGACACCTTCAAGTAGGAGTCATGATTATGATAGTGAAATTGCTGAGTGTCTCCAAATTGAATGTCCAGGGAAGGAGATGGATGATGCTGCTAGCTCAGCTTCAGAAAACGGAGATGACGATACCGCAACAGCTAGGCCCCTAACTGAAACACCAGACTCTAATCCCACAGATAATTTCTGAATAGATTTGGGTAAGAATAAGAGCATTGTTCAGTGATAGTTTCAATGATAAAAATACTTTACCTCGGTGATTTTAATAATTTGGTGCTCCAGCTGTCTAGATTGAATTGAAGGTTATTTAAACCTAACCTAACCCACATCAAAGCGAAAACCTATTATCAGTCAATATCTATCGGCAGGCACAGTTTGATTATCCCCACTCACTCACTCTGTTTGGATTTTAGGGTTTGTGGGTCGTAATGACAATGGCGGCCCCAGGGCAACTGAACGTCATTGAATCACCTTCGCGTGGATCTTGTAGCATCGGCTGCTTTGAGAAGTTGGAGCATATCGGCGAAGGCACTTATGGGTATGTCACTTTTTACTAATTCTAAAAATGCTATCTTGATTAGCATAGGTTATTTTATTGAATAATAATAATTTGTGCTTCAATTTTTGTAGTTCTGTTTATTGTTGCTTTGTTTGTTTGTGTACGTGTGATGTGGTTTTCTTTGGAACACAATAATAGATATGTCTGATTTGATTCAATTGACATTTAAGGGAGAAGATTATAATGGTTTTATAGTTCTACTTTGATTTGCTTTTTTTGTTGTGGGAGGTAGGGTACTAACGTGTACATGGGAAGCTTATGCATTCAAAAACCACATGTCTCGTGATTACTTATGAATGTGTTTAATTGTTGTGGCCATTCTTCTATGTTTTAGACTTCATATGTGTACTGCTTGTATTGTTTCTCTGCAATTCAATGTAGCACCCATACCGCTACCCGCTACACTACTATAACGTTTTGGGGTTGGCAACTACGCTATTGCTACGGACTACATATGAGTCTTGTTGAAGAGGCGGGGGTTCATATTTCCGATAAGGCAGGTGGTTAAGAGGGAAAGGTGTAGGCAGGGAAGGATTTGGCAATATTGTTCAGCTTTTTGGTCATGTATTTTCAAAGTTAATTCTAGGAAGAGAAGGGAGATGTGTTAAGGAAGTGCAGGTGTTGGTAGTTATGCAAGAGGTGGCAGGTATATCACTTCATCTACCGTGGGTCCTATATATTGATTGCTAAATAAATGTATTATTTTAGGTGGTACGGGTACATGATATTGCAATTTATCTTAAATTATTTAACCTCTTTGATTTGATCATGTTTATTGGTAGTTTGTCTACCATTGTTCTTCAGTAATATTATTATTATGCACCTTGTTGCCAACTTGCTTTTTGAGCTTATGATGAAATACTATACATCTAGTTTGGTTTAGTGACTTTTGTGATGTGATCAAAATTTGATAAATAGTTGATAACATAATGTTGGTGACACATACAAATGAATTTGGTTGTGTTGTTTTTAGGTGTACCTGATGGCATTAATGCCCAGCATGCTGTTATGATGAATAATTAACTTCTTGATTTCTTCATTTAATTTCTCTGTCATTTTGATTTATTAATAGAGAATTCCTGCCAAAGACCCACTTGATGCTGAGTACTTCTGGACTGATCCATTACCATGTGATCCCAAGAGGTATGGACCTCCCATGCACTTGAGTTTTTCATTTTCAAAATAGAAATTTACTTTATGTGATCTTCATGAGATAACGCCCGTTATTTCCTTCATCTCCAAAGATTATTGTTTCCATTTCTACTATGCTTCTTCAACTCATTACTACCCTCATGTTTTCCTTAGTTTACCCAAGCACGATTCATCACATGAGTTTCAGACCAAGAAAAAGCGTCAGCAGCAACAACTAAATGAAGAAAATGCCAAGCGTCTTAAAATGCATCATCCACTACAGGATACATGTCTTCCCCTGATTCAGCAGGGTGGACAACATTGCCAAATGCGGCAAGGTCCTACTCACCCTATTCATGGCTCTCAACCAGCAATTGCAGGACCTAGCCTCATTATGGGAAGCCTCGAGGTCTCTCTGGTGGTCCAGGAAGGTACCTCCTGGTGGGAACCTTAGTGGAGGATACAATCATCCAAATCTTGGAGGTCAAGGAGGGGGTGCTGGTTACGGCAGTGGACCATATCCTCCTCAAGGGTGGGGGGGCACCTTATGGGTCTTGTGGTATGCCTGCACTGCAGGAATTGGTGGTGGTCCTCGTGGTGGAGGTGACTTTGGAGTTGGAGCTCCAAATTATCCTCAAGGTGGTCCTCCATATAGTGGATTGGCTGCTGGTCGTGGGAATCGCAACCAACAGTATGGTTAGCAGCAGCAGAACATTTTCTTATCACAGACGATTGATATTGTTGTAATATGGTGTTGCTCCGTGAGATGATTTATGATATGGAGTGATAGTAGGATGAGAGATGATAGATTGAGAGTATTTGGGAAAATTATATGTTCCCTGTGGATTTTAGATTGTCTATATAACAGTAAGATTATTACTTATCTGTCTGGAAGCCTCTGTGAAGCTCCTCATACTCGGTCCCTGAAATTACGAGTCTACAAAAAGGAAGAGAACTTCTTGATGTTATTGTATTTTTATATCAAGCTAGTTTAATATTGTTTCTGGTATACACCACTATACTGAACTTTATTTTCTTCACATGCAGCCTAGGATACATTGTATTTTCCTGTTTTCATTGTAATTTGAAAAAGTGGCCTTTTGAGTCTGAATTGCTTGAGGAAATCCACTAGATTTTTTTCGAGTAATTTTCTAGTAATGCCCAAATTTATTTAAAATTTAATCATAATACCGGAAAAGCCTTGGTTCATATAAATTTTTCAAAAACTCTTGTCATTTCTAAATCTCCCCCATCTCTATCACAAACATTCATTGAAGGGGACCTTGTTTGATGAAATGTTAAAGGTTGAAGCAAGTTCTATTTAAGTGATTTTACGTGTTTTCATTGACAATCTGCATTTTTTTTCAAGTAATTTCTTTTAAAATCACAATTCTTTGTGCAAACCATCAGAGATACATGAATATTAAAATCTTCTAAAATTCATAGAAAATAATTTATTTATTTTTAAGTTCTTTGAGAACTATATAACAACAGATCTAATCAATTATTTGTGCAATACTTCTGTGATATACCACTATTGAATTCTTCAAAAATTCATAGAAAATAAAAATTGAATTTTTTCTTCAGAAACCATACAACGGATCTAAATAGGAAAATTATTTCTTTAATCAATCCTTTAGAGATGCATTCCTTTTGAATTCTTTCAAAATTCATAGAGAATAAAATTGTTTTTTTCCTTCTCTCTGTTTCTTTTTTAAGTTCTTCAAGAATTATATAGAGTCCGTTTGTTATGGTTTTTTTAAGAAAAAAAATCATTTTTTTTAAATAATCACTTTTAAGAATATTGCATATGTTTGTTATAACTTTTTAAAAAAATCAGAATCTAAAAAAAATCTAAAAACAATTTCAAATGAGAAGCTGTTAAGAGTAGATTCTCAAAAAATAGATTTTTTTTTATAGAAGAGAGAAAAACGGGTCAAAAGATTGAACTAATTTTATAACAAAAAACCTCTTTTATATAGATAGCCGTATCCAAACAAACTAAATTGTTTTTTTAAAGTGATTTTTATTACAGTAAACAAACGCAAAGTAGATTCTGATTTTTCATAAAATCTCTATAAAATAATCTCTAAATTATTTTATGTCAAAATCACTTTTATTTTAATCCGTAACAAACATACCCATAATATATCTGATTAATCTCGTATACAATCCTTCAAGGATGCATGAATGTTAAATTTGGAATAAATAAATACTATATAATTTGTACAACGTGGATGGTATGTATCTATAATACATTGATTCTAATTGTTGGAATTTTAACGGCGTATCATATAACCATCAATACGAAAATCAATATTTATTTACATATAAATTAAGAACTTGTAAAAAAATATAGATTAAAAAAAATTGTATATTCCCTAAAAAAAATTGTATATCATCTCAAAACAATAACAAAAATATAGTTGAATAAGAGAAATAGAGAAAAGAGAGTATTATATTATCCTCTTATGTTTTTATTATAGGTGAGCCCTATTTATCTATTACTAATATAATATATTAAAATTAATGTCCATCAATCACCGTAAGTTTAGTTCAGTTGGTAGAGATATTGCAAATTATATGCAGGGGCCGGAGTTTGAACTCCGGACACCCCACTTCTCTACATTTAAAATGTGTGAGCTCTAGCCACTAAGCTACTTGACAAAAAAAAAATTAATGTCCATTGGATTTTCTAAAATGTCCTTGGTTAGACTCTTAATTTCATTAATTTGATCAACTTCATGGTTAATTTGCTATTAAATAACAAGAAAATGCAATGTATTATAACACAAATATATAATAAAACAATATATTCTTATTTCTTAATCTAATTAATTTACATATAAAATGAAAAAAAACACTACATTAATGTTGATATGTTGAAAATAGTCTTGAGTTTTTGAAATTTTATCGTATCGACTTTCTTATATCGATACATAAAAATTTGCTTCCATTTATACAAACACAAAATCCGCAACGAGTGCGGCGTTGATATTTAGCTGAGTTTTGCATATAAAATAACAAAATATTTAATAGAAACATTACATTAATATGATATTTTGAAACCCACTAGAGTTGCCCTAATGATGTTGACTTGGGACCTTGGAGTGTGCTCCTCACAAGGTCTCAAGTTTGATTCTCTAGTGCCAATTTCGGTGGGCTAGTTAACTTCTTAAAAAAAAGTTCATATTTAAAAAATAGTCATAAGTTTTTTAAAAAATTATTATAATGACTTTCTCGCATAGATACATAAAAACTTGCTTCCGCATATACAGAAGCATAAAATCCGCAACATATTATTGTTGATATGTTGAAAATAATATGAGTTTTCAAAATTTTATCATATCATTTCTAATATCGGTACATAATTTGTTTTTTGTAGATAAAAGTACATTAAAAAATCGGCAACGAATACGATGCAAATATTTATCAATGTTTTGTATATAAAATAAAAAAATATTGGGTTAAATATGTTTTTGTTCTTTATGAATTTACGAACTTTTCGTTTTAGGCCTCATAAAATTCTCTTCGATTTTTTGTCCGCAAAAAATTTTCAATCACCACTTTTAGTTTCTATTTTAAGTATAACCTTCATATTTTTGAATAAAAATTTCCAAAATTAGAAGTTTTTTAACAAAAACAAGAATTAAATATGTTTTTTTTATTTTTTTGCGCTTAAAATTCATATTTAATTAATGTTTTGTGAATAGTAATTCCTAATTATTTTTGGAGAGACTCTTATAATGTTTTGAACATTACTAAAATTTTTTATTAAAAATACGAAGATTACACATAAATTTACTTAATCGTAGGGTCCAACAACAACGATGATGAAATTTTTTTTAAACGAAAAGTGAGAAAAATGTTAGAGATTTAAAACCAAAAATTAATACTCTAAATAGGACCCCAAAGAAATTACTCTTATTCATAGGAATGAAAACACATTTATCCCATGTGAGTTTATCTCAGTCGGTAGGAATATTGCATTGAAGTTTAAATCCGACATTTTATTTTTCCACTTTTAAAATATGTGAGCTCCCGCAAGTAGACTACCTGATAAAAAACACGTTTAACCCAAAAATATACGAACACCGTATTAGGTGTGAAATGTTCTAGAAACCGAAGATCATTTAGTCAATCCAAACCAACGAGCGCTGGAATCTGGTTTGGTAGATTGAAAGAGTTAACAAACAAACAAAAAGCATCTCACTTCGATTCTTCTTCAACCACCTCATTACTCCTTTCTTAGAACCATAACCACCACCCCCACCGTCATCAATGGGTAGAGCCGCTCTAATAACAACCGCGGTAGTTTTCTTAGCCATCGGAGTAATTTTCTCACCAGAAACATTCGGATCAAAATCCACCACTCTTTCCACTTACCTCAAACTCGCTCATCTCCTCGGCTTTTCCATCGCTTTCGGCGCCGCTCTATGGGTCACCTTCATCGGCGGTATCATCATGTTCAAGTACACACTCTTCAATTCCATCAATCAATCTAATTTTGTTAATTTAATCCGTGATTAGTACTAATTACGGTGAATTTCTTATGTTTAGGAATTTGCCTAGGCATCAATTTGGTAATCTTCAAAGCAAAATGTTTCCAGCTTATTTCTCAATGGTTGGTGTTTGTATTTCTGTCACTGTGGCTTCCTTTGGTTATCTTCATCCGTGGAAAACTTCTTCCACCAGTGAAAGATACCAACTTGGTTTCTTGATCTCTGCTCTTGCTTTCAATCTTACAAATTTGTTCGTCTTTACACCAATGACCATTGAGGTATTTTTAATTGCTCTTCTCAACAATTCTGCTTTTCATTGTCGTTTTTAGGTTTTATTATCATACTTGTTAGAATAGCCACTTGAATATTTGTGTAATTTAGGGTGAGTTTGGTTAAATAGATCAAATAAGAGTGCTAATCTTACATGTAGTGTTCATAAGTAAGTTGTTTCAGCAACAAAAGAATAACGAGAAAAGACGGGTATAACCTCTTTATAAGGTGTTAAGCTATTCTGCGAAGCTTACTTTAAGCTGGAAACTACTTAGGCCATGTTTGGATGAACAACTTACTTAAGCACCTATGGGTAAGTTTTATTAGGGAATGCATAAGTTATTTCTAACGGAAATAAACTTAAAATAAGTTATAGACATGTCATAAGATATCCTGGAGATCTTATGGAAATAAGCTTAAAACAACTTATAGACATGCCATAAAGATGTTTCCGTAAACTCTCTCAAACCGTCTCATGAGTACTTATACCGGTCGGCAAGTTCAAAAAGCCAATACAAACAGACCCTTGTAGAGATATCTATAATCGATAAGCTTTTTCAAACACTAGGTATTTGTAAATACTTGTAAGCTCAAATAAGCTTTTTCAAACACTAGGTATTTGTAAATACTTGTAAGCTCAAATAAGCTTTTTCTAACACCCCTTTACACTTGTCACTCTAGTTTCTATGTTCCAACTCCCCCCTAGTGGATATGCTTGGTTTCTACAATGGTGCAATGTGGTGCCTTTCTGTTTTTGGTCAGAAGATAAAATCGTTTACGTACTTGTTTGTCGTCATGCCATGTCAAAATTATATAAACATGTTTGCATTGTTCTTGCAAGCGAATCAACTAAGGCCTGGCCTTAAATGTTGATCCCTGTTAGTAATTAGAGAGATGGAATTGAGTTTTTGAAGGAACTGCATTCACTAAATGTTCTCTTTTGTGTTGGAATAGAACTTAAAAGTTAAACGTTCTCTTTTGTGCATTCGCTAAAGCTTGATCCCTTTTCTTGATTCTTTCATTTTGATTTTTGTTTGTATAATTCAATTACTTTACCAAATATGTATGGTGAAATATTATGCAAAATTAAGCCGAGTATTTGCCAGAATAATGAAGATGCTTGCTTGTCTTGCATAAGTTTAAATGAAGACAATGTTTAAAAGTAATGTTTTCCTTAACCATCGGTATATTTTTTGAAATGTATACACTTTCCGGTCACTATTATAAACAAAAATCAACATTTTAGATTCATTCAATTAATGATGTATATGATCTTTATTATAAACCACATACATCATTTAATGAATGAATCTAAAATATTGATTTTTGCGTATAATAGTGACCGGAGGATGTAAGTTTTTATTTTCTTCTCTCTGCTTTCGCATTTCCTCTTCTGTCCTCATTTCCTGTTCTAACTCCTTTGGTTCTCTCCCCCGAACTTGCACGTTGCACTGATGTAACAGCAGCACTTTTCTTTTTCAACAATAGCAACAAATGTTCAGGAGCAAAATTCATTTTCACGCTAAACTGAATTTGACTTTTTGTTCGATTTGTTTTTTGGTTTGGCTTCAAATCGGTCAACACAAAAGTAGGGCTGATACCTTTTTCCTCTGTCATTGTGGACATTTCATTTGCCATTTTGCCTATACATGCAACAAGAAAGTACCGCTTAAATTGAAAGGCAAATTCTATCGGACAACAGTTAGACCGGTCCGGCGATGTTGTATGATACGAAGTGTTGGGCGGTTAAGAACCAACGCAAAAATCAAGTAAGTGTGGCAGAGATAAGGATGTTGCGTTGGATGAGTGGTAACTGGTAAGACTAGACGAGATATGGTTAGGAATGACACCATTAGAGAGAGAGTTGGGGTAGCACCTATAGTAGAAAAGATGGTAAAAAAACAGGCTTAGGTGGTTTGGGCATGTAGAGAGAAGATCGATGGATGCTGTAGTACGAAAAGTAGATCAGATGGATGAGAGTCAGATTAGAAGAGGTAGAGGAAGAACTAGAAAAGTTATAAGAGAAACTATTAGGAAAGATTTAGAGGTTAATGAGTTGGATCCAAATATGGTTTCAGATAGAACATTATGGCGTAATTTGATCCATGTAGCCGACCCCACTTAGTGGAATAATGCTTGGTTGTTGTTGTTGTTGTTGTTGTTGTGTTGCGGATATTTCACTTACCATTTTGCCCTATACATGTTATACTATATTGCATTACTCATAACATTGTCGGTAATTACACATTTAGAAGTACTTTTGATTAGTATCATATACTCCCTCCGTCCCAAATTGTATGTCGCTTTGGAAAAAAAATTTGTCCCAAATTATATGTCGCTTTACAATACCAATGAAACATTAATGTTATTTTTCCTATTATATCCTTAACTATTTATTACTCTATATTTTTTCAATTCTTTAATTTATCTTTTCCATACCATTTATTAAGGACAATTTTGTAAAACAACTTATAATATCTCTTTCCCACACAAAATTAATTATATTTCTTAATACGTGTGAAATGCCCAAAACGTCATACAATTTGGGACGGAGGGAGTAAATAAATATATTTCATTTTATCAAAAATGTCTTTCAGAATAAAGTACCCTAACATAAATCATGTTACAACAAGCTTATTTTTAGCCAAACTTATGTTTGCAAAATGAGTTTTAGTCCAGCGTAAGTTTTCAAACTTTAATTCAAACATACCTTGAATCATATCTCTGGTTAAGTCATGACAACATTTTATGTTGTTAAGCTACCAATAGTTGCTGCTCACTTCTATCGTTTATAAATAAATCAACCACTTTGTTTGTCTGATACAGATGATGAAACAAAGGCATAAAGTAGAGAGAGAGAATAGTATTGGAGAGGAAGTTGGGTGGTCAAAAAATGTCGAAGTTGCAAAGAAAAATCCAAAGCTTGCAAAGATGAATAAGAAGTTTGGTATGATTCATGGGTTATCTTCCCTTGCCAACATCATGTCATTTGGAAGCCTTGCAATACACTCTTGGTACTTGGCAGGTAAACTTGATCTCTGATTCAGTTTTTGCCTCCCATTCTAGTAGAGATATTTGTCTGTGCAATTTGTGAAATGTACTATCAAAGCATCACACGGTATTGATTTACCAAGAGTATCCTGTGTCTTGCTGTGCAAACATAATGTAATTGCCTTAGTTTACTTGAATAAAATAATTAGTCCATGTACCTTTCTGTAGTTAAAGGTATACATACATTGTGCTATAAATTATATAAGGTACTCATTTGCTTTTTCTCAGTGTGCTACTCTATGGTTTTCATTTACTTTTGTTCTCTAATAAAAAATTAACACGTGGAATAAAACGGTGACCTAAAAATGTGTGATTCTGGAGAACGTTCCTCCTCAAACGTTTTTGCAATAAGAGTCTAAAACTGATTAGAATCACTGAGATTGGAGAACTGGAACCGTCAACTCAACTTTCATCGGTCCAGCCATTCTCGTTTTGAAGCACTCTCCTTTTATCATTCAAAACAGCGATTCTACAACAGGATTTTGCTGCACTGGAAGATTATGTCAACCAGTGTCTCAAAAGGCATCTTTCAGAGCAGAAGTATTGGTCCTATGGAAGTGAAACATCGGGATCAAATGGATGAAGAGTGTGTGATGAAGGGAACAATACTTTTCTCTCCATGAGATCTTGATGGTGCAAGTCTAGTAGGATTTGACTGTGAAAATAGTCCACATGTTCCGTTTTAATTGGAAAACAGTATGATAATAGACTTGCACTTTGCTAGGTGTAAGTTATGTCCTATTCTTTTTCTTACTGTGAGAGCCTACACTTTGCTATTATCTGGGTTTAAATTGATAAATTAGAATGATACTGACAACAATGAGTCCTAATTTGTTGATCTCTTCAAAATTGAAGATTCACACTCATGTTTCCTGAAAAAATGGTTGGGTTATCAATGTCACGGCATGATCACAGTATTTACAGTGCTGAGCAGCGTTGCATATGTGCACATGATTCTGCAAACTCATACAGTATACAGCATATTAATGTTTGCTTAATCACCAAAGACATAAATACATAACTTCGCAGGAGTGCTAGCTCAGCCCCCACAAAATTATCCTTGAGACAATTCACAACAATCTTTGAATCCAAACAAACCTCTATTTGCTGAAAATGGTTAGCTTTACCAAAGAACAAGCCTTTGAAACACCCCAAAGCTCTGCTTCACATGTCGTTGCCACCCTGTCTGAGAAACCGCAAACCGAAGGTCCTTGTTCACTTCAAATCAAAACTTTCACATTGGCTCACGGTAAGCAAGCACCAAACTCAATCTTTCTCCAGATAGTTCCACTTAATACCTACATGAACTTTATTTTTTACATGGACGTTACTGACAATGTGGAAAGCATGCACGTAATCTAAGTGGTATCTTAAAATAATCATCCAATCATGCATGTCAAAAGACAGCGGTACTTCAAGTGAATGCAATTTGTTAATCACAAATTGTACATGTTTTATATCAACCATAATAATTATATATTTATGAAAATGAATTACTATAATCACATATTATTTTAAACGCAAAACAAGTCACTTTCGAGCTTGATTCCCTCAACAATGGCCCAAAACTCCAACTGCTTTCTTTATTTCTCTCCAGTCCAGCCTAATAACCTCCTTCTCTTACCACCTGAACGGCAATCCAATAGAAAACCAATATAATTAAGGCTATTACTTTTTTTTTCACCATATGTGTTTTTCACGTGTCCTATTTTTTTTCTTAAAATACTCCTTGAATTTTAAAATCTGAAACCCACTTCGGATTTTAGAATTCGAAAACATTCAGTTTGCACAGAACTGCAACAACATTGCATGTCTTTGTGGATTTAACAATTTTTTGCAATATATAAAATAATGTAGATGACAATGAGGTTATATTTATACAAAAAAATCATTATATATATATATATATATATATATATATATATATATATATATAAATAATGATATACATTTCATCTAATGTATATGCCAAAAAAGTTGAATTTATATCATTACACATTTCAACTAATGATATACATTTAATCTAATCCACCCCTAGATCTATGCTACAATCATCAAGATTAAAACTTTCATCCTTTTCAATCTTCGCACCATCTTCAACCTTCTTCTCAACAATAACATTCTCTTCAGGATCAAGATTATTAATAATGTACAAATCTTCGTCATCTCCTACTACCTCATAACCCGCCGTCCGACATATTGCATTATACTCAACCATCTGATGGACATATCTATCAGGACATTCTTTTGCATCATCTCGATGGTGTCGTCTCCATAGCGCGGAAGTGGGAGAAATTGGACAACCATCCTTCAAATATATCATCATAAAATGATTGTCATTCACATGTGCCAGACACATCAATCGGTCTCTATGTGACGGTTCACCGCATAAAGGGAAAAAGGTTTCCGATCGCCCTTTCTCAATAGATAGCAGAACAACCACGTGTTTGTATCATTGTGCAATGAGAAAGTCCATATCCGACATGATCATCCACTTATCCGGTGGTGCAGGACCAATGCCAGAAAAGTTTAGAGCGCCTAAGACCTGTTTATATCGCCTATCATCCTCAATCAACCGTCGATAGCGCTCATTTTTTTCACCGGCAAGCTCTTTTTGAAGTTGGTACGGATCATCTGATGATCATCAACAATCAAGTTACGTAGGCCTGCAACTGCACGAAATCCATAATGACCATCACCGACTACATCCACCAACTTTTCAATAAATTCAAGCATAAAATGTGGGATTTGGTCTTTGTGTGGTATATTGACTTTAACCAGAATTGGCTTAGGAGGATTGGGAGACATGTTGTTTTTCCTTGCACTTTTTTTACTTGTCCCTGTTGAATATGTATGTGAAGCCTGTGTATGTGGATCTTGAGAGTCAACATGCTTCCATAGTGAAGGCGACCGTTTTGTCGACCAAATGATATGTTTATCTTTCTTTGGAGCTCATTTCGTGGTGACCTTTATTGGTGGTGGACGTATAAAGATTGTTTTTGGCAAAACAAACTGTCGAAATTGTTCTTTGATATGGACGTTCATGTTGTAATCAGCCTCGTTGAACCGGGCTTACAATGTGTAAACAAACTGTTAGGTGGAATGTTGTAAAAAACTAGGAAAAAACTGCATTCTGTTCTGTGTCTGTGAGGTTTCGGATTATACAATCCAAAAATGAAAGACACAATTCGGATTATATAATCTGAAAACCTTCAAGCACCCCAGATCATGCATCTCAAGCACGTCTGCATGGGGTCTTAAATGCGACCTTTTCGAATTATATAATCCAAAATTCATATAATAGTAGTTCGGATCATATAATCCGAAACATACCAGTACAGAAAAGAATGTAAAAAAACTGGGTAGAAATAAACACAGTTTTAAGGAAAAAGTACATGAAGCAAATCCCATTCTGGTAATAGAGAGATGTCTTCCTTTCTAGCCTTAAGATCACCTTCATACTCGAACAGCAACCTCTTCCAGTGAGTGTGGATTTCATCCAAACGGATGGGGGTGTTGTTCTTGATCTTCAATGCAATCGTACACGCGCAGAACAATCTGTAAGTGATGAAAATTAAACAACCACACTTAGATTTGTCTGTACCAACCGCAACTGCTCGATCAACCTCATTTGCAAGATAATGCAAAGTGTTCCTTGATATGTTTCTAATTAACCTAGACCACAACAACTTTCCTTTGAACCTATGTTTAAGCATGATCATGGAGATTTGGAAGGATGTGTGTATCTGAGTATGTTGTGACTCTAGCATGTTGTGAACTGAGTTCTAATTTGTACTTAAATCACTCATACTACTAGTCAGGTGCTTTTTCAACCGGTTGTATGCAGATTCAACTCTGTTTGTTGTACTATTCCCCAAAACTTCACAACCTTCTCCTTCACCGGACCCAAAATTGTATTTTCAATATATCCCGGAATTCACAATATCCTCCAATGCAAGCATCACCGTCTTCACCACTTCACTTGACTTGATCTCTTTCCCATCCTTGCCTTTGAGATCCTTAACTTTGCAATCCGTCTTACACTTTGCTATAATATTTCTTTCAATGTGATACTCGCACAACAAAACAGTAGCCTCTGGGAAAATAGTATCCACAACATTCATCAAAGCATGGTCTCGATCGGCGACAACTACTTTGGAATGCAACAGATCACGACACTTCTTAAGAGCCGAAGTAACGTTATCTTCCTTCTCAGACATCATATAAGCAAATGCAATAGAGAACGTGTAACGGCCCAATTTTTAGCGTTAGATTTATCTGTTATTTTTATTTAGCGCTATTTATTTAATTATATTTGTTAATTGATTATTTATGTGTGATTGGTGGGTTAGTGAAATTATTAGTGCTTGAGTGGAATTTTTGTAAATATGCTAGGACTAATAATTTGAATTTTAGAGAATAGTGATGTATAATTAATATGAGGGGTTTAAGTGAAGAAAAAGTGTAGAGAAAATAATTGTGAGACAATTGTGACTAAGCTCATTAGTGGAATAACCCTAGAAACATATTATAAATACACTTGTAGTAAGTGGTGGTGAATTATATTAAACATTACTACACAAAATTTTGAGAGGCAAGTGAGAGAATAGAGAGGAGAAAAACTTGGAGAAGAGGAACTAGAAGAGCTTAAGGCGAAGAGGTGGATTTACTAGAAGTAGCAAGAAAAGTGAAGAATTAAGGTAAGAGGGGAGATTACTTTTACCAAATGGGTTTAATAAGCAATTATGAGGTTTGAGTATTTTAGATTATGATTAATTGCATATTAATTGCTGCTAATTTTGGGGAATTTCGTGCTCCTTTTTGTTGATTGAATTAAGCATGTTAAACCTTGATGAAATTGCATTTTCTTCATGTCAAAATTCATGTTTTATTATGATTAATTGATACCTTTGTGAATTTTGATGATCTTGATGATTAACATGATAATTGAATGATGGTTGTTGATTATGAAGTTGATTATGAGCATGGGTATGTGTTTTGTTTGAGAAATCATGAAGTTATGTTGAATAAGTTGTGACTTAAGTGATTTTGGGAAAATTGATTAACTAAGTGAATTTGATTAAGTTGTTACTGTTTTGACTAAGTTGCTGCCATATAATGAAAAACAGGAAAATATTATGTTGGTTCTGTAGCTTTGATGAGAATTAAGTTGTTGCTGGTGTTTTGCTAACATGGCTTAATTAAGTGAAAATGAATAAGTTGCTGCTTAAATGAATAAGATGATGTTGGAATAGTTTGAATAAGTGATTATGGTGATGTTGAACTTGATGAAATAGTGTTGATGTTGTTATACAAGTTTATTTGCCAAGTTGTTGGTGAAAATGAACCTTTGAGACGAACTTTGAAAATAACCGAAAAACATTGATAATTCATGTCAATTTGACGTTTCACTGTGTATCCATTGTTCAATTTAAGTGTATTGATCATGAGTATTGTTTGTAAAATGATTTTGGGTCAATTGGGATGAAAAATGAGATTTTTTGGTGGAATTTGGGGTCTTCCCGTAGTGAATACCGCCCAGAAAACAGGACTTCGCGAAGCGAAGTGGTCGACAGATACATCATGCGTTATTCTGTGTGTTTTGGTCCTTGGGGGATGTTCTCGGACATCCCTTGACATTTCTTTTGTGATGTTTTGATGAATTACCGATGGATAACGATTGCTTTCAATAAATTGATTATAAAGTTTGATTTTTAGATGAACTTGACGATTTTGTGAAACTTGATAAATGTCGAAATGAACTTAATAATCAGTTTGGTAGTATGAATGAAGTTGAATCATGGATATAATGTGGTGTAGTAATAGGTTGAGGTACCCTTACTTAATTTATTCATGAAATGTGGATTATGTGATTTATGGTGAATAAATGCAAGAAATGACGTGTTTATGATCAAACTTGGTGAAATGCATTAATATGAAGTGAATGATGCTGGATGTGACTTAATGCATTATAGTTGTGATTTAAATGATGATGTGGTGATAACAAGAATTGTGTGAAATGTATTGATTTGATAATGCAAATAAAAAGTGGTGAAATGTAGCTTGGTTTGAGATCATGATTTATAGTGGTGTGCATTGTCAAGTCCATACGTGAACATCCATGCATTCATTGTCGGTCAAATGTAGCTTGATTTAAGATCAAGATTTTATATGTAGCTTGGTTTAAGACCAAGATCCAAATGTAGCTTGATTTAAGATCAAGGCTTTATATGTAGCTTGGTTTAAGACCAAGATCCAAATGTAGCGTGATTTAAGATCACGATAGTACCACATGCATGTAGAGTCGTATTAGGCGCATTACATACACATGAGTCGTGTTTGGTAATGTTTTGGTGTGAACTTGTGCATTTATGTGGTAAATGTTAATTGTTGGTGTGTGAAAATTATGGAATGATTCATAATTGTGTTGTTGGTGATTTATAATTGAAATGGTGATTTAATTGTTGATGATGTATAATTAAGTTGGTAATTATATAATGATGAAGGTATACAATGTTTTATGAATTATGCATGAGTACTAACCAGACTTTTTGTATTGATGAATATTTGAATGTTAAGTGATGTTTTTGCTTGAAACTTATGTGTGTTTATTATATCATTTTGTTGAATGTATATCTTACCCTCTAGTGGCTTTATTGTCGCCTCATCCGTGGGTTCAACCCTTGGGGATGTAGACTTGTAGGTTGAGGAGTAGTGCTCGGTGAGCTGTGCTGAGGATGACGTCACACCTATTCTCCTTTTATGTTGCGTTTATTTTCGAGGATGTCTAGATTAGGTGCTCTGATCTAGGAGTCCGGGATTTATTTTACTTGTTGAATTTTATGAGGATGTATTTATTTGAGATTTTTATGATGACGCCCGAGATGATTATTATGTTAAGATGATTTATTTTCGCTGTGCTGTGATGATTGTTGATGAGATTTTCATCATGAGAAATTTGTATGAGTTAATTGGTGATTTGTTAGATTCCGATTAGTTGTGTTACATGATTTATCGCTTAATTAGTAGTCTCGGGGATCAGGGTCTCACAGAACGTGTACTCGGTAGAAATGACACTAACAAACTCAAGCAACAGAAGACAGTATTTGTTGGTCTTATAAGTGGAATCCAACACAAGTACCGTAGAGAACGTGTTAAACAACTTGATGGCATTTGGATGCGTCCAAAAAATATCACTGACATCATCTTATTCATGATACTTCCTATAATGATACACATACTCATTCTCAACCAATGATTTCAAGAGATGCTGCATGTGTGTTATAGTACCCCTAATGGACTGCATATACCTGTGACAAGCATTATAAATATGCTTGATAGTAGTTGAAGTTCTACTGTTCCTTTTCCTTAAATTTGTAAGAATTTTCCTTGGAGGAACATTTGAGTCTGTCAACTCACGAAGGTATAAGCTTTCATTTGGGTTGAGACGTTCGACGGTTTTATGACCTTTCAACACATCTGTCATCTCATGGTTGTGTCTACCGTCACCAACTTTGAGGCTCCAATCACTAGCAATCAACAAATAACATCTCAGCCGAAACATACACTCACATTTAATTGAATCATATATTTTGCGCCTCCTCAACTTCTTGTACTCAGTATATGAACCCCCTCTTTCACATATCACAATAACAAATGCATTTCTTCCATTGCCACCTTTATCTGATTTACCGATAACAGTTGAAAATCCTAGCTTCCTTGCTTCCTTTCAAACCCACTCCAACAAATCGTTCCGTGTAGCAAACTTTTGTTTGGTGGTAAAATGTTCTCGATGATCAATAGAAATAACAACATCTGGAGGTACAACAACCAGAGGATCATCCTCTACTTTCGCGTCTCCAGAAGGAATGTCAACTTTCGGTGGAGGATCCTTTGTTTTGGCATTTTCAAAATCATCTATAACTTCAAGTGCAACAACCAGCAACATAATAGGTGGTTCAATCTCAGGTGGCAATTCATTGAAGGCATCAACGGGAACATCCATTACTGAGACAGTGTGAAAGCATGGTCAGAAAATGCAAGCAGTTTCTGTACTGGTGCTATTCAGATTATACAATCTGAAACAGATTGTTGGTTTTCAGATTTTATATTCTGAAACGTGCCAGTACAGATTCATTTACGTGATCAAAAGGAAAATGCCTAGAAATCGAATGAGGGAGGTTTTATATAAACATTGCCCCTTGATGACCAAATTGCTACTTCAAATTATGTTTTTGCCCAAAATGGTGTGTTTTTAGAGGTGTATGGAGTGTTTTGTGATAAAAGTGGTGAACTTATGTTAGGTTCTAGGTGAACCTTAGGTATTTAAACATTTTGGAATATATAATCCGAAATATTCTGATATTTTTCTCGTTTTTTTAAAAGTGGATATTTTAGATTATACAATCTGAAATATATAAATAAAATTCGGATTGTATAATCCAAATGTTGTTTCATCCTACTCTTGTCAAAGATGACTCTCAGTCATGCTGACCTTCAATTTTTTGACACTTTTCGGATTTTAGAATCCAAACTTGGTTCGGATTCTAACATCAGAACAAAGGATAATTTTAAAAAAATAAGACTCATGAGAATGTTATAAGATGATAAAAGTAAAAGCCTATAATTAATCTTTGTTAAGTATATATATGAGTATGAATGATTTCCACATGCAACTTTGTACAACGAAACCATCGATATTTTGAATCTTGACAACTACTTGCTTAATAATGCCACTAAAAACAGTTGTCGATATATTTAATTATCGTTACAACTATAGCAATAATGTACAATGTAGTGACCCACCATTCGTATCAATCGATCAAAAACAGGAAGGAAAAAAAATGACCGAAAGCACCGATATAATATCTACATAGTACATACCATGTTATAATGGTTTTTTTTTTGTCAAAATAAATGTTACAATGTTCTTAAGCAACGAGACATCATTATTAAATTAAACTATTCATTCAAGTAACTCGAACCCGAACCCGAACCCGAACCTTCGAGACAGGCACCGCTTTGTGCCAAAAGGTTATTTTTGAAAATCTATTATTGAGAAAAATGGTGAGAAGAAAAACCTCAAAAGAGGTTAATTTGACCATATCTAAAGGACGTGTATGTAGATGTAGTCAAGTAATGCCGCCAAATATTTGCTGTGTTAGTGGATAGGCAATGAAGAAAAGCAACTTGGATTGTTTTGTTTGTGAGTGAAAAAAACTAGCCGTATAAGAAAGACCAGAGCTTGTTGTGTAGACGAAAGAAGGTGGGGTTTAGGTAGAGTTTTTTTCCACCATGGAAAAAAAAATTCTACCATTAGATTGATGAGGAACATTAATTTTATCATGGACTGCCTACATCATATTTTTTTTTCTTTCTCTTTTACACTCTTATATTTTTGTTTAGATCTGGAATTTTTTTTTCCCTTGATCTGGAAACAATTGACCGGATTTTATCGCGCTCACGCGGACGCGCGCGCCCGTATTATTAAGAGTGACTTAGAGGTTGAATTTTTTCAAGATTTTTTTGCAGGCATGTTTAGGTCATAAAAACAACACTGCCCACAAAAAACGAGAATTTTCCGACAAGGGACGGATTAAATATGAATTTTTTACGCGCCAAAAACTCAAGAACGCGAAACAACAAAACATGCACCTAGAAAACGAATTTTGAGCTGGTTTTTTGCAGACACCTCTATAAAAATACATATAGAGGATCTGTAAAGTTTCGTAGCATTCCGACAAAGCCTCGATTTATTTTGATTCTTCGGGAAACAAATGGGGGGTTTGGTTTTCGTTTCTTGGAATTTTGACGCTTAAAATATCCATGCTATCAATGAATCCCTTGAGAAAAAACTCTAAAATTTTGCGGTGGAGGTCCTTATGATGTCCTAAACATGCCTGAATATTCGGGGAACAAAATTTGGCCCGTGGATGGATGCGCATTTGGAAAAAAATGCGATTTTGCGCGTGTCGGTCGAAAAATCAAAATAAATCGAGGCTTTGTCAGAATGCTACGAAACTTTAAATGATTCTCTATATGTATTTTATAGAGGTGTCTGCAAAAAACCAGCTCAAAATTCGTTTTCTAGGTGCATGTTTTGTTGTTTCGCGTTCTTGAGTTTTTGGCGCGTAAAAAATTCATATTTAATCCGTCCCTTGTCGAAAAATTCTCGTTTTTTGTGGGCGGTATTGTTTTTATGTCCTAAACATGTCTGCAAAAAATCGTGAAAAAATTTAACCTCTAAGTCACTCTTAATAATACGGGCGGGCGCACGTGCGCCCACGTGAGTGCGAGAAAATCCGCCAATTGTTTTCAGATTAAGGAAAGAAAAAAATTCCAGATCTAAACAAAAATATAAGAGTGTAAAAGAGAAAGGAAAAAATATGATGTAAACAGTCCATGATAAAATTAATGTTTCTTATCAATCTAATAGTTAAATTTTTTTTTTTCTATAATAGAAAAAAACTCTACTGCCCCATGCTAAACCCACCACGAAAGAATCTTGTTCCAAATTTGTGGATACTACTATTTTGGTTTGACATGTGAATGAATCAGCATGTGCAAAAAAAAAATGAATCTGGTCTGAAGAAAGAAACAAGAGAATCTGTATCGTTTTCATCAATGGTCAGTGTCTCTCTTTATCTACCTATATCTTGCAAGGTAAGGATTTCATCTTTCACTTTTTCAAGTAACACAAAAACCGTGCCTATCTAGAACATGCCGCACACGTAACACATGAGTCATATCTTGGTCCCCCAACGTTTTTTTTTTTTTACTAGTCATCCCTTTCTTTTATACTATATTTCTAGTTTTTGTAAAACTATTTTTGAAAAAACTGTTGTTAGTGGAAGCGGACTAGGTTCAATGATGGATGGACCAGGGGGAGTGACTTGCAACTGCATGTTGATCAATTTCAATACGTAATATTAAATTAACCTAGCTATAATAGGTAAATTGAGCTGGACCCTTAATAATGTCTAAAAATAATGAGTTTTATGTCTTGCTCAAAAAAAGGGTAGGAAAAAGGGTAGGCAATCTTTCTTTTATTTTTTGGTACAAAGGTAGGCAATCTTTCTTTTACCTTCCCTTGATTGAGACAACCTGGATCAATAGAGAAATACTTATAAAAGTCTCGCCAAATATTAAAGTATTGAACAATATAAGCATCACTTGAATACAAATTATCTTAATATATTAACTAATATATATGAAGAATATTCTTCTACAAGCAGCATTCTTGAGAGACAACATATTAATTTTGAAATCAATGAATAAAGAATCACCTAACATTCAGCTAACCATGTGCCATTGTTTTATACACTTTTCCCTCCCTCATAAAAAATATGAATCATTTCATATCATTCATCTAAGGCTAATCAAGCTATATGCCCCCAATATTAACATCCTAGCAGGGAAAAAAAGCAACACAAACAAATGCATGTGTTGAGAGGCAACAAACCTACTAAACCTTTTTAAGGACTCTCTTCCTGTCTTCATCATGCCAGAGAACGGTGACTGACGTTGGCCGATATTGACCGATACCATGGACCTCCCAACAATGCTGGTATCAACTCGTTGCGGTAATACAAGAGGCCACCATACCTTACGCCTTTTCTCTCTCATGGATTTACGGATCTGGTTAAGTTCTTGGCGAATCACACTTCTCACTGTCTTTAAGTAGGAGTTCATGTCATGATCTCTTTGTATGGTTCCTCCAGATCCATAAGCAGATCGGTCACTTAATATCTCAAGTGGATGAGGTGTGTTCAAGAACGTCAACTTTGCGGCTCGGAGCTTCTTGTCCGTCTCATTAGGTTCTGACAAAGGACAATGCAAAAGATATAGACCACTGCCTTGTGGCAGAAGATTATGGCTTGGTGAAAATTTCTCATCTGGTTGAAGAATCAGCAGTTCACCCATTGGTGTGTATAGTAGCTTCTGCAATAAAAAAATCACAAAAAAGTAAATCATAAGTCATAAGCTTATATGAAATGTGTTATATAACTTAAAAAGATTGAATATTTGGCCTATCAGTAAAGAAAAAACATAAACTTTTTGGATAAGCAGGAGTGCAGGACTTTACTTGGTTATTGAGACATGGGTGATTGCGAAAGTTCACATTGATAGCCTTTAAGATTTTTGCAACATGGTCAGGGTAATTGCAAGAAAATGCTCGCGGTACTATGTCTCTGTGCATTATAATTGCCTGCACATGGCTTCGCGGCAGGCCAAGCTTTTCAAGTAGAGTGTCTCCTCCACACATGATGGAAGGGGAACCAAATGTTATCACAGGAAGTAGAGAGGTGATTGGTACTTCTTGTCTTATGAACAACATGAGATTTACAAGTAGTGCCAAGCTTCCACCGAGGGAATGTCCAGTGAAACGAAAAGTTGCACGAGAACCTCGAGATTTTAGGTGAGCATGAACTTCTGGCAACATCTGTAGAAATATCCCTTTAGCAGCCTCATATATACCTCTGTGCACAAGGACATCCAAACCCTGGGTAAAAAAAAATGTGTACATCATTAGTCATTTTCAGAATATAATTAAATACTAGTTAGTACACTTCAAGACTTGAGAGAGATTCAAAACTATTTATTCATGCTGAAAAAAGTAAAATTTCCCCCTATGACAATAGTGACAAAAAAACCTATATATAGTCTACAATATCAGCAATTACCTCAAATTTAATTGGCTCAAAAAGTAGGTTTGCTTGCCAAGATGCTAATGACTCTGAACCCTACATAATAAAGTTTTATCAAATTTTAGCGGTCACAAATAACAGCAACTTATTAGCTGCAACCAAGGAGTATAATTTATATAGCAAAAGAACATAAATTGATCTCCCCTACCTGAATAACAAAAAATCTTGTACCACTCTGGTTATCATCGCAGATGAACCATTCACAAGGTGATGAACTAGTTGAGTTTAGATCATCTGCAACTGCCTGCTTTACTTCCTCCTTTGCCGCAACCACTGCTGTCACTGAATCAGTAGTCGCCATCAAAGATGCCACTTCAGTGTTCATCATGTTAAGGCTTTCATTGCTTCCTTCACCAGCCGCTGCATTTGAAGATGTGAATGGAAGTATGCTCTTTGTCTGTGCGTGCAGATAAGATGCAGCAGACGCAGCAATATTATAAGCAGCCGTTGCACTTATCCTATATCCACCATTATTTGGCTCCTTTGTTTCTTCTTGCTTCTCTTTACTTTCAACTTCCTGAGGATTTTTCTCAGATTGTGCTGCCAATTCTTTTTTCTCTAGCGATGAAGTTACAAAACGCAGACCGTAATGTTTTAAGAGTTTCCCTGGCTACATAATCAAATTTCAAAAGATAAATTAGTTTCATGTGCATTTTGTGGAAATCAGATTCTAGATTTGTTGATCCATTTCAGAACATATAATAGGAACAAAAATCAAAAGCAGAGCTTAACAAATAAACATTCCAAATTTCAATTGCAAAAATGCAACCAAATCCCAAGCCAAAGATCAATCACCTAGCATAAGCAATGAGCATTCCATAGTTGTAAAAAATCACACTAGCTACTGAAAAAGTATTCAGTTTTATCTAAAGCTAAATGAGGAACTAAGACACAAAATGAAACAGCTGTTGCAAGACATTTCCAACAAAAGATTCAGATTATATCCCCATTGTCTCGTCAAGTTTAAGCGAAAACCTACAGAGGGTTTTGAATTAAAACCATTATACACCTATCCATAATCAATCCAACATGAAGTAAAGTGCGCAACTACAAACTTTGATATTACGGCAAAATGCAAACAAATGCAGCTGCAATTGCGCAATTTTTAACCATGCTAAAATTAAAAGACAAACTTTGGCATTTCAAATCACCCCATTCCAGCTAAGGAAATAAATAAACAAGACAAGAAATCTTCAACTAATCAATGTTTGGAACATAACATCCAGATCACATAAAAACAAAATAGATCTGAAACCTCAAAAACCATGAATGAAAAATTTACAAACTAGACATCTCTGAGAATCAACTAAAAAACATCTTTAACTTTTCCGAATCATCCAAAATTTAAAAACCAAAAAGCTCAAATAAAAACAAAGATCTCAAATGAAATTACCTTGATATTTGGTATAGAATAGGCCAAACTCCCCAAGTGTGACATCTGAGCATACAATCTAGCTTCCGCCAAAGAAACCCTCCTTAACATTTTGGAAAACGAATTTCTATCAAATTCAAAATCATCTATTTTTTCGTCATCATCGTTATCAACCTTGCAAGTATCACAAACTTCATCATTGTTTTCATCGTTCTCAACAGTAGTTGTTTCTTCCCTTTCATGATTCCCTTGCTCCCCTTTCCAAACATTCTTCACATGCAAAATCTTCAAAACCCAATTCTCTCTCTGCCCCTCCTCACCGTCATCTCTAACGGTGGTTTTCGTTGTTTCTCTGTTATCTTCCAAAACGGCGTCGTCGAGAGACAATCCACTGAACGTTCTGTTCCGTCGTTGTGGCCATAAAGATTCCAATGGGTATCTAAATGAAAATCTAGAAAATAACGATTTTTGTGAAGGTTTTTCACGACCCACCGCACTAACGGTAGATGCGGTGGCGCGTGTATCGCGTGTGTCTAAAGATCCACCAATGGAGATCGAAGAAGGAACTATCCCAGTTTTTAAACACATAGTTTCCATTGTGGTTTTTTCTTTTCTTTGTTTTCGGAAATAATAATAATAATGTTTGCTTTTTTGAATGTTGTTACGTTACGCAGGTGGTTGTGTTTTGTGTTGAAACTGAAAAAACACAGAAAAGAGAAAGAGAGGAAAAAAATGAATGAAGAAATTTATAAATTTAAGGGTATGGAACCTAAAACAGGTGAACGAATTTTCTAAAAATTGTTCTTTTAAGTTAAGTTATTAGGGTATAAAACGACGGCGTTTTTGATTGGTGTGTTGAGACAGCGTAGTTGAACGAAGTTTTGATCTTTTGTGTGTTACGAGCACGTGGAAGTGAGGGCCACGTGTCGGATATTGAGTGTGTGTCGTGTTTTGTGATTTCGTGGAAAAGCGCGTGATTCTGAATAGACGCACTGACGTGTCGGTTAACCCATTTGAAGAAGCTTCATATTTTGCCTTCCCATTAATATGGGGTAGGGTATGTCATGCTAACCAATATTGCGGGTTAAAGAAGTCAAAAAACTAAATTTTGAAATAAAAATATTTTTTAAATGGGTCTGGTTAGAACACTTGTAAAGATTTTAAAATAGAAATAATTGAAAAATTTTATGTTAAAAAAATTACTTTTTAAAGTTTTAATGTGTTGAATGTATCAATCTCAAGACAAAAATTCTTCTAAGTTTTAATGTGTAGAATGCATTTCCCTTTTTAAATTTGGGAAGAATTAACATTACAACTTATAATGCTAGTATTATTACATGATTTGGGAGTATGTTATAAGGGTGGTATAAGAAACTAAATGTTGTTAGAAATTGTGCATTCATTATTTTAAAAACTTAAAAATTTATCTTTTTCATTGTAACATTTATTTTTTAATTCTATTTTTAGATCCTTATCTTGTACTCTAAGGGCACAAGTTAGCATTTTTTTATTATTATATTTGATTCATTAGCAAATGCTCTAGGAATACCTGTTAGTATTGCTAACTAGTATCCAATGACATTATTTCATAAATCTATAAATAGAAATCATGTCTGAAATATATGGTGTTATTTTTTTAAGAATGAAAATATAAGGTGTTACTTTTGATCAAGTAATGATTACACCAATTTTTTTTATAAAAACTTACTTGCTTTGTATGTTTAACCAATGTCATCGACACTCTTTAGCATTCTCCAATTCTTATTAAGTAAGATTATCTATTAGAAATACTCCTATTCCCCGACGAGTCGGAGTTTTAGAGTCTGTTTGGTATGACACAAAAACAAGCTTATGTCTTATAGCTTATAGCTTATAAGCTTGTCTGGCAAAAAAAGACCTGTTTGGTAACAATTTTTCGTTAGAAACTTATAGCTTATTTCAGGAGCTTATAGCTTATTTTTCAGACGCTATTTCAAGTAGCGTTTGAGCTTATAGCTTATAGTTTATTGTTTTTTCTTCCTTTTTTACCCTTATTATTTTATTTAAAATCATTTTTTACCCTTTACAATTTATTAATATAATTGCATCATAAATACTAAAATCTCTTGTGCTAAAAAATATCCACTTCTTTTTCAAAACAAAAAAAATCACTTCCTTTCGTTGCTTTATTCTTTATACGGGAGATCAACAAAGACAAAGGAAATTCGTAACAATATTACTGCTTTATTATGGAATATTAAGCGATAGATTTATTTTTATTATTATTTTGGATTAATATAATTGTAGTTAAGATTGTCTTAATTCGTACTTAATTGACAATGATATTGTTGTTGTTGTTGCTGCTGTTGCTGTTGTTGTTGTTGTTATTATTATTATTATTATTATTATTATTAATGTATGTTGTTTTTGTCTTCATAAAAAATTGAATGATATAAAAATGTCCTTTTATGTCATTTTACATCTATCAGCTAGTTGAACCGCTAATTTTACCAAACACTTCAATTAGCTTATCAGCCATAAGTCATCAGTCATCAGCTATAAGCTATCAGCCATCAGTCATCAGTCATAAGCTATAAGCTATCAGCTAGCTTATCAGCTATCCGCTATTTTTGCCAAACATACCCTTAACAAAAAAAAAATGAAATTCTTATAAACTTTTCCCTATATATGATAATGGACACACCAGAAATAGATGAGATTCTTAAAAAAATTACCTTAGATATGATATTTGACGATTTTAACTGTATGAAATAACGACAAATGCAACTTCATGAATAAATGTCAGTTCTTTTTAAATTTGTTTCATAATATTAACTTTAGCTTTATATAATAATTTTTAAATTTTTTGTATATATTATGCTATTGAGATTTTTTGGTCGGGAATCTATTTTTTTTCTTTATCGAATTATACTTTTAAATTTAATCCCCTAATTTAATTAATTACGGGCTCTGTCCTTATTGGTAGTGAAATGCTAGAAGAATCATAGTAAAAAAAGTGCATGAGTGCCTCAATGCTGAACCTTGAATTACCTACATGCTAGTACTTTGGTCTTTATTATAAGATAAGATAAAATTAACTTTGAACTGTCTAACGGAGTACCAACATAATGAAAAACAACACATTCAAGTACAGATATTTCATAATCATACTAATTAATAAAGTTAGGTTCCACAACCATGAAAACGGTCAAAACTTAATATGCATGCCAACCGATATTTAAGTCAACCTAACAAGACCATGAATTAATATTGTGAAGATTTGAATTTTTGTGGATCAAGGGTACGATGAAATGATATTTTATTTAGTCATGGAACTTGATAGTTTTTCTCTATTTTATTTCAGGTGGTTTAGCTCTTTTTTTCCGCTCGTCTTTAGCCATATTGATGAAATGATATTTTAGTTAAAGAAGGTAAACCATATTGTTTCCTTTGAAGATGGAAATGGGATAAATGTAACTGACGAACCCGAGATGTGCACCTTAATTAGCCAAAGAGTACATTGTTGAATTATTCGAGAAGAAGGCAGTACTCGCGACCCCTTTTACTAATGATGAGTTTAAAGAAGCCATGCTTTCTATGGATCTGGATAAGTGCCTAGATCCTCATGGATTTAATCCAAGACTATATCAACACTTTTGGAATCTATGAAAATGATGGTATTTTTCGCGAATGCTGCTCTTGGCTTAAGAAAGGTCAGTTTTCGACCATGCTCAACATGACAAATATTGCTTTTATTCCCAAAGGTGATGTACAACAAAAGACTATGAGGGATTGCCGCCCAATTTCTATGTGTAATGTTCTCAATAAATTGGTTTCCAAAGTCTTGGAAAATAGATTGAAAGTTACCCTCCCAAAATGCATATCTGACAATCAATCCCTTTATTCCGGGTCGATTGATACTAGATAACACTATTGTGGATATTGAGATAATGCATTTCATGAAGATAATGAAAAAAGGAAACGAAAGGCGTGTGGTCATCAAGATTGATATTAGCAAAGCATGTGACATATGTGTTGATTCTTTTGATTATTCAGTCATTGTAAATAATGAGATGTTTAGATCACTCATTCCGAAAGATGATTAAGATAGGGAGACCCGTTATCTCCTTACTTATTCATTATATGTGTAGAGAGACTTTCATCCCTTATCCGTCGTGTTGAGGATCACGGTTATATTCATGACACCTCCTATTTGTAGGGGTGCTCCTATTATTATTCACATATGATTGTCTTTTGTTTTTCAGGGCAAAGGAGAATGAGACGCAAACCATGAAACACATTTTATTTGTGTATGAAGCACAATCAAGACAATTAATTAGTCTACCAAAATAAAAAATGTTTCTCCAACCATTCAAAAGTCTATCACCAATATTCTAGATGTTCAAGTTGTGTTAGGCATTGGCAAGTATTTAGAGCCACCTTCCATTATTGAGAGAAATAAGAGGGCAACTTTTAATTTTATCAAAGACCGAGTGTGGCAATGAATAAATTCGTGGAGCAACAAGTGTTTATCTAAGGCAGTCCTTGGGAGGGGGTGCATGAGATACATGAAGAGTGGGGAAATAAATTCTCGAAGATTTTTTCAATTGTACTTTGAGAACGTTGGTGTCACACTGTCTGACTTGAAGGAACCGTTAGACCAAATAAACGGTCAAATAAACCACATAGACACTAAGAGGATGAACAATTTTTTTGGGATGATACAATGGTCAGCAGATACCTTCATATCAATTATAATTTAAATTATAACTTTTGACAAAATTCGAATTATATAATTCAAACGATGTATTTTGAAAATTTTGGAGGACGCACTAGAAGCAATAGGATGGAAAATAAATTCTCAAAACCAAACTTACCCGAGTAGGTTGGGCCAGTATGAGTCAACCCACAAACGTTTTTTTTTAACGAAAATCTATAGTCTCCTTCTTTTTTCATCCTATTTGATTTCTTACACACCCTATGTAGTTTGGATGATAGAATCTGAACGACATAAATACCTCATAAAAACCTCCGAAACACATTAAAATATTTCGGATTCTTTAAAATCCGAATAGGACACGCGAGATAATATACTATTTTATATTTTATTTTTTTTGAAAGAGAGATAATCTTTATACTAACATTTCAAACCTTTTAAAAATACACTATTTCAAGAATTCTAGCTTCGAAGCATGTCCACATCATCATAAGATGACTTGGCATGTGTTCCAAAAAATTCTCCTAAATTTTAATTCATGCTTATTAATAATTATTATATAAAAGTCGTTTTTAATTTCAAATTAATTTTTTCATAAATTACATAGTCGGTTACATTCAAATAATTATTAATATAATAGGCGTTTCGATTAAGATTTATACGGTACATTAAAAATTTGGTAGGTTACAAAATTATAATACATAACTTGAATAAATTATATGTTGAATTTTGGTCCGTTACACAATTACAGTAACATACTAATTAAAACTTTAAATATAGTAATTAGTTTTTAAGGTTATATAATTAATTTGTATTAGTTACAAAAATATATTACTTAATAATTTGTAAATGAAATATAATCTAATCATTTAATATACATTTTATAAAATCTTTATACTAACATTTCAAACCTTTTAAAAATAATTCTTGCTTCTAAGCATGTCCACATCATCATAAGATGACTTGGCATGTGTTCCCAAAAATTCTCCTAAATTTTAATTCATGCTTATTAATGATTATTATATAAAAGTCGTTTTTAATTTCAAATTAATTTTTTTCATAAAATACATAGTCGGTTACATTCAAATAATTATTAATATAATAGGCGTTTCGATTAAGATTTATACAGTACATTACAAATTTGGTAGGTTACAAAATTATAATACATAACTTGAATAAATTATATGTTGAATTTTGGTCCGTTCCACAATTACAGTAACATACTAATTAAAACTTTAAATGCAGTAATTAGTTTTTAAGGTTATATAATTAATTTTTATTTGTTACAAAAATATATTACTTAATAATTTGTAAGATACCATTAAGTTTCAAATGTTATGTAGTTAATTTTTCGTTGGTTACATGAAATATAATCTAATCATTTAATACACATTTTATAAAATTAAAGACGTTAATAATATTAATTTTAAAATGGTTAAATTAATAATTAATAGATATTAACTGTTATGGTACTGTTTTTCTATATAAATAGTAGCGTTTTGGGGTACGGCTAAACTATTTATAACTGGCAGTGTGATTATGTGTGTATCTTGAATCATATTCTTTGGTATCTTAATTATAAGAAAACCAGCGTTACAAAATGCATTTTCTTCTACTAAAATCACATTCAATCCTGAAATTAATGAAATAAAGGAGCTGGAGAAAATGTATGTTTATTTTTGTGGATATAAATTTTTTGCATGATTCCTTTATTAAATACATTTTTTATTAAATTATAATATTATTGACGTTTACTTTTTACTATAGCTTTCTTAGTCTAAATACAAATTCTCTTGCATCGGGTTTGATCCAGTTACCAGATTCATCTCGCATACCTATAAATGGGGAGTTTCTCAAACTTACTCCTAGGACCACTATTGAGGAGTTGAAGAATGTTAATAAGGTTTGGCTTTATTAGCGATCTACTTTGATAAAATTTGTGCACCTTTAAGTATTAGCGACTTGTTTCGCGTTCTTGAGTTTTTGGCGCGTAAAAAATTTATATTTAATCTGTCCCTTGTCGGAAAATTTTTGTTTTTTGTGGGTGATGTTTTTTTTTGTCCTAAACATGCCTACAAAAAATCGTGAAAAAATTCAACCTCTAAGTCACTCTTAATAATAGGGCGCGAAAAAATCCGGTCAATTGTTTCCGGATCAAGGAAAGAAAAAAATTCCAGATCTAAACAAAAATATAAGAGTATAAAATAGAAATGAAAAAAATATGGTGTAGACAGTCCATGATAAAATTAATGTTCCTCATCAATCTAACGGTTGAAATGTTTTTTCCATGGTGGAAAGCAACTTTGCTTTCCCAGGATAAACTTCACCTAACTTCCATACTTATTATGATGCACATGCACTAAAATGATGGTTATTTTTCATTGAGTTGAGCATATGCACTTTGATTTTATTAGAAAATATTGAAGCTTGCATATATAAATTTTGGTGGCGTCTAACACGAGGGTACCAATAGGTACCTCACCCATGAGGGTGTAAAAAACACCATTGGATCAGGTTTGTGGTCTAGATGAAACATAAGGAACACTTACACCTCTCCACATACTAACATCTCCCAACTCATTGTCCCAATTTCAAATATTTTAAGATCCAAACTTCTCTCCTCCCCACACATCATCGCCGGCGACCTCTCCTCCCCACTCATCATCGCCGGCGACCTCTCCGGCACTGCTCACCGGTGACCTCTCCGACACTGCTCACCGGCAAGTCATCATCCATCTACGCGCGCTCTCTCTCTCTCTCTCTCAAATATAACCACCACAAGTAACGGCGAGCTCAAAGACCATCTACGAACGTCATTTCTTAGTCACTCACCATCACCGACAACTGGTAATATTTCGATTCTTTTTCTTTCCTTCAAAATTGGTTGAATCCATGAAATATTATGTTAGTTGAGAGTAAAAATCAATTATTTTTTGTTTGAATTCATGTATTAGGTTATTTGATTTGATTTGTAGTGGGTATGAAAATAGAACGACAATTCGGGTGAGAATTAACAATTTAATTTATTTAATTGATGTTTAGGGGAATGGAGTGCAGAAGTTTTGATGTTGCTCAATTTCTTGGGCCTGAAAATGTTGATGGAAGTCATGAAGAAGGGGTAGACATTAGAGACTCTGAAGAAGATGGAAACATGGAATATGATGGAAGTGGTTACGAAGGGGAAGACAATGTTGAGTTTGAAGAAGATGGAGGTAATGGTGAAGTAGGAGACATTGGTGACTTTGAAGAAGATGTAGGTGATGATGAAAGGGTAGACAATTGGGACATGGAAGAAGGTGAAAGTGATGATGAAGGGGTAGACAATGGTGACATGGAAGAAGATGGAATTGACGATGAGGGAGTTCAAAATGGTGACATGGAAGAAGATGTATGTGATGATGAAGGGGTAGACACTGGTGACATGGAAGAAGATGGAATTGATGAAGGGGTAGACCATTATTTTCAAGCTGATAGTGTTGAGGACATTGCGACATTGGACCTAAGTGGTTTAGGGCCTATATATGTAAGGAAAATTGAATTTGGAAGTCTAGACATTGCATATGAGTTCTATAAGTCCTATGGAAGAGCGAATGGATTTTCAGTTCGGAAAGCCAAGCTAGTTTATAACAAAACTGGAGAAGTAGTTCAACGCACATTTGTTTGCCATAGACAAGGATACAGGGAAGACAGAGGACTATGTGTGGAGAATAGAAAGCGTCCGGAAAAACCTGAGACTCAATGTGGATGTCAAGCTATGTTTCGGGTACACATAGACATTTTAACAAAACGTTGGCGAGCTACAGTTTTTAAAAATGACCACAACCATGACCTAGTTCCTCAGGTACATTGTGGACTGCTACCTTCACACTGCGCAATGACGGATTCTGACATAATGCAAATGAACATATGCTAAAAAGTGGTATTTTACCTAGTCGCATATATGCTTCATTTGCAAATCAATCAGGTGGATATGATAAAATTGGTTTCCGTAGGAAAGACCTGTATAATCAATTAGCGAGACAACGACGTTTGCAAAAGTCAGATGCAAAATCTGCATTAAATTATCTTCGTGGCTTGGGTTCAAATGATCCCATGATGTTTTTTAAGCACACTACTGATTCTACAGGTAGGCTACAACACCTGTTTTTGGTGTGACGGAAAAAGTCGTCTCGATTACCAAGTTTATGGCGACGTAGTCGCATTTGATGCAACATATGGTAAGAACAAATACCATTGCCCTTTAGTTGTGTTTGCTGGTGTAAATAATCATAACTCTACTATAATTTTTGCTGGAGCTATTGTTGCTGACGAAAAAGAAGAAACTTATGTCTGGGTGCTTTCACAGTTTTTGGAAGCAATGTCTGGAAACTCGCCATCTGCTGTAATCACTGATGGTGATTTAGCAATGAAGAATGCCATAAAACGAGTGTTTCCAAATGCTTATCATAGACTGTGTGCGTGGCACTTGATTCGCAATGCATCGTCCAACATAGGTGATCCTGCATTTGTGGGTGAATTTAGAAAATGCATGTTGGGTGACTATGACGTTGGAGAATTTACCAGGAAGTGGGCTGAAACTGTTGATTCATTTGGGTTGCATGACAACAATTGGATCAATGAAATATATATGAAGAGAAAGTTATGGGCAACAGCACATATACGTGGCCACTTTTTTGCAGGGTTCAGAACTACATCTCGATGTGAGGGGTTGCATTCAGAGATGGGGAAGTTTGTTCATTCTCGTTACAACGTGTCAGATTTTTTACTACACTATCACCGTTGTCTCAACTTCATGCGGTACAAAGAGGTACAAGCAGACTTTGAAACTGAATATGGTGACCCAGTTCTGGTTAACAAGATTCCCTAAACTTGAGCTCTCTGGTGCGAAGGTATTTACAAAGGAGATATTTTGTAAATATCAAATTATAATCAACCGATCTTCTGCCATGGTTGTAACTGGATCAAAATAAACATATGGGTACTACATCTTTACAATTAATAAGTACAGGAGGCCGGGACGGGAGTGGCGTGTATCATTTAACCCTTCAGAAGATATTTTCAAGTGTTCTTGTCAGAGGATGGAGTCATTTGGAATTCCGTGTGAGCATATCATTGCAGTTTTGGTTTTTATTGATTATGCTGAGTTGCCTCAATCCCTTGTGATGAGTAGATGGACAAAACATGCAAATGATGTTTTAGGTAGCAGATCAAATGGTCGTCCGACATATTGGAACTCGCACCATGCAACAAGATACGGAGCATTGATGTTTAGATGGGGGAGATTGTCTAAATTAGTCGTTGACAACGGTAATGACTACAAGGAGCATATGGACATGGCAGCTGCAGCTATTTTGAAAGCTGAACAAAAGAAGGGCATAAGTGTTAGCACGACAAACCATGTAGAGGACCTTGTGGAAGAAAATTTGCAAAATCCTGCTTCTGTTAGAACCAAAGGTAGAGGTGGTGGTGTTGGCTCCACTAGTGGAACAAACAATAGGCGTGTCACCCAGTGTTCTACATGTGGTGATCCTGGTCATAATAAGAAAACATGTTCTCAAAGAACGGTTGGTACTCAAGTTACTCAAGATGTCAACAATGTTGATGAATATGTAAGGATACTTTGTTCATGTTTTTGTTTTCTTCATTATAATATTATGAGTGATGATTTATAATTTAGTTTGTTAAATGTTGTATTTCAGGAACATGCGCCAGCGGAGTTTATGCAGTTTATGTAGTGATTTGTCTTATGCTTTACTAATAATGTTGTGAAGTGTCATGGTATGTCCGATGTTGAATTGTGTTTGAATGTTAGATTTACTAAGTGATGTAATATTATGGTATTTAGATAAACATTTTGATTTTGAATAGATATGGATTGAAAATGTATTTTGACAATACATTTAAAAGTAACATCCACGGCGCCCTACTGGATGTGGGAGAATGTATTTAATGTATGTCGATAAACGTTCGTGCGCCCTACTGGCCAGACGTGCATTTTGAATGTGGGAGAATGAAAAGGAAAACTGTAAATGTGCAAAACGCACGATCTTTACGCACGGTCTGTGCGCACTAGAGGCCAGGACCGGCGCACGACCGTCACCAAAAAAATTAGGGAGACGGACGTGCAGACCGTCACTGTTGGGAAATCCGTCACCATATATGACGCCCGTCAGATTCTGTGACGCCCGTCATCAAATTTTTAAAAATAATAAAGGGATTTTGTGCAGATAAAGCTAAAGTTGTTTTGTTGTTTACTGTTTGGATTTTTTTTATTTATCAACAATTGCTTTTTCGGTAATAATAAAACAAATTTATATACTCTTTTAAAAAAAAAATTATATAGTTTATAATGGTGGCATTTACTATGCACCGTACACAAATTTGTGTATGGTGCACAAATTACAAGTAAACTGTCAATCCCCGGTTCCCTTTGTTTTTAACCGGTTGTGTCGGTTGCCCATAACCAGTTGTGACGACCGTCACCAAAGAAATGATATTTTTAATCAATAAAAATGTACGGCCTTTAACACCCAATATTTCAACTTCAATCCAATTTTTTTCTTCTGCACCTTTCTACTTACTTCTCATTCTCCTATATTTTCTCATATCCTTCTTTCCATGACATTTTCTTCTTCCCTCCTTTCACTTCAAATCAACTCTATATTCTCCTTATATCTAAATAAATTAATTATCTTAGAAGTTCATAATTTTTTTCCAGATCTTTTATCATACTTGTTTGGCCAGATCTAGATTCATAAAATTGGTTGTTTATTTGTGCTTCTAAGTGAGAGGTATGCATTATTTTATGATTTTAATTTTCTGGATGTTGTTTTTTCTATTCAAATATCATGTAGTTGTTCTTGGTGGTGATAAAATAGTGTTAAGTTTAGTTAATGTTGTATTTTTGGTTGATGTTATTAGAAAATATTCTGTATGTTGAAGTTAGAGATTAACAGAACAGAACAGGTTGAAAAAAATTGATAAAAAATTGTGTGCCTGGCATCTGATAAGAAATGCTACCAGCAACATAAAAGATCCGAATTTTTACCAAAGTTCAAGCAATGCTTGTTTGGTGATTTGACATTGATGAGTTTGATCGTAAGTGGGAGGCCATGGTGGGTGAATTTGGTTTGGAAGACAATAATTGGATTTTGAGATGTATGAAAGCGAAGAATGTGGTCAACATCATATCCCGTGGTAGTTTTTTTGCGGGTTTCAGGACAACATCAAGGTGTGAAGTCTTCATTCAGAATTTGGAAAATATGTTAGTGTTTTGGTCAAATTTGCTGGATTTTTACATCATTTTTTTCGATGGATGAGTTACGTGAGGTATAGAGAAATAGAGGCTGATTATGAGTCTCTTTTGGTGAAACTGTTCTTCAACTCAACACACATGCTTAGAGAGGTCAGCTTCAGAATTGTATACGGTCAGTGTTTCAGATTTTTAGGCCTGTGTTGGAAAGATCATGCAAATGCAAAGTCGAAGGTGTGGTGCAAAGTGGTTCGAGTTTTACTTATGATGTTTACAAATATCCTAGGCAAGATATTCAATGGGCTGTGACTTATTGTCAAGAAAAGCTAATATTTGAATGTTCTTGCAAGAGATTTGAGACATTTGGCATTCCTTGTGAACATGTGATTTCTGTTTTAGTTTATCTAAATATTGTTGTGATGCCTGAATGCCTTGTCCTGAAGAGATGGTCCAAACATGCTAAGGTAGAATTAAATGCCATGAACGAAGGTAGTTCAACTCACCGGGATCCTGCATTCATTGTGTTCTTATGTTACTTTTGTGGAACGTTGCAAGAGGATGGTGAATGCTGGCATTTATGTGTGGAAAGCCTGAAGTTATACATAACACCATCGAAATGGTTGAAAAACGCACAAGTGTGTTGGAAGCAGTAAAGGGGTGAAGTCGATGATTTGTCAATGTTCGGTGTAAATACTGAAGGATGCGTCGGTAATCCTACACGACGTAAAAAAAGGGGAGGTAGGTGCGTCTTCTTCTCGCACTGGAAATGTAAGACCAAAGCGGAACACGCCGAAATGTGGAATTTGTGGAACAAAGGGTCATAACCGGAAATCATGTCGTCGTCGTGAAGACCAAAATATACCTTCAAATACACAAGTAGTTGATAACTTCAACTACGAAGATGAGTTTGTCGAATAACGATGATTGAACCTATCATTGGTATGTTAATAATTTTTGAAAAATTAAATAATTGAAACCTTTGGTGGTTATTTAATTATTAATTTGTTCCATTGTAGGATTTGAATTAAAAGTGGAATTTGTGTAAGACTACGGTATGTTATTAGTTGATTTTACACGTTTAATTAATTGTTTTTTTGTTATATTACAATACTACATGTTTAATTTTTCTTTACTTAAAATTCAATTCAATGTAATGCAGGTGTGGTGGCAAGATTGGTTCATTGTTTGGTTAATACTTTTTTTTTTAAGGTGTTATGTTTTTTTGTGTCATGTGTATCAAAAACTAGAGTTATGTGATCAATATTCTCCGTTCTTAGTTAGTTGAGGACTCCTGGAATGGAAAGGCGTTATAGCCTTGTGTATTTTATGAATGTTTATAATATGAGTGTTTGGAAGAAATTATGCATATTTACTGAAGTTGAGAATTTTTTTTAAAGTTTTTAAAATCAATTATGTAATAAAAAAAAAAACAAAGACAAAACGCACGGTCTGGTCTCTAGGGCGCACGACCGTGCGTCCAGATCGTGTAGTTTCCTTTTCAGTCTCCACATCAAAACGCACGGTCTGGCAAGTAGAGCGCACGACCTGCCTGTAGTTCGTGTGTTTTTTGAGATTTAGACAGAATCATTTACACAGATCGTGCAGTTTCCTTTTCATTCTATTCATGTTTCAAAACCTCCATAACCAAACTTCACCAAGGAATACCCAAATCAACATACACCAAATCAACAAACCATAACATCCTAAACAATAATCCACAATAAGCCTACCATAATAATCAAAAATCATTAACCTTCCACAATAAATCCAAATTCGTGTACCCTTAACCCATTCATCCAAACCTCCATAAATCTTCCCAAACAATCACCAAAACAACAATTCTTAGTTAAAACCACAAACCCAATCATCAAATCAACTCTTTCCAACCCTCAATTCAAAAAAACATTAAATTGTCAAAAAAAAAACCATTTTTGTGAAGCAACACACAAATATCAAAATGGCTTCCCAAAAGAGAAAACACTGATGAAATTGGAACTTCTGGTGGAAAGGGAAAGAAGAAAGTAAAGGTTGCAAAGGGAGCTAATGCGCGCGGGGATTGTGTTTAAGACTAAACAACATGAGAATATCTGGTACATACTCGCCAAACGGCCTATGACCAACACGAGGTATCCATGTTTTATTACTTGTGAAAAATTAGGGATTAGGATAATGTCATGGAACTGTTGAATAGGCTAGGCTGGATGAATTTTTTGACCCCAATGCATGCCACCCGTGATAGGATTACCTTAGAGTTCCTTAGTTCGTTTACTCTTATCGATGATACGGTATGATTGAAAGTGTTGCAATTTCGGCTGTTTAATACTCAATATGAGTATACCATGGATGAGTTTTGTGCTATTATTGGTTTTGCAAATGTCGGGTTCATTCATAATGCTACAAAACTAGATCTTAGGACACATGAATTTGATTCTCATGCATTCTGGTCCCAAATCACTGGTCAATCTCGTTTTGTGGCCAGGACTGCTAAAGCAAGCCAAATTCATAACCCTGTTTTCGATACATTCATCGGATCATGGCATGTACTTTGTTTGGCAGAGGGGATCAGGAACTGTAAGAGTGGGAGAGCTTTTCATGCTCTGGGCAATGGTCAAAAACCAGGTGGTCAACACCTGCCACTACATGCTCTTCATTTTTATCATGTGTCTGAGAGTGATTCAGGAGCAATTGTAGTGGGAGGTTTGATAGAATACATTGCTATAAAGCTTGGGCTGAGAGAAAGATTATTGGAGTTGCCATATATTGTTGGTGATAAGGAGATTGATCTGAACATGTGCGTTCAGATGCACTTGGTTAGGCCTCTGGACAATAATAGACAATCATTTAGTCTATTGATTAACAAACAAAGATTCATCACACTGCCTAACACTGCAAGAACAAACATCTTCGATCAACA
The DNA here is from genome assembly GCA_018208015.1 of Medicago ruthenica. Classification (NCBI taxonomy): domain Eukaryota; kingdom Viridiplantae; phylum Streptophyta; class Magnoliopsida; order Fabales; family Fabaceae; genus Medicago; species Medicago ruthenica. Next base: position 24,032,402 of record CM031371.1, on the reverse strand, counting down.
GAATTGGCTCTATACAAATGTTGATGTGCCACACCAAAACCCGGAACAAGGTGAACATGTGGAGGAAGAGCATGTGGAGGGAGACCAAGTCCATGAAGTGCCGGCAAATAATGATTGGTATGCTAGGATTGAAGCCGAACAACAAAGGCAAGGCGCTGAGATATTTAGGCAAGGACAAATGCTGAATTTAATGATGCAACACTTCCACATCCAGTACCCTCCACCTGGACCTCAGTAATTGTAAGCTATCTCGCCCCTCTCTATTGTAAGTGTTATTAAGTTGGTATAGTTTGTTTTATGGTGACTGTTCTGTTTATCGTGCGCCATGTTATTTGCTATCATAGATTGAGGCATTCGGAGTAAGGGGCGGATGGTGGAGTGCACCTTGTTTGGAGTGGAGTTTTATTGTTGGTAAAAAACAATATGGAAGTGCGTTTGGCATGACGTGTGGTTGTTTGGTTGTGTGTTTGGTCTCTATTGTCATCACAGCTGGAGGAAAGGTTTCTGGCTCAAAGGGAAGTATCATTTCATTTGATTGGGTCTTCAGTAGCAGAATATTGGAATGACTTGCCGCTGGCTGGAGTGATATGGAGGTTTGCATATCACGGACAATGGTTTAGGGGAAAAAACTGTGTATTGGATGTGTACCCGGTTTTTAATAATACCCGGTTTTAGACATTGACCCTGTGTAACATATTTATAATATTCCACATGATTTACGTTATCTATATTTTTAACCCCCTTGTTTTTTTTTTGTTTTGAACGTGGTAGAATGAAAGGTAGCCATAGTTCTGTGTAAATGATTCTGTCAAAAACTCCAAGAACGCACGATCTTTACGCACGGTCGTGCGCCCTACTGGCCAGACCGTGCGTTTTGAATGTGGGAGAATGAAGAGGTAACTGTAAATGTGAAATACGCACGATCTTAACGCACGGTCGTGCGAACTAGAGGCCAGACTGTGCGTTTTTGCACGGTTCGTGCTTTTTTGCTCAGTCCGTGCTTTTAATGAACTTTTTTTTAATAAAATCTAGAAAGAAAAACAAAAGATAATAACTATAAATTGTTTCAAAATTATGACATTTTGATCGAAACTACGGCATTTGATTCAAAATTAAATAACATTACATTAAACAATGAAATTAACGATCATAATATCTTGCATCCGATAAAATTAAAAACGACAATCTGATGATTTCATTACATTTTGCTTAAGATGGGTATGTGTAGAAATTCGGATAATGTGTGGTGTTTATGATGAAATTCGAATTTTTGGAGGTTGGGTAGTGATTTTCGGATTTGGGAATGTTGAGATGATTTTGGGTTATAAAATTGGTTTTTGGAAGGTTTGTGATATTTGGATTGAAGTTTTGGTTATGGGTGTTAATGGAAGATGGATTTCATGGGTGTTAATAAAGGTTTTTCTTTGTTTAAAAATGGTGCATTTGTGGGTTTGGAGGTGAAAAGGTTGGGGAAGAATACGGTAGTGTTGTAAATGGGGGGAAGAGAGAAAAAGTTTTGTTTTTTAAAAAAAAAATATGACCATTTCCCATCCTAGTGACGGTCGTCACCTATCATGACGGTCCCCGTTTTTTCTTTTGAAAAATTTGGCGACGGGCGTCACAGACTCTGACGGTCGTCACCTATTACGTCATTTTTTTTAAAAAAATTAACACACTTCACAAAATTAAAGTCTTTCACTTAATAATAGTAAAAAAAAAAAATATTTTTTGTCACACATAATTGTCCACGTAATTTTCTGTCACACAAGTTGAAGGTAATGCATCATGACCGTTTAATCCAACTTTGTATTTTATTAATGTTTAGAATTTGGGTGACTGCATAGGTTATCAAATATAACAAAAAAATATGATACTTATAACAAAAGAAAAGTACTTAGAACAAAACAAAAAGGAGTGTAGCTGAACTACAATATCATTAATTAGGAAGTGAATACTATTTTTGATAACAATAAAATGCAAAACAAATGCATAGATGTCGTGCATAAAAACGCACGGTCCGTGCGTAAGTTACTGACTTGTCCAATTCAATTCAATAGCTTTTCCTTCAAACTTCATGTTTTTTGTTGCCTGTTTCTCGCCGAAACTTCAAAAGTCCTGCAATTTATTCAATTGGGATTAACAAAAACAATCAACTAAATAACACTAAAAATATAAACATCATTTATTCACCACATGCTTGAAACAAACTTTGTTCTCAATGAATGGAAAACTAAATAACTTTAAAGATAGCTTACAATTACTGAGGTCCAGGTGGAGGGTACTGGATGTGGAAGTGCTGCATCATTAAATCCAGCATTTGTCCTTGCCTAAAGATCTCAGCGCCTTGCCTTTGTTGTTCGGCTTCAATCCTAACATACCAATCATTATTTGCCGGCACTCCGTGGACTTGGTTTCCCTCCACATGCTCTTCCTCCACATGTTCACCCTTGTTCAGGGTTTTGGTGTGGCACATCAACATTTGTATAGAGCCAATTTTTGTTGATCGAAGATGTTTGTTCTTGGCAGTGTTAGGCAGTGTGATAGACTTTTACTTTGTTAATCAATAGAGTAAATGTTTGCTTACTCTGATCCACATGGCTAACCAACAACATTTGAACACACATGTTCATATCAATCTCTTTAACACCACCTACAACTGGTAAATGCGATAATGCTTTACCCAGCCCAATCTTAGTAGCAATGTAACTTATCAACCCTCCCACCGCAATTGGTCCTGTCTTACCATTTCCAACATGAAACAAATGATTTAACAAGTAATGGCAGGTGTTGACCCTCTGATTTTTGACCATTTCCCAGAGCATGAAAAACTCTCCCACTCTTACAGTTCCTGATTCCCCTCTGTCAAACAAAGTACAAGCCATGATCCGATGAATGTATCGAAAAACAGGGTTATGAATTTGGCTTGCTTTAGCACTCCTGGCCTCAAAATGAGTTTCACCAGTGATTTGCGTCCAGAATGCATGAGCATCAAATTCAGGTGTCCTAAGATTTTGTTTTTTCGAATTATGAATAAACCCGACATTTTCAAAACCAAGTTTCGCACACAAGTCACCAAAGGGAATTCAATATTTTTTATTCAGTATTCGAAATTCTACACTATTAATCAGACCCTCTTCTTCAGTAATTGTTAACGAACTAAGAAACTCTAACGTAAGACTCTCACGGGTAACATGCCCCCCAGTCAAAAAACCCATCCAGCCTAGCCTATTCAACAGTTCTATGATATTATCCTTAATACCTAATTTGTCACAAGTCAAAAAGCAGGGATACCTGGTGGGGGTGATAGTTCGTTTGACCAGATCCTCATATAATTCTTGTGATCTTCATCCTCGTACACAATTCCATGCACATTAGCTCCCTATGCCTTTGCCTTCCTTTCTTGTTTGCATTTCCACCGGAAGTTCCAGCTTCGTCGGTGTTTCTCTTTTTCGGAAGCCATTTTCGTATTAGTGGAGTTGTTGACAAAAATGGGTTTTCCAAAAATTTGGGTTTTTTTTCAATTGAGGGTTGGAAAGAGTGATTTCGATGTTTGGGTTTGTGGGTTTTTACAAAAATTTGTTGTTTTGGTGAAGTTTGGTGAAGATTTGAGTTGGTTTGGGTGAGTAATGGAGGTTTTTGGTGGTTTTGTTTTAGGAGAAGATTAATGATGGAAGGATACGACGCACGAAGGATGAAGAGGAAAGTTTAATAAAAACGTTTATTTTTAAGGCCTGGCAGAACGCACGGACGTGCTATATAAACGCACGGTCCGTGCTTTTCCTCAGACTCTGCTTGACCTCAAAAACGCACGGACGTGCTATAAAAACGCACGGTCCGTGCATCTGTAATTAATATAGAACCAGGTGGATGGTTCTGAACATTGCTATTGCTTGTACATTTCTGAACCAGTTAAAAACTTAATGATCCAAATTATAAGGCATTGATTAAGCCATTACTAGCAAAATAAAAGGCATTGTTCAAGCCATTACATACAAACTAAAAGGCATCTAGGCATTTTTAAGCCATAGTAGCAAAAAGGGCATTGTTCAAGCCATTACATACAAACTAAATTAAGTCATTACTAGCAAAAAGGCCATTGTTCAAGCCATTACAGAGTTAATCAAATCCTACTAAGGTTTCCATAAAGCTTTCTTCTTCTTGTTATGATTTGGAAGTTCTTTCTCCTGAGGTTAGATCTCCAGGTCCATCATCTAATCCTACTTCAATAGGGATTTGTCTCTATTGTTCCTGGTGCACCTAACTTTGGTTGAGGACCAAGTAGCATGTTCTTCCCCACTTCTTCTTAGTTTGCTGAGGTTGTATATTGGTACAATTGGAAGATAATTTTTCCTTGGGATGGCTCACACTTGATCCAATAGGCCATGTCATTGTGGTCTTTGCCCTCTTTTGTAGCTGTTTGTAACATCATACACCATCTCAGCATGCCCCTCTTGCCCTCTTTTCTATAAATTAAACAAGAAACTCTGGTGCAAGATATAAATAATCACAAACAGAAAAATGTATTGATGTTATTGCAGGACTTTACCTTGTTTGGTGCATTAAATGGTGCATTCACAACACTTGCACCATCAGGTTCTGCACTTGCTACTTTAGCTTTAACAGATGCAGGTTCAGGCTGAATATTCACAATAGCAGGTTCCAGGCTTACCACATTGACAGATGCAGGTTCAGGCTGAATATTCACAGAGTCTGCATTTCCTGGTTCAGCCATTTGTGCATTCACAGAGTCTGCATTTCCTGGTTCAGCCATTTCATGGTGGTCATTCACAGAGTCTGCATTTCCTGGTTCAGCCATTTGTGCATTCACAGAGTCTGCATTTCCTGGTTCAGCCATTTGTGCATTTCTTGGTGGTTTCCTCTGTTACAATTAGTATAACCAATTATTTCAATTACAAAAACATAAAAGCTTCAAAATAAGTTATATTAGGCTGAATCATAGTACTGCCTAACTCATCACTTTCATATTCAATATCAATGTCAACTCCATCTAGTCAAGGTCACCTTCATTTCTTGGATCAGGGTCAACTATATTAGGACCTTCAATCATCAAATTAACAGAGTCACCTAAACCAAAACCATCCTCCACACCTAACCCTCTCTTCTTCACTGTCATAAAATCTTATACCTCTAACCTCATCATCAGTACTATATCCACCATTATGAAGTTCCTCATCCTCAAGCTCTTCATTTTCAACCACCTTTTCCTTCCCCTTACCAGACCCATTATTAACTGGTTCAGTTTCTTCTACATTTATATACTTAGGAAAATTAACCAAAACACCATCACTTTCAACAACGTCATGCTCAATGTATATATCAACCTTACATAGTTTCTTACTGGCGTAGTCCTTGATTGCATCAGCATCTTCATCTAACCTGACTACCTTAAATTGTACCTTTTCTTCAACCTTCCATCACATCCTAAACCCTTTCCCATACTTAAACTTTTTCTGTAAGTCCTCTGCATACCCAACCAGTTCAAAGTAAGACCAATTATCAACATCTATATCAATCACTGTTTCTTCACCATCTTTGTAACATCACTTATCACTTATATATAAATCCTAGGCAGTCTGATAAACACTTTTGCAACTCTAAAATAGCTAACCCTAACCCTAATTTTTGGTTTTGAAAAAAATTTATGAAAAACAATTCCTGCTGAGAGTTGAACCCCAGACCAAGTTCTGGTAGATCACAACCATTACCACTAGATCACTAAAGTTTTTTGTGACTTATAGTTGCTTTCATTTTATTTATCTAGCACAAATGCAAGTTCACTTTAAGTCATTCTCACAACCCTGAATTCCAACATCATTTGAACACGAATTGAACGTCATTCACACACATCATGTGATTCAACTTCATTTTCACCGTCGCCGGTGACCCCAATAACAACATCCCGCCACCGTTGCAACTGCCACTTCAACAACACATGCCGCCGTAACTGCCACCGCCGGAAAATCATTTTTTCTCACTGATCCACACACATCACGCCGTCGCCGCAACTGCCACCTCACCAACAACTGACTGCCGTAAATGTTATTGCCGATAACTCGCTTTCTCTCACCGATTCACACCATCTTTCATCGAATTGACAAAAAATTATGACCAATGTTGATACTGATGTTTTTTATGACATGTGATTGTTTCAATGTTGTGTATTCAACACAAATCTCGGGTCCTCTTTCTTTCAATCTCACAATTCCTAAATCATTTCTCACTCACTTTCATCTCTCTCACCATCTTGCAATTGAACCTAATAACCATAACACCACCCTTTTTGACGGACCTAATTAATTTTTATGAAAAAAAAAAATATGCAAGGAATTGAATCAGATAACACATGAAAATGTCATTTTTTTAAAAGTCACTAACGCCATTGCAATTCCTTTTTTGATAGTAGTTTCTTTTCATTATTAGCGGTTTCTTTTTATTATTATTATTTTTTTATTTCAATTACCACGTAACGTTCCTTTTTATTTTTTTTTTCTTTCGGTTACTAAATAACAATTCCTTTTCCTTATTTTTTTCTTTCGATTAACAACTTTTGCGGTTAGGATCAATTTCTTGGTGCTAGCTTTTGTATATATTTTTTCTTTTGATTTGTCATTTTTATTGCAGTCCATCTTTTATTTTTGTTACTTTTTGAGATAGTTTGATAACATAATACTGAATATAACTATAAAAGTAATAATATAGTCATTTGATAGTTATATATGAAGCTATACAAAACCCGTGCATCGCACGGGTTAGAGTCTAGTATTACCCAGTCCCTAACAAACAACCCTCCATGGTGAAACGCTACAGTAATGAACATACTACAATGTAGACAAAAAAAACCCATATTTAAAAACATAACAATAGTTAATCACATTTTGGTCCCCACAAAAAAGCTAACATAGATACAATTTAAAAAAATAGTTACCTTTCAGAGTAAAAAACTGCACCAACCGTCGATTAAGCTTGAAGGCGATGAAAGAAGATGAACGACGACGGAAGGCGAAGGCGAAACTGAGCAATCCAAGGCGATGAAACAGAGCAAGGCGAAGGCGATGATTGACGAAAGAAAAAAGAAGAAGATGAACAGTTTGGAAAAATGATAACCCTAATAGTTGATTTTCCCTCCTTTCCTTCTTTTATAAAACACAAACATTTTTTTAATTTCAAAAAAGCATAAAAACAATTAATAAAATACGACAATTAATTTTTTATTTTTTTTATATATGTGGCATGCCACGTCATCGCCACGTGGCAAAAGTTGCACAGTCAGCAACTGCCACGTGGCGAAAACCATGCCATATCATCACTTAAGTGGGGTCAGGGGCTTTTTTAAAAGACAGAAAATTTTGCAAGGTTGTTTTTTAAAAAAAAATTTTACCAAGGACCAAAAGCAAAACGAGCCATATTTACAGGGACGAAATGCATATTTTAGCCTAACTATTTTGAAAAACGTGTATATGCGTTAATTTTAAAAGTTTTGTTAGAAATTGGAAAAAAGACAATGGTTGATGACAATAGACAAATGTTTGATTGTAGTATATATTATTGCAATTTGATATGCTTTAATTTTAGGGACATAAGCTTAAATAGTCTCAATATAAGACATATTCCTGAAACCTATGTGCAAGAGCTGTAGTTAAAAGGAATGTATTTTATTAAACATTTCTTTTGCATGACATAAGGTCAACTGGCAAGAGATATACTTTTAAATAGTAAGACATAAACCATACTATATTTAGAAAGGAGCCGTAAGTAGAATAGTTTACATTGTTATCATATTAATTATACTGGGATTACTAACATCAAAATAACGGGTTGAAATCACTAATGGTTTACATAGTCAATGTAGACCACCACTAATCGGACAACCTAAACGGAGATAAAATAGAAAGAAAAAGTACAAGTGGTGCATATTCAGCATTCCAGATCAAAACATATCGAAATAAAACATCATTTTATTCGGAATCATGTGAACAAAAAGGAAGTCGAACTTTTATTTATTGACAATCAATTAGTAGATATTTTTACAAAACCATGACCGATTTTTATTTATAAAAGAACATATTTAAAAATAATTAAAAACCCATGTTTCAATTAATAAACATCATTAAGTACTGCACAATTGTCTGCTCCTTTCTCTCTCACGCGCGCCACCCATTCCTCTTCCCTAAACACATCAGCTTCCGCACACACACGTGTTGCACATCTCAACCATCCATCTCTTAATCTTCCTTTTGAGATCAACAAACCCTCAGGCAATCAGTTTTCTTTCCATCACACGTAAAAACTTCTCTGATCATCAATCAATTCAGTATCTTCTTCAAAATCTTCCCTTCATCTTCTCCATTCTCCTTGGTC